>JAOWBW010001319.1:220506-431956 GCA_026119855.1 Campanula takesimana | reverse complement strand
CACTTGCCAACCATATCCCACCGTCACACTCACAACCTTTTTTTCCACTTTCAATACTTTTGAATATATACATATTAACTCCTAAATTAGTGTGCCCAACAGTAACATGGCACATTGATCGGAGACGGAGGGAGTATATAGCTCTTTAATCAATTACAGCTGTCTAAGGCAATATTATTTTTGAGCAAACACTACTAATCTTCTTAATTATGGCATCATGTTAAATTTAGCCTTCATCCCCCACCACCATTTCGGTTGATCATGATATATCACTCTTCTTAACTAGTGTGCGTAGGCCAACATTTTTTTTTGTGGTCAAAGCATCTCACAACATTGTTGATTCTCACAGTTATCTAATTAATGACCTAAACAAGTTGGAGAATTTCTGCTAATATTGATCATTTTACAAGTTTTCAGGTGCTTTGACGACATACGCAAGGCTGATCCCATCAATTCAGAAGCATTCTGACTATGGATTAGTTGTGTTTGCACTGACATTAACATGATAACTGTGGGCTCTTATCATGATAGCGACATGCTCGGCACGGCAACCCAGCGCCTCTATGCCATTGGCATTGGGTGTGTCATTTGTCTCGTCGCAAGCCTTCTCTTACTGCCTAACTGGTCAGGCGAAGAGCTCCACCGTTCCATGATTTCAAAGTTGAAGATTGGCAAAACTAGTACAAGGTATGTAGCTTATAGTTCTGATGTCATTTTCTTTTCTTCTAACTCGCCTTTTGTATTTTTCTGTCTTCTAGAGTTTAGCATCAAACCAAATAAACTTGCCTTCACTTGTTTTAGGGCGTTCATATTTTGATAGAGAATAAAACTGAACTTATAGGCCAAATTACAATTATACCAAAGTATACACCAAATCTCACTTTGCACCCCAGTTTGAAAAGTGGGTCTGTTTAGTACTTTTATTTCTAAATTGTCCCACTTTCTTTCCTGGGACTTCAAAATCATCCCACTTTACCCCCTGGCCAAATGCATGTCAGGAGGCAAAGTTGGACAATTTCAAATATAAAGTACCAAATAGACCCACTTTTCTAATTGGCGCAAAGTGAGATTTGGTGGATACTTTGAGGGTGTAAACGTAATTTGGCCTAACTTATACTCCCTCCGTCCCATTCGAATTAGGACAAATTTCCATTTTGGGTGTCCCATTCGAATTAGGACAACCCAAAAATGGAAGTGTTTTATTTAATGAGACCCACATTCACACTCACAACAACTTTCCACTCATTATTCTCTTCCCCACTTTCTCTCTCCTACTTCATTCATAACACCTACTCCACTAACACTTTTTCCTTAATTACAGTGCGCAACCCAAAAATCCTAATTCGGGTGGGACGGAGGGAGTATGTATCAAGTGAAAATACTCTTAAATTTGTGATAGATGGTCAAAAATAGTCTCCATTAACAGGCTTATTACACTCTAGTTATGCTGTTACCATAGCATTATTTTTGATGTAGTTAATTAACATCACTACTTGTTCGGCAGTTTCTATTCTGCAGTTATTCATACAGTTTTATTAGAATCACAATTAGAAACTAGGCAAGTGTTAGAAATAGTCTGTTACTTCTTGTTTCATCATATAAGACACAGTGAAAATGTTAGAATAAGAAGAAAAAAGAGATTTGGATTTTGAATGCCAGAGCATAGCGCCGCGCCCTGAGATTATGGTAAGGAGCAGTACCCTTTTCATTTTAAAGAGAACCATTCAATAACACCTTTGTCAGAAACTCTTTTGCTGTAAATGTTATCACATGAAGCAAGATATATACTACCTCTGTCCCAGAAAGATAGTCCCATTTAACTTCTAATGGTCAACACAAGTGAACTTTGACCAAACATTAATGTCAATCTGGCTGGTAACGATTGCACGAGATTCCACTCTGAATGCTCGTGGAGAAGATAAATTGCAGTCCGTACATCAAAGATTTTAGTATGTTGAGAAGGGAAAAGCTCCAACTTTACTTCTTTATGATTTATGCATGTAATTTTCATGTCTTCGAAAATTTTATGGCTCTATAGTCTGCAGGGTTGGATGTTTATCCTCGATGAGTCCTGCTAGGATCACATCGCTCAGGTACTGACCCATAAAAACCCTGCATTAACTTTCCAACTTTTTTGCTTTATTAAGTTTGTACACAACAAAACATAATTTAATAGAATTCACTTTAAGAAAGGAAGAGAACTGCATACGTAATATCACATTTTTGGCAACTGTCTGAGGGTTCTAGTACATGGACTTGAAACTGTGAACATTTTAAAGATTGCAGCACACATCTGAACCAAATCCTATCAGTATTGTTTCAGTCTTTCAGATCTGTAAGCAAGGGAGCAAGTAACCACTTTCCCTCTGTAAACGGTAATTGGAAAATAAGTAATTTGATATTATGATCTTGCAGCATGTGTAGATGAATATTTCAAGATATGGATAAACAAGATGCTGCCAAATCTTTGGAAAACTCCTCCTTTGACAACAAGTATGAGGGCGTTCTGAAACTCAAAGCAGCGGAGTTTGCCTTGGTAAGGTCTAATGACATCTAAATTATACTACTCCCTTTGTCCCGGAAAGTTTGTCCCGTCTTGTCTTTTTTTGGCCAACAAATATTAACTTTGACCATACATTAGTGTCAATCTAGTGATCACAATGAAAAAATAAAAATTGTTATTGGTAAATCACTTAATGATTTATGAATTACAATTTTCATAATTTCACTAGGATGATTAGATCGACATCAATGTTTGGTCAAAGTTCATTTGTGTTGACCATAAAAATTAAAAAAGGGACAAACTTTCCGGGACAGAGGTAGTATTTAGGTTATTCATAATACATTTGCTAACCCCTTTTAGAATTAAGAGGAAGTCTTGTGTGAGACGGTCTCACACATGAGACGGATCTTGACAAGAGAGGAAATGGGCTTGCCCGCCCCACCCATATGGGGGCAAACCATTTAATCTCTCAAGGAGATCCGTCTCACGTGTGAGACCGTCTCATACAAGTTTTTGTCTAGAATTAAACAATCGTATACTTTGTTAAACATATGGAACAATTTAACTGATACAGGCCACATTTGCGAGCTGGGAGCCTCGGCATTCTAGATATTCATATCCATGGAAACAATATGCACATCTTGGAGTTGAACTTCAACATCTTGGGTACACTGCTGTTGCTCTTCATGGTTGTCTGGAATCTCAAATTCAGGTATGCACAAACTAACTGCCATTTATCTGGTAATTTTTCTTTTACTTTTTTTGTTTATGGGAGATGTGAAATTCAGACGAGTTTACTGCCATCTACTTAGACGAATACCCTGGCCAACCAGAAATTGTTTTTCGTGCGAACTACAGAAAAAAAAAGTATATATATATAAAACTTATGCTACTTCACGAATTTCAATTGAACCTTGTCTTTTTTATTTTGTTAACTAAAAGATCCTGTATTAATGTTTTGGTTGTGATCAAAACCTTCCGTCAGCTTGCTGTTAAAACAGAACACAACAACAACAACAATACAGTCCCAACTGTAATTTTGTTTCCCCGTTTCCAGTGTTCCTCCTAACATTACTTTCTATCAGAAATTTTTAGTGTTTGACCTCTTTGACTAAAAAAAAGATTACAAACATAATTTGAGGTTTCATTCATTATGTTGTGAACTGTTTTTGCTTTTGCTTTTGCTTTTGATGTTCTTTGCTGAAAGCTACATGTATCACGCATATTATAATTAGCAACAGAAATGAAACTAATGAGATTCATAACTGGCAATAATTTATTATGTACAGAAACAACATACATGAAATGACTCCTTACAACAATGTAGTAGTCCCAGTTCAGTGATAAGTCTTTTTTACAATCAATTATGGGTTAATAATACTAGAATAACCTGTATTAATATAGTTACATGTAATAAATCTACTACTTTTACAATCAAATATGAGTTAATTATACTAGACTAATCTGTATTCATATAAGGGAAATAATAAAGTTACAAAACAAATGTGGTCTACAAAATGAGGTTTCATAATTGTATTTGTGTTTTTAATTAGAGTGTGGCGAGCCCACACTCGATGCAACAAATAAAATATCGCCACCTCATTTTGTATGCATCATTTTGTGTACTTCTTTTGTAATCCTAGCATTTCCCTTCATATAGTACTCCAAATCGAATGCTTCTTTCAGACTATGATCTTGTGGTATCATTGTCTAGTTATACCTTTCTTCATGTTGGTGGTTCTGTCTTATTTTTCCCCTGTTCCTCTATGTTCTTCTGAAACATACTTCCTCCGTCCGGGAAAGATAGTCTCATTTGGTTTATTGATGGCCAGCACAAGTGAATGACCAAACATTAATGTCAACCTAACCATCCCAACAAAGGTCTAAAAATTATTAATGATAAATCAGTAAGTGATTTTGTCAATAACAATTTGATATTTCGCTAAGATGATTAAATTGACATTGACATTTGATTAAAGTTCACTTGTGTTGATCATCAATATCAAATGGGACTACATCTTTCCAGAACGGAGGAAGTAACTTCACATGGAAATACAGAGTCAAGTTACTATGTTTTCTAATTAAAAAAACGAGTATGTTGTTTTCTACATGCATTTATCTTAGTCTGAGTTTGAAATCCTTTAATTGATTATCTAGTTAATTGCTGTTTTCTTTTGGGCTATTAGGCTCCTCGGCCTGTCCGTGCCATATTTAGGGAGCCTTGCAAGCACGTAGCAGACGAGGTGGTACACGTTCTAAATGAACTTGCAGAAACAATAAAAACCCATCACTTATTCTCTCCCCACATCTCAGATCATCTTCACGAAGCTTTAAAAGAACTCGATGCTTCCATTAGTACCCAACCTCAGCTTCTCCTCTTCCCAAACTCGACCCATAAACCTCCATCAATCTGTCCGGTGGGGTTATTGGCATGGCAAGGCAGTATTAAGGGAGAGCAGCAGAAGGATATAAACGTAAATGTAACTAAGATCAACCGAACAAAGAGTAAAACTGTAATCACACAACTTCAGTTTTCTGAGGCGCTTTCTTTAGCTGCCTTTGTTTCGTTGTTAATGGAAACAGTGGCGAGGCTTGAACTTTTGGTTGAAGAAGTGGAAGAGTTGGGGAAAATCGCACATTTTAAAGAATTTCACGTAGAAGAAGAAGAAGAACGAGAACAAGAACAAGAAAGAGAACGAGAACGAGAAATTGAGATTGTGATTAATAACAGCGAGAATGGGGATATCAAACAAGCTGTTGCTGATTCAGGAAATAATCCGGATGTAACAAAGTTTGATTTGGAGGCACAAAGGAATTTGGAAAAGAGAGTTGAAATTTGTTGTGCAGCAAGTTGAAACAGGTAAATAGCTTAATTCTGTCACTGAGGAGGTATAAAGGTTTACGCGTAATATGAACTTGAAATGGATTCATGTTATCCGAGATGAACATTTAAATTTGGTCTTGTTATCAAATACTACATCTGTCCCAGAAAGATAGTCTTTGACTTTTTATGGTCAACAAATATAAACTTTGACCAAACAGTGTTGTCAATTTAATGATCATAATAAAAGTCTAAAAATTGTTATTGATAAATCACTTAATGATTCATCAATTACAAATTTTAGAATTTCACTAAAATGATTAGATCGTCAATAATGGTTGGTCAAAGTTTATTTTTGTTGACTATAAAAAGTCAAAAAGAGACTATCTTTCTGGAACAAAAGGAGTAAATATGTGAACATTGTTATCAAATGAATATGCGAAACCTGGTAAAACACTGCACAACAGGAAGATGATATGAACTTATAAAAGACTTTCTGAACTGGATATTGTTAATAAAGGCACAATTGCAGACACATAATTTACATGAAATGCCCTCTAATGTAACAAGTACCGTTTTGTCTGAAGCTCCGGTTTCAACCACTCTGTTTATTGTTTTTTCTTTTTAGCACTTTTTAAGTATTAACCATTCTACTTTCAGATGCCCATCCACCATCACCAAAAATAGCTAAAAATACGCTCTCTTTTTTTTTGGGGGGGGGGGGGGGGGAGGGAATAGTGGATACGTATTTAAAGTAGAATGGTTAAAACTTAAAAGTGCTAAAAAAATACACTAGTAGTTAAAACCAGAGCTTCATCAATGTAAAAAATGCACATCCTAAGTATCCGTATGTACTTGTGCCAGAACTTCTGGCACAACACAATGTACTCTACTCAGCAAGGCCTTCCAGCCTATAAATATAGACTAATTTGTCCCTTTCATAATAAATGTTGCACTTTCATTTTGTGTTTGTACCAGAATAAATGCCGTGTTTTTAAATAAAGAAACAGTCTTTGTGCAATCTTACGAGTGTAAAAGTAATGCACAAACAAGTAAAACACATCCTTTAAAAATTTTGACAAGTCAGATGCGTACCACATTGTAAATAGGGGCTTCTTTAACATGGATGCACTCCACCCACCAAGAAATCAAAAGCAATAGTCTTTCAGAGAAATATAAAATTTAGACCATAATAGCATTCATGTTTTCCGAGTTATTTTGTAATTAGAAGGTCATAGAGGATTCTCAGACAATAAACAACAAACTAACGAAATTTTGCACTTGAAACTGCAGTATACTCCCTCCCTCCCATAACAAAGTACCAATTTGCTTTTAGGAACGAGAATGAAAGAAAGATGTTGGGAAAATAGGTGTTGTGAGTGGGAAGGAGAGAGGAAGCGGGGTAGGGAATAGTAAGTGGACAGTTATTGTGAGTAGGGAGGCGAGAGAAAGCAGAGTATGTATTTTTTTTTTGGGAAAGTGGTACTTTCCAATGTGACACCCAAAATGGTAAAATGAGTATTTTGTTATGAGACGGAGGGAGTACTTGAGATCAAATGGCCTTCTGACTGTAAAGTGAGTTTTTTTTTTTTGGAGAAACAAAACTACATATACAACCTGACCTGCAAAATGATTACACAACTCCTTTGATCATACAACTGATTTCTCAATAAAAGCTGACCCGCAAATCAATTTGACAACTTTTGGCAGAGCCAATTTCTCAATAAAACAGATGGAAATTACTAAAGAGAAACAGTACGTCTATAAAGTATTTCATCATCACTCTCATCTTCTTCGTCAGATACCATCTCGTTTCCAGGTAGCTCCAACTTTCCTCCCATAACAAAAGAAGGGCCCGCAGTCTCCGTCTCAATGTAATCACCATACAATCTCTCTTCAAATCTTTGATCACTACAATTGAGAAACCAAGCCAACGAACTTCTTATCCCCTTACTCTGTAATTTCTGATACCTAGGCTTGATTCTTGATTCCAAACTATATGTAAAGTACTCGGGAAACTCCACTAGTTCTTTCATTGGCCTCCCCATTTCACTTTTATAGAAGTAATACGTGTTCTTCATTATACCAACTTGCAAGGCAACTAACTGAGGGCATTTGACAACCATCTTTGCAACATCCTTTGCTGAAATACCCCGTCCAAGAAGGAACTCAACGGGTTTCATAATCACATTTTGTTTGAGGCTAACAATCTGAGACATTTTCTCAATTACACGAGCAAAACCGTCAGGGTCAATCTTGACCTTTAAGTTGAAGAAATATTGTTGCGTTGACAATTTAGCTTTCAAAGGGAGGCCTAGAATTTGTGGGTATTGGGCAATAATCGAAGCCAACGCTTCCCTTCGAATCCCAAAGCTAATCAAACAATCGACATTTGGTTTGACCGTCTCCTCTAGGTCATAACCAAGTACATATGCCCTTTTCTCAAACATCTTTGCTAATACCTTCTTTGGCAAACCCAAACTGATTAAATAATCGACAAGCGGTTTAATCATTGTCCCAACTCTCATTCCAAGAAAATATGGATATTGTGTTACCATAGGTCCAATATCTCTTGGATTAACCCCAATACTAACCAAATACGCAACCGTAGTACTCATTGTCCCTTCACACTTAAATCCCAACAACTCAGGATACTTCATTAGCACATACCCCATATCTCGTTTCTCAACATCAAGCCCTCGAAGGAACTTAACTACCGGAACAAGCTCAACAACCACACTAGCATGAAGAACTTGCGGGTAACTCTTAATAAACTCACCAAGTTTCGATCTTTGAACCCCAACCTTCTCCAAATACCCCAAAACCGGAATAATATTTTTCCTCACACTACAACCAAGCATTAAAGGGTACTCATTTATATCGTCAATCGTCAACCCTATTTTCTGCAAGAACTCAACGCGTTCGCGCATCACTTCAACAGTCGAGGGCAATTCAAGATTCTCTAATTCATCAGGAATAATGCCCACACTCTTCAAGTAATCGCAGATTATTACACGGGAAACCAACTTTTCTTTCCTCCCTTGAACCACACCCCAAGTGACAGTTGGCATTTCATATTCGGGGAACTTCGAGGATTGGGTTGAAAAGGGTTTGATTGTTGGAACCCTAGGAGGGGTTTGGGAGGGTTTAGGGAAAATGGGTGCGGTAAAAAACTCTTGATTTTGTAAAAATTGAAGTGGGTTTTTTAAGATTAGGTAGTAAGATTGTTTTCTTCTAAAAAGAGAAGACATTTCAATTATAATGAATTGAAATTAGGGATTTTTGTAATTGCTCAAAAGGGATTGAGGTAAAAAAATTTGAAATTGTACTTGAATTTAAAGCATGTACGTAAAGATTAGAGATGGGTAGTATAAAAGGGTTACCTTAGTAGTAGCAGAGGGTGGAGCTTGTTGATTGCGGCCATGGCGTCTCGGAACTCGACGGAGGGAGGGGGAGGGGGACGGAGGCGAGAAAGAGGAGCGGACCCGACTTCACTGTTGGTTAGGCTTGCGGGCTTTGGGTTGGGCAAGCTAATTGCTAACTCAATATGGGCTATGTTAGTTGGGCTCCCACTCTCATTACATTTATTTTGGGACGGATGCGCACGAGTATTAAAAATTACCAAATGAGATCAACTGTATCACTTTTGAGTATAGTATTGTGTATATATATGTGATGTAACAGTTATGAGTTATTATGACTTTTGAGTGTCACTGTATTATATGTGATGCAACGGTTATGAGTTACTCCCTCCGTCCCAAAATGATCTTCTCATTTGACTATTCAAACTTTTTAAGGATATGAACACTTGATTCACTAGTCATGTTTTGTTAGAGCACTTCTAAGCCTAGGTTGTAGAAATGTGAAGAATTGTTTGGGACAATGAAAAATGTCAAATGAGAAGATTATTTTGGGACGGAGTGAGTATTATAGAAGTGAGTGATACGTAACCATTAAATCATCTATAGATCACAAGTACACAATAAAGTAATAAAAGTGATGAATGTGATCTTATCTCAAAAATTATTCTCTCCCTTCCGTAAATGTTTTTAAACAATGTATTTCGCTCTCACATATGAAACAAGTCTCGTTGAAAAGTAAATGGTTTGTCTCCCTATGAGCTAGCTGGGAGGGACAAGCTCATTTCCTCTCTCATCGAGACCCGTCTCACATAAACACAACACTTTCTCTTTATTTTTATTAGACTGACTAAAGTATGGCATTTAATATTAGACCGAGTGATGTATTTTCAATCATAGCCATGGAATTATATAATATGGTGCTAATCCTTGACAGCTCTCTGTTATCCAGCGCTAACCCCCTTTTCCCTTCTCTTTTTTGTGTGCAAAATTTGAAATTAAAATAAAGAATATTTTAAAGATACTATTTTTTTTAGTGTAAAATTTGAAACAGGCTGTTGGAGATGATGAATAATATTTAGTGCATAAATTGCACCATTTTAAAGAGACAGTGCATTTTCTGCTTGAAGAAGATAGCTTAAGGTTGAAGTAGGAACTTTATGGTACAAAAAATGGTATTAAAGTGAGCTACCACTCAGAGCCGGGTAGGACCACAAAGGCGGCAAAGCTCTCCCAACAAAGTTTTAACACTGCTGCATTCTCAAGGCTCGAACTCGAGACCTCTGGTTAAGCTAGAACACCACCTTACCATAGTAGTCCATCTAACTTTTGACACCACATTCTGCTCAATCTGTAGTGCCAAGTTCTCTCAATACAAGGCCACAGCAAAGACACAATTGTGCAGCCTAATTAAGGCACTTTGTTTTGCCATTGTTCCACCATCCCTTCACCTTAAACACACACACACACGCGCGCGCGCACAACCAACACATACACACACAATCGAGAGGAAACATACGTTCTGGTACAAGAGACTAAAGGTCTGTTTGTTTGGGCTGAATGAGGTCTTTGCATGGCCCCAAAGTGCCATCTTTTGGGCTATTCAGAGGCCTCATTCGGCCAAAACAAACAAGCCTTAAGAAAGTCAATAACTCATCAAACTCGGCACTAGTCAGTCAAAGTCAAACCAGAAAAACCATGAAAGAGCGCAACTAAATCCACATCACCACCAGAGTCTTGAAACAGACCAAAAAAAGTACCAGTAAAAAAGAAATTGTCATCAAAATTAAATGCGCAAATTCTTTCTAGTCGGTACAACAACTTTAACAAGAACAATTGGCGACGGGAGAGGGACATATTTACTCTTAGACATGAGCTCTTTTGATTCTCCCCAAGCAGTTATCTTTAGGTCTTGAATGTGGCAGGTACATCAGTGGACATTCTGGATTACTCCGTTCAAGCCTGCAATAATACCAAATAAATAACATGGTTATTACGTGCTTATTACCGTCCCCAAATTATCTATCTCCTCTCATTTATAACAAGGCTTCATCTTTTATGTGAAACCACTCCCTCCTTATGAAAAAATATCGCCTTTTTTTTTTTGTAAAAGTTTCTTGTCACAAAAAGGCTGTCCTTGTGTTCTACGAATATCATGTCCAATTGTGCACTTTGAGTACTATTATGTGGATATCAAGGGTATTCATGTATACTCTGTGATGACGCCCTAGATTTCTGGGGTCACGGAGATAGAACTCCAACTTTGCTGTCTCTTGATCCTGATCACAACACAAACAAGAACACCGTTAAGACCAAGGCCGGGTTGGAATCCGGCTTAGGCCCTCGGGTGTGAGAGTAAGATCTCTGAGGAAAACCTAGGAAGAAGGTTCAATGAAGACCTTGTGTGTGTGAATAGGATAGAGCACGTACCTCTCTCATGGGGCGAAAAGGGGTATATATATGACCAAGGAAAGAAACCTGCACAAGGTACTAACCACCCTGGTACTGGGGGGACACGTGGCGAGTCCCCAGTGGATCGGTCAGGAGAGTGGCTGGGAAGGTGGCGTGTCTGTCAGGGAAGCATGGTTCCATCACCAACCGTTATGGTGTGTCAGGTACGGTTAGGTGACGCCTCGCGTACGTTTGTGCCAGCTGGGCACTACGGGCTCCTCAGGATGACGGGAGGCAGAGTCAACTCGGGCATATTCATCAGGAGATAAATCCTCTCGGGCTTACTAGCCCGCGTTCCTTGTCGGTTAGGCCTCCAGAGTTCAGGTCCGGTTCGGGCGCGTTAGATCGCATTGATTCTAGACCGGCGAGCATCCGGCCCAGAAGGCTCGGTCTCATCAGTGGCCCCTAACTCCGAGGGTTAGCTCATTCATGTGCGGCGCGAGGAGTTATACTTCCTAGGCTCGATTCGGGCAAATTGCAATTAATGCGGGCACGGATTGCAATGGGACGGGAGTCTTAGAATAGTGGTTGACGAAAGGACAGGTGGGGCCCCTTGTGTCAGGCTAGTGGCGTAGCCATCTGTCTTTTGACATGACCAGGAGCACGTCCATTAAATGCGAACCGTCATCGGTATTCGAAAAAGCAATTCCCGCCTCTTCACTTTTCGGGTTTCGATCGGGTTACCAGATATTTCGGGTCGGTCCGACCCATTTTTGGCGCTATAAATACCACGGATGCTGAATCATTCCAAACTTTCGTAACTTCCGTCTCTCTACCTTCCAGTTCCAACGAATACTTTGCTTCTCTGGATTCCTGACTCCGAAGATCTCGTTCTCGTTCCTCACTTCAAATTCGCAGGTATTGTTCCGCACCTCGCTTTTTTCTTCTTTGTTTCGATTCGTCGTTTTAATTTCTGCCATTCTTTTCGTTGCCGTTTTTCGAGCGCGAACCCTAAAAATTTTTGCTCCCGTCGAGCTTTCGGATTTGTACGAGAGTTGTGTGACTTCTCGTAGCCTCGCGTCTTCGAGTCCAAATTCTGGCCCCTAATTTCTGAAAACTTGCTGAAATATTGTTGTAGCCATGGAAGGGCTGGATTTAGGGCGTAAACTCCGTCCCGACCTGTTTGGTTGCTGCCGGAGGACCGGTGGGGTATACAGGCTCCTGTTAAACGCCTGGAAACGGCTGTCCTTGAATGAGTTCATTGCCATAGGTTTAGCGTATAGCTGGGAACCCTGGGTCTTGCCCCTGTTGTGGGAAACAGGTCCCTCCGTCCATTATGACTCCACAAGGATGAGGGTGTTGGGGGGAGAGGAACACTTGGGCATTTTTGTCACGGCTGTTTTAACTCGATTCCCCGATAATGTAGATATGGCTGGAAATGCTAGAAGGTTGGTAAGGTCGTGCGGGGAGCGTGTAGCCTCGAGTGGCCCTGATTCTCTCAGTTGGATGGACGCTCCTTTTAACGAGGACGAGCAGGCACGATCTCCGGGCTTGGCCCCTGGTGTTATT
Organism: Campanula takesimana; assembly: GCA_026119855.1. Classification (NCBI taxonomy): domain Eukaryota; kingdom Viridiplantae; phylum Streptophyta; class Magnoliopsida; order Asterales; family Campanulaceae; genus Campanula; species Campanula takesimana. The sequence goes on along the minus strand of JAOWBW010001319.1, from coordinate 419,313 downwards.
GAAGTCACGAGCAGTGCGGAGGCTTCCGATCAAGAAGTGGGGGTTGATGGTGAAACCGCTCTTGAGGATGAGGTTGGGGCGATCGTGGCTCACGGGCTAGTAGATGAGTCTGAGTCATCTGAGACACCTTCTGACCCCCGGGGGGATTTAGAGAGAATGGCCCCAGGTACAGCGCGTATGGTCAAGCGCATTCGCTCCCCGGTTCAAATATTGGCTTCCTTCCCCGAGGGGCCCGACGATAGGGTCAAGAGCCAGGCCGGAGCTTCCAGCTCAGGAGCGGGCATGGTGGAGGAGCAGGACTCCGATGATGAGTTTTTAACCGTGTACCACATCGATCGCAAAGTCTACCTTGTCGGCGGTCTCGATGATTATTCCTCTCCGTCAGGGAGCAATTTGGCTGGTCCTGCCCGCGTCCGGGCAGATAATATCGCCTGCGTGTTTTATCCCGTTCAGTTTGAGAATGGCCTCCGGCTTCCCTTGGACCCGTTCATTTGCGAGTTCCTGGAGTTTTCCAAGTGCCTTCCCATGGACTTGACTCCCAACGCGATTCGTTACCTGGTGTCTTTTATTGTTGTGAGCAGGGTATTGGGATATGAACCCTCTTTGTCCGCCTTGTACGTTTTCTTCACTCATCAGGTCACCGCGAGCAGTTTGAGCTTGAAAACGAAGCCTAGGTCGAAAAAGATCTTTTCTGCGGCTTCTAATAAATTCGATCAGTGGCAGAGATATCCTCTGGTGATTCAGAATCGACTCGGGTGGCCCTTTTCTAAGCCTGATAATACTTCCCCGCTGTCCATATCTTCCAAGGATTATCCTAGCTCAGATGGGGGTATTGAGCTTGCGTCCGCCATGCAGGATTACCTCGCCCGGCATACGAAATCAGTGACTTTAGAGGACCAGACCGTGGTCGTGGTTGAACAAGTTTTCGACGTTCAAGCCATCATCAACAACGAGAGTCTTTTGGCTTACGCCGGGGTGGCCCCATGCCGAAATCCTGATTTTGAGAGCAGGGTTAGCATGACTCCTATGTGGCGGGATCCTTGCTGGAGGGTTCACCAGGATTTTGCCTTTGCCCATGAGTGCTCTGCTTGCCGATTGGGGGAACAATGCCCGGATCCGGGCTTGACTGGTCTTTTTCATACTTAATCAACTGGAATTCCATACCTGTTAGTTTATCCGATCATATCTGACTGACTGTTACTTTTGCCTGCAGATCCCACTGATACCATGCCTCCCAAGAATATTAATGCCTTGAGATTGGCTGCGAAGCAGCGGGAGGCTGAGGCGAAGCAGCAGAGGCAGGCCGAAATGCGCAAGGCCGAGGCCCCAGGGAGAAAACTGCCGGTTACGGATCTTCTGGACAAGGCAAAGAAGGTTGTTGCAGTTGTCCCGACGACTGGCGAGCTTCCTCTACGGCCCCGCGGGAGCGGACGTGGAAAGGATTTGACAGGCTCGGGGTCTCCCACTCCCTCGCATGATGCAGGCAGAACAGTGCCCGAGGCTACGAAGAAAAGGGGACCGAGTCCGGTCGCTGACCCCTTGCCTCCAAAAAATAAACAGCCCCGCCTGGAGTCTCCTTCTCGCGGCTTTACCGTATCCTCCCCCGCCAAAGGGACCTTATGCTCGGAGCGCTTCCCCGTCGAACTAATTGAAGACAAGGACCGAGCTAAGGAGTTTGGGAAGAAAGTAGCTGAGGCCCCTGAGGTATATGGGGTTGATCTCCATAGCCGCCGCGGCTTCAATTCTTATGTTGGCGATGGGCTTCTGCACCGGATGAATTTCCCGGACTATCAACAGAAGGTGTTGTCCAAGACCAACTTCCTGACCGCCCTGGGTCACGCGGGCTTGGCTATGACTGAGGTTAGTGTCTCACTTTCCATGTCTAAACCGACGTGCTCTTTCTTTTTATACATCGATCCTTTGACCCTCTAATTCCTCGTCCCGTTTTTTAATATAATCTCCACATGCTCCTTTATTAATCAGGTTAGCAATGACCTGCTATATATGCGGTCTCAGTACGAAGCCGAAGTTGCCTTGGCCGCGGCGAGAGGGAAGAAACTGGCGGAGGCGAAGGATGAGATTGCCCGCCTGTCCAAGGTCCTGGAGGGCTCGGGAGAGGAGCTTAAGAATAAAGATGCCGAGTTGATGACTGCTGTCAAGGAGAACTCCAAACTGAGCAACGATCTCGACGCAGCTCGCGAGGCCAAAGACCGGGCTGAGGCTGAAAAAGCAACCGTTGAGTCTGAAAAGCAACGACTCGAAGCTCGCCTGGCCGGGGCTGAGAAGCGGTTGGAGGAGGAGAGGGAGAAGAACAGGAGCTTATCTGAGAAGGTTGATGAACTGGACGGCAAGGTTTTAGATGCCATGCGGTTTGAGAAAGACCGGGAACTTGTTTTGAATGAAGAGCGAGGGAAAGCCGTGGCCGAGTTTGAGGCGTCTGATGCTTACAGAGAAAAGGTGGAGGAGGCAAGCATAGAGCAATATAACTCAGCTCTCCATACAGTAGGTCGTAACCTGGCAGCTACGGGCAAATACAGTGCGCAAGAGATTGCGATCCTTTGCTCCGTTACGGCCTCAGACCCTCAATGTTTTACCGGCCACGCTCTGGTGCCCTTTACCGCGGACCAACTCTCCGAGTTACCCGAGTCTGTCAGATCAACTCTCCCTCCCGTCGCTCCGGTCACCGTCCAAGATCTTCTTTCTGCTATCGACGGGTTCAGATATTCTGCCGCGGGTACCTTGCCTCTGGTCGCAGCTTTGGAGAGGACTTTTGGCCCCGGCGGCCCGTACATTGATGGTATGGTTCTTCCTTACTCTCCTTATGCCTCCGCTCTTGCTGATGCTTCTCAGGATCAGTCTGGGTCTGTGCCTGACACTGATGCCTCTGCCTCTGTTCCAGAGATGGAGAATGCTCCTCCCCCGGCCTTTTGAAGATCAGACCGGGTTGCATCCCGGGAAATTTTGTAATAGTGTAGGTCCGGACATTCTCGAACAAGTGATTTTTGGTTTGTATGTGAATAATTGTTTCCAGCTTTGCTATTGACTTCTTTTCTTGCGTGCTCTTCTGTTATCACTCTTTTGATTACATAGCTTAAAGGGTTGTTCTCGCACGAACTGTCTTTGTTTCCACGCGCGTGGTTTAGCTCGGGAGCGTATGGCCGCGCCTTCTCCCACTTTAGTCTAGCTCAAAGGCGTAGGATATGGGCCCTGCAGTATAGCTCGAGAGCGTATGACCGCGCATCTTGGGTCTTAGGAATTTCACAAGGAAATGATCCCACCAAGGAATTCATTCTCCCCCCTTAGTCTAGCTCAAGGGCGTAAGACGTGGGCCCTGCGGTCTAGCTCGAGGGCGTATGACCGCGCATCTTGGGTCTTAGGAATTTCACAAGGAAATGATCCCACCAAGGAATTCATTCTCCCACCTTAGTCTAGCTCAAGGGCGTAAGACGTGGGCCCTGCGGTCTAGCTCGAGGGCGTATGACCGCGCATCTTGGGTCTTAGGAATTTCACAAGGAAATGATCCCACCAAGGAATTCATTCTCCCACTTTAGTCTAGCTCAAGGGCGTAAGGCGTGGGCCCTGCGGTCTAGCTCGAGGGCGTATGACCGCGCATCTTAGGTCTTAGGAATTTCACAAGGAAATGATCCCACCAAGGAATTCATTCTCCCACCTTAGTCTAGCTCAAGGGCGTAAGACGTGGGCCCTGCGGTCTAGCTCGAGGGCGCATGACCGCGCATCTTGGGTCTTAGGAATTTCACAAGGAAATGATCCCACCAAGGAATTCATTCTCCCACTTTAGTCTAGCTCAAGGGCGTAAGACGTGGGCCCTGCGGTCTAGCTCGAGGGCGTATGACCGCGCATCTTGGGTCTTAGGAATTTCACAAGGAAATGATCCCACCAAGGAATTCATTCTCCCACTTTAGTCTAGCTCAAGGGCGTAAGACGTGGGCCCTGCGGTCTAGCTCGAGGGCGTATGACCGCGCATCGTTCGTAGGCTTGCGAACGGCATCCGTATCGCGGGCATGCGGTCTGGCTCGTGAGCACATGACCGCGCTTTGAGAACGAACATACTTGAGTAATTTCATAGAACGATAGCAGTTTTATTTACTTTACTCGAACAGATTACATTGCCACTTTGTTACAATACATGAGTATTTCCATAATTTCTAACTGCTACTGATTTGCAAAAAGATTTCAAGATCTACCATTCTGTCTTCTAAAGGTAGTATTTTTTCAGATGATCGCTATGCCAGGCGTTTTTCAAGTCTTTTCCTTCTGCCGTTAGAAGCCTGTAGGTTCCCTCTTTGATTATGCGGGCAATCTGATAAGGGCCTTCCCAGTTGGGCGAAAGCTTGTTGTATCCGGGCTGCCTCCCTGTGACTTCAACTTTCCTCAGAACCCAGTCTCCCACGGCAAACGATCTCTTGTTCACCCTTTTGTCATGATGGACTTTTGCCTTCTGTTTATAATTGACCATCTTTGCCCGCGCTTCCAACCGTTTTTCTTCGGTAGAGTCTAAGTCTTTTCTGCGGGCTTCCTCATTCTCTGCTTCATTAAATTGGGCGACCCTATACGTGGGTAAGGCTACTTCCACAGGTGCGACCGCCTCTGATCCATATGTCAGGGAAAAAGGGGTTTCTCCCGTTGAGTTCCTTGTCGTGGTTCGGACAACCCATAGAGCAGTACTGAGCTCTTCCATCCAGCGACCACTCCTTCCCTTCAAACTTTTGTGCAAAGCGGTCATGAGCAACTTGTTCGCGGCCTCGGCCTGTCCATTTCCCTGTGGTCTTGCGACTGAGGATTGTCGATGTTCCACGTTGAGTCTCTTGCACTCCGCCGTGAACTTGCTTTGGAATTGGGGCCCGTGATCGGAGACAATAGCCCGCGGTAGACCAAACCGGCAGAAGATGTGATCATGTACGAACTTGATGATGCTTGCTTCCGTAGTACTAGCCAGTGCTTTTGCCTCAACCCATTTTGTGAAGTAGTCCACAGCAACCACTACCATTTGCGCTCCCCCGGGCGCTTTGGGATTAGGCCCAATCAAATCAATCCCCCACATATCAAAAGGCCAAGTTGGGACTATCAAACTCTGCTCGGTGGACGGCTGCCTTGGTATGTTGGCGAACCTCTGGCATTGGTCGCATTTGCGGACGTAGTCCTCTGCATCTCTTTTCATTGTGGGCCAATAATACCCGAGGAATCTGATTTTGTCGGATAGAGTACGGGCTCCGGGATGCCCTCCGCACACGCCTTCGTGAACTTCATATAACAGGTTGGTGACTGTCTCGGACCTGACACACCTCAGCAGTGGTTTGGTAAAGGATCTCCGATAAAGCACGCCATCAATAATTGTGTATCGAGCAGCCTGTTTCATCAAGACTCTTGCCCGGTCAGGGTTGTTGGGGAGGGTTTGCCGCTCGATATATTCCCTGATCTCGTCAACCCAATCTTTTTCCGAATCTCCGATTTGGTGGATCTCTATTCTGTCGATGGCTGGGCGCTCGGTGAACTCTATCCAGCAGTCCACACTAAGCTTGGCAATGTCCTCATTTGTGATCCTGGAGAGCAAGTCCGCCTCGGAATTTTCGGCCCGGTTAACTTGGTTCAGCTCATGGTATTCGAATTCCTTTAACAAGTCTGTCGCGAGCTCCTTGTATTTGACCAAAACCGGGTGATTTGTTTCGTATTCCCCTTTCACCTGGTTTATTACTAGTTGTGAGTCACTCTTCACGACCAGCTTTGATACTTTCATGTCCCGGGCTAATTCCAAACCCGCTATCAACGCCTCGTACTCGGCCTGGTTGTTTGAGACCGCGAACTTAAATCTCAAGGCTCGCTTGAACCTTTGACCCTCTGGGGCGGTCAAGAGAATTCCGGCGCCGCTGACTGTCTTTCCCGCGGATCCATCCACACTTAACGACCAGCAATTTTCCGGTCTCTCCCCTGCAACTATTGCCTTCTCGCCTCTCTTTTTCTTTGTCTTTGCAGGTTGGGTTCCGTCCGGCTCGATCTCCTTTGATTCAAATGTGGTCTCTGCCACAAAGTCTGCCAGTGCCTGTGCCTTGATGGTCTTCCGTGGGGAGTAGGTAATCTGGAATTCAGTCAGTTCTATGGACCACGATAGCATTCTCCCCGAGGATTCGGGCTTATGGAGTATCTTCTTCAGCGGGGTGTCTGAATAAACCGTGATTGGGTGGGCGATGAAGTATGCCCGCAGCTTCCGAGCGGCCACCAGCAAGGCGAAAGCTAGCTTTTCAATGTTTAGATAGCGGCCTTCCACAGCAGAAAGTGCCTTGGAGACATAATACACGGGTTTCTGAAGTTTGCCCTCTTCCCTTACCAAAACAGCGGCCACTGCATGATCTGTTGCGGCCAAGAAGACGTAGAGTTCCTCCCCAAACACCGGGCTGCTCAATAGCGGCGGCTTTCCCAGGTAAGCTTTTATTTGCTCGAAAGCGATCTGGCAGTCCTCGTTCCACTCGAAGCCCTTCTCTCCTCCTCCTTTTAAGGTTTTGAAGAAAGGCAGGCATTTTTCGGCTGACTTAGCAATGAATCTTCCCAAAGCCGTAATGCGTCCATTAAGCTTCTGCACCTCCTTAACGCATCTGGGGGGCTGCATGTTTATCAACGCCGTGATTTTCTCGGGGTTTGCTTCGATCCCTCTTTGGTTTACCATGAACCCCAAAAATTTTCCTGCCTTTACTCCGAAAGCGCACTTGGAGGGATTGAGCTTCATGTTATTTTCCCGGAGGTTGGTGAAGGTTTCTGCCATATCAATGTCGTGAGAGGTCTCCTTGGTCTTGATAACCATATCGTCGATGTAAGCCTCCAGGTTCCGGCCTAATTGATCATCAAAGACGATTCCTACCATCCTTTGATACGTGCCGCCTGCGTTCTTGAGGCCGAACGGCATGTTGTTAAATGTGTAGGTTTTGCCCGCGGCATAGAAAGCGCACGAAGGGACGTCATCCTCCTTCATTTTGATCTGATGGTAGCCCGAGTACGCATCTATGAAGCTTAACACCCTATGCCCGGCGATAGAGTCTACTAATTGATCGATCCGGGGAAGAGGGTAACAATCCTTAGGGCAGGCCTTGTTCAAATCGGTGAAATCCACGCACATCCTCCACTTTCCATTTGCTTTGGTTACCATGACGACGTTGGCCAACCATCTCGGATATTTGATCGGGCTTATGATTCCTGCCTTCAGTAGCTTATCCACCTCGATTTTGATCGCCGCTTTCTTCTCCGGCGAAAAGTATCTTTCTTTCTGGAGGACCCGGGTAAATGTGGGATCGACGTTCAGTTCATGCTCGATGACCTCTCTACTTAACCCCTTCATATCTTCGACAGTCCAGGCAAATATGTCCGCGCTTTTTCGCAGCAGCTCGATCAGAATCTTCCTTTCTTCTGCGGGGATTTCCAGCCCTACCTTGACCGTTTGTTCGGGGTAAGCGGGGTTTATGACTACATCCTCCAGAGCATCGTTGGGGCGGATGTCCCTTATTTCCCTGTCGTGCAGCGAATCGATCACGATGTCTATCTGCTCGGTCTTTGCGGCAATACGACGGGCTCTCCTACTCCGTTTAAATTCAGCCCGTGTTGAATGGAACGACAAAGTTCCAATCATGGCCGCCTCCTCGGTCCTGTCGCTGTTGGTTTTGACCTTCTTTGCCTCCCTCGGGCTTACCAATCTTGCCTCCATCGCGCTCTCCCTTCTTTTCTTCTCTATTATTTTGAGAAAAAGCTCGGGCTTGTTCTCGATGCACGCTATCCCTGCGGGGGTGCTGAACTTGATCTTCTGGTGAGGGATTGACGCAACGATTCCTAAGGCAGCCTGAGCGGTCACTCCCAAGATTGCGTTGTACTGGGACTTCAGATCAATCACCATGAACGTGACACGGGCTGTTTTTTCGAACGGCCTCTCTCCAATGGTCACTTCGAAGTCAATGGTCCCTTTTGCGTAGACCGTATGATTCGTGAACCCTTCCAACAAGCCCGCATATGGGGTTAAGTGCGCCTCAGACATCCCCATTTCTTCTAAACAATGGAAGTAGAGTATGTCCCGTGAAGCCCCGGTATCAATGAGGACCCTCCCAATATCCGCTCTACCAATAGCCATCTTGATTGTCAATGGCTGTGTTGAATGGAAGAGTGTGGAGGCCAGCTCGCTCCTCCTGAACCCGATCATTTCCTCTTGCTCGGGTGGGTAGGCTGGTATCAGGAACACCTTTTCCAATTTCTTGATCTGAATGGAAAGCTGGGTGTTGCTCGGGGCTTCTTCCCCGATATACAGGATGTCATAGCGTTTTTCCCCGTCGGCATCGTTATCCCTAACATACTGGACATGTCCCCGTGGGGCCCCTCCTTTATTGCTGGGTCCCTCGATCCACTTTTTCAATTCTCCGGCCTCGACTTTCTGTTGTATTATCTTCTTCATCTGAAAACACTCATCCGTGTTATGCCCATGGCTCTCGTGGTAGCCGCACCACTTCTTCTTGTTCGCCTCATAAGGCTTTCTTTCTAGGGGTGGGGGAGGAGGCAGGGCTTCTGCCCGCAGAATCTCCGTCCTTGGGGCTATCAAAGGAGTGAAGGTGTTGTCATTTCTTTTGAAATTGGTCGTGCCCCTCGGTCTTCCTCTATTTCGGCCGCCACTGCCCCCCGAATAGCCAGCGTGGTACCTTGAGTCATGAGCGGGCTCGAGCCTATCCCTAATACTCCTGCGGGCATCTTCCGTGAACGAGGGCTCAACTCCGGCCATGGCAATGGCTCGATTGTACATTTCCTCCGTTCCCTCGGGCTTTCGACAAGCGAACTCTTGCCTCAAGGTATAGGATGTCAATCCTCCCAAGAAGCACAGCTCGATGTCATTTCTCGTTAAGTCCACGATTTGTTCGGTCATTTTTCTAAACCGAGTAATGTATGCTTTTGTACTTTCTCCGGGATATTGCTTCACACCGCATAGATCCGATTTCGGTCTTGCGACCTCCCCAGCGCCCGCGAACGAATTCAGGAACGACGTCCGTAACTGCTCGTAGCTGCAAATGGAGCGGGGCTTATGGGCCAACAACCATCCCAGCGCCTTCCCCTTGAAGGTGGATGCTAGAGCCTTGCACTTTACGGCCTCATCCGTTGAAAATAGAGCCATCTGCCCTTCAAACCGCCCAACATGGCTTTTGGAGTTAGACGAGCCGTCATAAGCGTCTAGCGTGGGGACCTTTCCCCGCTGGATCGGGGAATCAGCTATCCAGGAGGCAAAAGCATCTATGGGTCCAATGCATTTTGCCACACTTTGCTTAGACTCCCATAGGTCCCTGATCATCCCCTGGACCTTGTAATCAATCTCTTCCCCGGTTTTCACCCTTTTTGCCGTTCCCGCAAATTGCTCTCCGGTTCTAACAGTTGCTTTTCCCTTGTAGTGGCCTTTGGACCTTCGAGGTTGAGACTCTCCTTCTTCACTCCTTCTCCCTTCTTCTCCTTCTTCATCGTCGTCTTCCACAACGATCGTTCTTTTCTTCTTTCCCTCCACCCTGCTGGCTATGCTTTTAGAACCATGAGTTTTTGATCTTTCAAGAGGGATTGCCGTGTCAGCCTCGGCATTAAATAGCTCTTCCAGGGCCAGGTTTAACTGAAGCCCTTCCGCTACTAGATCCTGCCTGTCTTTCAGGAGCTGGATTTTCTTTTGAATCTGCTCAGGGGTGAGGGGAGTGACGGGGATTTTCTGTACCTTGCGTGCTTTTGATGTTTCGATACGATCTCTCAGATCCGCCTCTCTTCTTGCTTTCTGAGAGGGAGTTCCCGAGCAGCCACTAGGCGCCTTGTCTCCCAATCTGGCAAAGATGGATCCTTGAGGCGCTTGTTTCGATGGGCTAGCATTTGGGTTCAAGATTTCTTTCCCAGTCATTGTAAATATTTGGAATGTCGAGTGTATTTTAGAACCGTAGAAACAAAAGAATGGTTGCACTAGGAAGATTTTCGTTTCCCGGCAATGGAACCACTGATGACGCCCTAGATTTCTGGGGTCACGGAGATAGAACTCCAACTTTGCTGTCTCTTGATCCTGATCACAACACAAACAAGAACACCGTTAAGACCAAGGCCGGGTTGGAATCCGGCTTAGGCCCTCGGGTGTGAGAGTAAGATCTCTGAGGAAAACCTAGGAAGAAGGTTCAATGAAGACCTTGTGTGTGTGAATAGGATAGAGCACGTACCTCTCTCATGGGGCGAAAAGGGGTATATATATGACCAAGGGAAAGAAACCTGCACAAGGTACTAACCACCCTGGTACTGGGGGGACACGTGGCGAGTCCCCAGTGGATCGGTCAGGAGAGTGGCTGGGAAGGTGGCGTGTCTGTCAGGGAAGCATGGTTCCATCACCAACCGTTATGGTGTGTCAGGTACGGTTAGGTGACGCCTCGCGTACGTTTGTGCCAGCTGGGCACTACGGGCTCCTCAGGATGACGGGAGGCAGAGTCAACTCGGGCATATTCATCAGGAGATAAATCCTCTCGGGCTTACTAGCCCGCGTTCCTTGTCGGTTAGGCCTCCAGAGTTCAGGTCCGGTTCGGGCGCGTTAGATCGCATTGATTCTAGACCGGCGAGCATCCGGCCCAGAAGGCTCGGTCTCATCACTCTGCTATTGAAATTACCTACAAAGTCTGAATTCATTTTGACCGTATAAATTGAAAATGGACCTCAAATTGGACCCGCAAGAGTACCATTTTGTAGCAGCGGCAGAACCACATGGAGAATTTGGGTGTGGGGTGGGGGTGGGGGTGGGGAGCTGCCCCTCTTTAGTTTTTAAAAATGTCAATATCCTACCTTGTAAAATTTTGAAAGAGTGAGATTTTACTACTAAAGCCATGAATGTTACTTCATCTGTCCCGGAATAAATGTCATAGTTGACAAGTTAATGTTTTTAAGCTTTTAGTCGTGTTTCCTTGATTGCCCCAATCTATTCATACGAGTAGAGTGACACCTCCTATGGCATCGCAATGCTTGTGCCTATTAGAATGGGTAGTATAGGAAGATCACCAAATTTCATAACCTATTTTTAGTAAGGCGACATTTAATTTGGGCCAAACGAATATGGAAAGTAGGACATTTATTCCGGACAGAGGGAGTATCAATTTCGCCCCGATTCTAATAGGAAAAATGCACTGCCTAATATTTCTGCCCCCTTTTCTATTACTCCCTATGTTCCAAAATGATCTTCCCATTTGACTATTCAAACTTTTTAAGAATATGAACACTTGCTTCATTAACCATGTTTTGTTTTGCACTTTTAAGCCTAAATTGTAGAAATGTGAAGAACATTTTGGGACAATGAGAAATGGCAAATGAAAAGATTATTTTGGGACGGATGGAGTACATAATATTTCTCCCCCCCCCCCCCCCCATTTGTCCCAAGTTTATACTCCACATGTAACGTTTTAACCTTTTAAAATTATTGCACCCGTTTGTCTAAAATCCTAGCTTAGCCACCGTTTTGTAGCTCATTAGTCATTAGTGACGTGCTGTGTAAACAGTGTAATCGCCAGTCCTTAAACAAAAAAAGAGAGAAAAAAACATAAAGTTCTACACACAAGACTCCGGTTTATGTGAGTCTCCAAAGGATCCATAAATCATATCCTCACTCACCTCCAAAGTCGACATGCATATAAAAGACTGGGGAATCTCACTATTCTGCAACACTTGAACTGAAACGTTCTTTCCTTTTCACGTAATAGTTCAATTGATTATAATTTATTTATTTTTTTAAGAAAAATAAGAATAATAAGAAGAGGGTGAGCTATGCAACTCACTCATAATTCAGGAGAAAATGGTGAAGAAAGATGGCAATCTCTAGCTTGGCAAGGTCATTTCCAGGGCACAATCTACTTCCTCCACCAAATGGAAGGAATTCTCCCGCCTTAGGCATAAAATTCTGCACAAAAAAATATATAAAAAAATTAGCATGTGAACAAGTAGGTGCAAATACCATACTAGTACATTTAAAAGAGCAATGCTAGGGGCACAAAATAGAGTCACAAAATCTTGCTCGTAAAATGAGGTGGCGATATTTTATTGGTTGCATCGATAGTGGACCCGCCACACTCTAATTAAAAGCACCAATAAAATCACTACACCTAGGATTTAGTGAGCAAGATTTTGTGACTTTTTTGTGCCCCTAGTATTATTCATTTAAAATAATTGCATGTAGCGCACAACTATTAAATGAATCAAGATGTGTAGCAAGAAATTTCATTTGGACTTACATCCCATCTAGAAGGATCAAACTCCTTCGGCTTTGGATATATTTCAGGATCCAAGTGAAGATTCCTAAACCAGACCAAAACTTTCCATCCCTTGGGAATTGTATAACCTGAAATAGAATGTTTGTTTCAATCTTGTCAGCTGTAGGCTAGTACTTACAATACTAATCCCTCCGTCCCGGAAAGACAGCCTCATATAGTTTTTGATGGTCAACACAAGTGAACTTTGACCAAACAATATTTCAATCTAATCATCCAAATAAAATCTATAAAAATTGCTAAATAAATCACTTAGTGACTTGTCGATAACAATTTTTAGAACTTCACTAGGATGACTAGATTGACATTTTGGTCAAAGTTCACGTGTGTTGACCACAAAAAAACCAAATGGGAGTATCTTTAATTCTTTACGGGACAGAAGGGAGTGCATCTTAATACTTGAGCAATTCAATAAACAAATAAACTTACCGCTGATGTTGACATCTTTTTTGGCCTCTCTAAACACCGTTAATGAGAATGTCACCAGGCGTAGTGTTTCATCGATCACCTTAGAGAGATACTCCATCTGCCTATATTCTTTAAGGGTGATCCCCTTCTGTGTAGCTGGTCGATTCTTCACAATCGCCTCTTGCTCTGCCTATATATTTAACAGTAGTAAGTATTACATTGTTATTTCTGTTTTCTTTTTCTTTATTTGAAACTTTTTGGACACAATTACCCCTTCTATGCTATACTACCTCCGTCCCACTTGAAATAGGATTATTGAGAGTGGTACGGGGATTAAGGAACAAGTGTTAGTGGACTATGTGTTGTGAGTATGAAAAGTGATGAAGGAGAGAGAAAGTGGGGTAGGAAATAATAAATGGAAAGTTGTTGTGAGTGTGAAAGTGGGTCCCACTAGATAAAACATTTCTATTTTGGGGCTATCCTATTTCGAGTGGGACACCCAAAATGGCAAAATGTCCTAATTCGAGCGGGATTGAGGTAGTACGTACTTAAGTTGAATTACTGTTAATTTCTATGTACTCCCTCTGTCCCAGAAAGATAGTCTCATTTTGACTTTTTACGGTCAACAAAAATAAACTTTGACCAAACATTGGTGTCAATATAATGATCACAATGAAATCTTAAAAATTATTATTGATAAACCACTTAATGATTTATCAATATAAAATTTTAGAATTTCACTAGAATGATTAGATCGCCACTAATAGTTGGTAAAAGTTCATTTTTGTTGACCATAAAAAGTCAAAATGAGACTATCTTTCTGGGACAGAGGAAGTATTACATTAAGATCTATGCCTAATCACCAAATAAAATAGGAAAATATGTCCTTTATGTGCTCACGAGACACTCATGCTATAGAATCAAGATATAGAAAGATGATTAAGTGTTACAATAGAGTGTGATACCTTGGCTTTTTTGAAGAATTCAGGGTGCTCTTGTAATAATAGCGAAGCCCACATGGTGATGTGGCCAGAAGATTCATGACCAGCATTTAAATACATGACTAGAATATCGATGATTTCCTCATCTTTTAGTTTTCTACCATTTTCATCTTCCACTTCCAAAAGAGCATCCATCATGTCCCTTTTTGATGATTGGTGAGTGATTGTTCTTTGTTTTCTACGCTCATCCACTACTGATTGAAAGACTGCCACAAGCTTCTTCCGTGCCTGGTATTTAAATTTAAACAATGCATAATGTTATTATAAAATAAAAGAGAAATGCAGAAGGCAATTTCTTTTTTTTAAATACTTCCTCCGTATTGGAAAGATAGTCCCATTTGACTATTTATGGTCACAATTGAACTTTGACCAACCATTAATGTTGATCTAATCATTCCAATAAAATTTGTTATTGGTACATCACTTAATGATTTATCGATTACAATTTCAGAATTTCGCTAAACATTCGATTGACATTACTATTTGGTCAAAGTTCAATAGTGTTGACCATAAAGAGTTAAATGGGACTATCTTTTTCCGGGACGGCCAGAGTGAAAAATATTAAGATAACAATAGTTCATATATTTCCTGAAATACTTACCTTGAGTGCTTTATGGTAAGCAAATCCAGGAATATTGATCGCCATGGCCCTAACACCATAATTCAGTGTGGTATATTCCCTCTCCAACGCCTCCATCACCTGCTCACTTTCTGAACTGAGAAAAATGTATATAATGATCCTAAATGTGAGACTTCTGAGCTGGGTCAAGAACTCTATTTCCCCCATGCCAGCCCATTTTTCCAAAGCCGAGACTACATTATCTTCAATAAACGGGATGTAATTTGACAGTGCCTCGTGACCGTTGATCGGTGCAGATGTCAATTTACGAAGCCTCTTGTGCTCTTCATAAGAAATTCCAATAAATGATTTTTCCCCAATGAGGTTAACTGTAGAGCTAGGCCACCCAGGTTTGAAGGCTTCATCATCAAATAAAACTTTCTTACATGCCTCGGGTGTTGTGACAATGATACTAGGTTTCCCAAACATAAGAGCCTTGTAGACTCCGATTGGACCAAATCTGCAATGTTCATGCAGTTAATCACATATTTCATCGCAAAGAAAACAAATGAACATAATTACATAAATTGCAGATTGTAAAATCAACTGTGCATATATTCTCAAATGGATTTTTAACTATACATAGCTATTATTCATAATTTGAGAGAAAGAGAATTTGCTTGAAGGAGATGCGAGCCATATCTAACAAATGCACTGAAACAATTGCAAGAATTTTAAGTTTAAAAGTTGTCAAAAAGACCAGGAAATCAATTAATTATATCTTCTACTTTTCTCTTTTTCTTTTTTTGGGGGTGCGTGTGTGTGTGTGTGTGTGTGTCCTCCAAACATATGGTTCTGATAAGCAAGATAGAAAAACCAAAATGCATGCAGCTGAAAATACAGAATGGGGAATTTCTTAAAATTTCTCGATTATATCAATTAATCTGTTTCTGGATATGGGTTTGCCAGCTGCATTTGCTTGTGCATGCATCAAAATCCGAGATAATTGTGTGTGTGCTTGCACACACCCACCCATACACACACACAGAGAGAGAGAGAGAGAGAGAGAGAGACCTTGTAACAAAGCTGGAAATAAATTGATCAGGGTTGCTAGACTTGAAAGCTTTGAGGAAAGACCACATGTTGCCTATAAAAGGCCAGCCTAAATCACCAGGAGGCAGAGAGAACCTCTTGTAACCCAGCTTAGTTTCATACAACCACGAATTCAGATTGACTAGCACCCATTTCAAACCCAAAAGGCCACCCAAAATGGCCACAGAAATAAATCCTACCTCCATTAAACCCTTAAAAATTTAAGCTTGATTGGGGCAGGTAGAGTGGGGGCAACCAATCTGTCAAGCAAATGTAGAGAGATAGAGGGTGTGGATTTGCAGAAAAATTAAGACAAAGAGAAGGTGACAGGGCGGATTGTATGTTATGGTTCTAAATGGGCTCCGTCCCTTTATTTTGGTGGGTGTTTGGGGGTGGGGGTGATGGGGGTAAAAGGGGAAAGTGTTTGCCACCGTTTCTAATCGGATTGTCGTATAGTCTAACAGCAAAGATTCTCTTTAGATGATGTAAAATTATCTCTGTTTATACACATTAGATAGCTAGGCTACTTATTCTCCATTTTGGGGCTTTAAGAGAATATAATTCATATATTTCTAAACGAGTGAAAGTAGTAATTACATTCAAAACGAGATCTTAAGATCTTAGGATTGGAAGAATATTTTGCAGGTTTAGAAACAATGTACTTGGATTTTTTCTCTCTCCCAAAAGGCAAAAAAAATTCTAAAAATGGATAATTAAAGTTTTCTCTTGGGCAGATATTAGCCAAACCCTTAATATTAACGAAATTCTTGTAGGTTCAGTAAAACAATGCATCTTCACTACTCACACAGTCCCATCTGCTACAGCTTCTACCATTAATAAGCTTCTGGACCGTTCCCTTAAATAAGCCTTTATAAACCTTACCATATCATCATTCTTCAATATTTATATGTATCAATCAATGAATATTGCGGGTTTGAAACATGAATACATGATGTACTTGAGCTCATTTTACCTCCCCAATTTTCTAGAATTTATGCACATAAACAAACTCCAAAACCTGTTTTTACATATGACTTTCAAGCTCCTACCTAAGAAATATTTCATCTCACAGAACAATTGTCAATTACTCCCTCCGTCCCAAACTAATGGTTACTTATTTTCATTTTGGGCGTCCCAAACTAATGGTTATTTACCCAAAATGCTCAATTTTCTCTCACCTACCCACTCACAACAACTATCCACTATCTCATTTTCTCTCTCCTACTCACTCACAACACCTACTTTTCCAACATATTTTCTTAATCTCCGTGCATTCAGTTTTAGTAACCATTAGTTTGGGACGGAGGGAGTACTTGGTGGAGAAAAGTTTAACTTGTAGAAAGAACAATTTATCTAATTTTGGATGTTCTTTTACGATCTCCTTTCTGTGGTGCACTACACCCCATATATAGCTTCAAATGGTATGCGATTCACATTCTTTAGGTTTCCATAATCATATGTCCAAAAAGAAGACCATTTCCAAGTAAAATATACAAAACAAAGAATGGATGAAACTCACAACCTTACAAGCAAAGATTTCTCATCATTATAATAACAGTAAGTCAACTATTTTTTACCTTCAAATCTCGAGCATAAACATCTGAGCTCCAGAATGACCCCATAAATCCAGATACCCTGTTACAAAGGTGCATGCTTAGAGATGGACAATTTCTCAAAACAATAATGAAAAGTTCAATGAGCTTGGTGGTTGGTTATTTACTTGCGCAAATAAGCACACATTAAAAAGCTTATAGCAATCCAATCCAATTTAACAACCCTTTAAATGCCTTACTTGGCAGCACAAACAAAAAACAGATTCATGAAACAACCATGTCGATGTAAGAAAGGAGAACCCTTGAACAACCAGGGGGGGGGTAGATATTCAACTTGAAAGGTATAAATAGTGGCGTATGCTCCCTCTGTTAGTCCTCTTTTTTCATTTTTATTATGAATGAACTTTGAGCATTAATCTAGGTTACTTTTAGTTATCCTAATGAATATTTACAACTTGTTATTGATACACCATTATAAATACTATCAATACCAATTTTTAGATTCTCATTAAGATAATTAAAAGTAGCCTAAATTATTGCTCAAAGTTCAGTTGTTCTCAGAATTCGCCGAAGTCGATTCAGCTGGTCGCTAAATTCTAACGAAATAGTGGATTCCATCGTAGTAACAACGAAAAAAGAGTGGCTAACTTTGCGGGACAAGGGGAGTATTTTTGTACTTGGCAGATCGCCATCAGTAACAAATTCATTACGTTTTCCTCTTAATATCAACAAAGCAAGAAATTCTTTAGACCATTCAATTCACTCTCCGGATACAGAACAGGGCATAAATGCCAAACTATACAAAATAATCAGAATCTGAGTAAAAAACTGCAAGGATTAATTCAGTTAAAGGGATCAAATTTTCCAAATTCATTTCCAAATCTGTTTTTTTAGTTGATTCTACATCAGCTGGGAGAAAAACAAATTAACAAAAATGCTACTAGTTCGTAAAGCAAGCATGATTATTCCTTTCAATGTCAGTTCAGAGCCATTTCTCTTGCTATCTGGCATCGAAAAGAACAGTTATTCTAGTCTACACAGACGAGACATAAGCTTAGCTCAATACTTGAACAGCTAAGGTAATTCAAGATTTTGTAAATCTTCATTCTTCAGGACCAATCCCACAACTATAAACCATTACTAAGGACACTAAATGAACTATTTCCTGCCACTACAACCCCATATAATGGTAGCTCATAACCAAATACGGTAAATTTCAAGGGTCGAGTTAAAATAAGTTCAGGGGTTGGAACCCAGGGAGAGTTTGTTGGAAGGTTTAGGGAGGGGTAGAAAGTTGTTATTTTGATGAACACTGAAGTGGGTTTTCTAGGATTTGAATTTAGGATAGTTTGCTTCTCAAAAGAGAGGCCCAGTTCACTAAATTGGATTGACAAGGGAAGTTCTTTAAGTGTTTGAGAAGGGGTCATCAAATAAACTACAAATGTGGGAGTATAAAGATCAATAATGATGAAATTGAAGCACATAGTTACAATACAAAGATGCAAAATACTACTATTTCCTGCCACTACAACCCCATTTAACAGTATCTCATAACCAATACATAAAATTTCTAGGACTGAAAGTCTGGAACCCTAGGAGGGTTTTTGGAGGGTTTAGGGAGAGGGAGGGGTAGAAAGTTGTTATTTGATGAAAACTGAGGTGGGTTTAGGGGGATTGGTCAGTAGAATATCTTTCTCCTCAAAAATAGAGGTCCAGTTCAACAAAATTGAAAAGAAAAGTGAAGTTCTTGAAGTGTTTGAGAAGGGTTCATCAAAGTAAACTACAAGTGTGAAATATAAGCATCAATAATGATGGAATTGAAGCATATATATATATATATATAAGGATGCAAAATACAAAGAGGGTTACCTGAGTAACAGGGAGAGAAGCTTAAGGAGAGCTGCAGCCATGCTACTCAAAGAACAAGAGAGAGAGAGAGAGAGAGAGGTGGGTTTTGTAAATTTTGTTATGAAAATCAAGAAATATGGAAAGAAAGTTATCCCACATCGAAAGATAATGGGAATTATTGAGCTGTTTTTAAAAGGGTTAATTGGGGTTAAAGAACGTGTTCGTAGAAAGGAGAGATGGTTGGCATCTCCCCTGACAGGGACGGGAACAAGCCTTCGGGCTTTACCTGTTACCACACATCCGGTTAAGGCTACCCACTTCGGTGGATCTATAACCCAATTTTTTTTTCCTTCCTTTTTTCTTTTTCGTTTCAAAAATTAGTCTACCTATCAATCTTTTGGTTTGAAAATTGACAATTTTTTTAGTATTTTTCATGCTTAAATTTGATACTATCACATCCTCTTTTAGCCAAAGTATATTTTTGTATTTCGGATTTGTAATCCCTGATTTCATGTTCAGTTATAGACATGTGCAAACAACCAAATAGCGCATGATTTAAAAACTAAAGGGGCTTCATATTTTCTACTACTTCTACTTTGTAGATTTAACGCAATTCAAAGTTGAAATGTTAGAGACTTTCATATTTTATGCATATTTTAAATTATTAAGGGCCTAATATTTTGGTTGCAATCGATCAATTAGATGCTTAGTGAACCCCA
The DNA here is from genome assembly GCA_026119855.1 of Campanula takesimana. Lineage (NCBI taxonomy): Eukaryota > Viridiplantae > Streptophyta > Magnoliopsida > Asterales > Campanulaceae > Campanula > Campanula takesimana. Next base: position 399,837 of record JAOWBW010001319.1, on the reverse strand, counting down.
CTTATAGCTCGGGAAAAGAGAGGCATTCACACTACGCAGCGAGTTTCTTATCATTATTGGTTGATGGTTTTGAAAAAGAGGATAACTAACATGAACAATGATGATTAAATTAAGTTGAGTAGATCCATAAAACTTCTTCTTCTTTTTTCCAGTTTAAAGGTGTTTGTTAAATCTCATGTACATCAATTTCGTTTTCTTTTAAACTTTTGAAATGAATGTGATTTAAGTTGTTGACCAACCAATTGTAAATGGCGTGAGTTCGACCATGAAATATTGAACTCTAATTCATTATTATATTTGTAAAGAACAAGATTTTCGGACTTTGTTAAGTTTAATATGTGAAATATAAGCACTCAATTGACAAATAAAAGTGAGTCTAATAAACTATTTTTTAAAAATTAATTTATAATGCCATGAAGGCTACAACTAGGCCTATAGATAGGCTAACACAAATCTCTCTAACGTGATTCGAACACGTGACCTCCGCTTGGGAAGCTAACATCAGATACCGCTTGAACTAGAGCTCTTCGGTTAATAAACTAAATTAAATGAATAACACTAAAACAGCCTATTAGCACAAAATGGAATTATTTCGTCATTATCATCTAAACCAACGAGATCGACCAAGACTAAGCCACACACACAAACAAAAAAAAAAAAAAAAAAGAAGCCATAACTCTTCTAGTTTGCTCTTTGACAAGAGGCTCTCTTTATTCTTCCCAAGCATTTATCTTTAGGCCTTGTATGTGGCAAGTACATATTTGGGCATTTAGGATTATCTCGTTCAAGTCTGCAAAATAAAAACACAATACAACATAACATAGTTAGTATATCACCATACCAATTCGATTCGTAACAGTCAGGTTGACGAGTTCAGTCGTTTGATGATAAATCAACAGACGAGATGTGCGTAAAGTGAAAATGTCTGAAATAATCTCAGCATGAGTTACGTACAAGTATTATAAAGGTAATTCATGCAAACTGTGCACACAGACCTCGGGTCCATTTTGAAATTTCTTGCTTTAAACAAGTACGAGTATAAAGGTGATTTATGCAAACTTACTCATAATTTAGGAGAAAATAGTGAAGGAAAACCATAATCTCTAGCTTGGCAAGGTCATTTCCAGGACACATTCTAGTTCCTCCTCCAAATGGCAGGAAAGTTCCTGCTTTAGGTGTGAAATTCTGCACACAAGTGTACAACATTAATTTCAGCATTAAATAGTTGTACAGTACAACACTACAACTTATAGATAATTTGTTTTCAACTTACATCCCATCTGGAAGGGTTGAATTCCTTAGGATCTTGATAAATTTCTGGGTCTAAATGAACACTTCTAAACCAAACCAAAACTTTCCATCCCTTTGGTATGGTATAACCTGAAAAAAAAAAAAAACAATCAAAAAATTAATTACATTTTAAGTTATAAAGCTTAAATATCTAGGACTTGATCGATGATCGAAGAACAACAAACGTACCACTTATTCTGACATCCGTTTTCGCTTCTCTAAAGACCATCAACGAGATTGTTATTATGCGAAGTGTTTCATCAACCACTTTAGAGAGATACTCCATACGTCGAACATCTTTAAGGGTCAACCCTTTTTGCGTAGTCGGCCTATTCTTCACAATCTCCTCTTGCTCTGCCTATACAATGTACGTAACATAAGTATTCACATTATTTTGCAAAAAATATTATTAAGATTGACGAAATATAGAAAATGCTCTTATACCTTGGCTATTTTGAAAAACTCGGGGTGAGATTGTAGATAAAGGGTGGCCCACATTGTTATGTGGGCAGACGACTCGTGACCAGCGTTTAAGTACATGACTAGAACATCAATGATTTCTTCGTCGTTTAATCTTCTACCATTTTCATCTTCCACTTCGAGAAGAGCATCCATCATATCATTTTTAGGTTTTATCTTGCCATTGAGCGTTTTCTGCTTCTTACGTTCATCAACAATCGTTTGAAAGACCGCTACAAGCCTTTTCCGTGCCTACATATTATGAATGAACTCATCTAAAAACTTATTCTGAAACGATATTGCCATGCTTATAAGAAATTAAGTAAGATCGTCACAAAAGTAGGGCAACAATTGGCAATAAGTTGTGAGATTGGTAGGGTCCACTACACTTATATTTATTGAGTTAGTGATAAATGCAAAAAACTAACCTTAAGTGCCTTGTGATAAGCGAACCCGGGGACATTGATTCCCATGGCTCGAACCCCATAATTCAGAACAGTGTATTCCTTCTCCAACGCCTCCATAACTTGTTCGCTTTCCGAACTTAGAAAAATATACATAATAATCCGAAAAGTCAACTTTCTAAGCTCGGTCAAGAACTCGATTTTCTCCATTTCTGCCCATTTATTCAATGTCGTGACAACATTATCTTCAATATATCCCATGTACATTGTCAATGCCTCGGGTCCGTTAACCGGTGCAGCTGTTAATCTACGTAGTCTCTTGTGTTCTTCGTACGAAATCCCAATAAACGACTTCTTTCCAATGAGTTCGAGTGTGGAGCTAGGCCACCCCGTCTTGAACGATTCGTCATCGAACAAAATTCTCTTACATAAATCCGGTACGGTCACAATGATACTAGGATTTCCAAACATAAATGCCTTGTAAATTCCTGTCTTTCCAAATCTGCAATATTCATGAACATATTGTAAGTTCATAAAATTTTCCCAAGAAAATGGAGGGTAAAATAGAAATTACAAAGGGTGTATATTCCGGCCCAATTAGTGAGTAATTGGGCTAATAAATTGATTGGGCTGAGTAATATGATTTGAGCCCAAAATAATTGGAACAATTCCTTTTCTATTAAGCAGTCTTAGTGAGTAATTGGGCTAATAAATTGATTGGGCTGAGTAATATGATTTGAGCCCAAAATAATTGGAACAATTCCTTTTCTATTAAGCAGTCTTAGTTGGGTAAACTTGATTCCTTTTCTATTAAGCAAGTCCAAAATAATTGGAACAATTCTTAGACTCACGAAGGGGCAATTAAGGATCCTGATATTTAAGTGACGTGGTCTTTTTAAGATCGATCAACGACTGAAATTAATTCGGCCGCGAAAAATATACTCCCTCCGTCCCTATTTTCCTTACAAAAATTGTCATTTTGGGTGTCCCTATTTACATTACAAAATCTCAAAAAGGAAACTTTTAAACATTTTTTAAATAGTGGGACCCACTTGTCATACTCACAACTATCTACACTCACAACACATCAACTTTACAGTCATTTTTTTAATTTTTGTGTAAAGCCTCATTTTTGTAAGGTAAATAGGGACGGAGGGAGTATGGCTTGTGATTAAAATTTCAACGGCTCGTTGTCTTTCGATTTTCACGATTTAATCATGCACTATTGCACATCAATCACATCAGAACTATTAAATCCCAATCCCAAAATATTAAAATGGATTCGACAAGTATATTATATACATTCATAATCAATCTCATCTCGTACTGATCCTATCCTGGCAGTATATAAGTAAAAATAATTCAAATTAATATTCTGATAAACACCTACTCCCTTTGTATACCTCACTTGACACTCAAGAGGTGGACACAATAACTAAGGAAAAAGAATAATATAAGGAAAATGTTTGGTAGAAAATTAATGAAGTGAGAGAATGAGTGTGGTAAATCGTAATAGTGACTGAATAAATTGAGTGGTTGAAAATGAAGAGAAAAAAATGAGTGGTGATCGGTGGGGGTAGAGTGAATATAAAATTATACTCCATCCGGCCCGGAGTAAGAGTTCCACCCCTCATTTGCATGCTTATTAATAAATATTGGATGTGATGTAAATGTTGTGAGTGTAAAAGTAAAATATGAGAGAGAATGGGTGGGAGAGAATAGTGAATTGATTAGTGTTGTGAGTATAAAAGTAAAATAGGAGAGAGAATGAGTGAGGTGAATAGTAAAGATTATTTGCCATTTTAGGAATGAAACTCTTACTCTGGGACGGACCAAAAAGGAAAATGAGACTCTTACTCTGGGACGGAGGGAGTAAAAAGTATGTTATTTTGGGAAGTGTCAAGTGAATTAGGACAGACCAAAATAAAAATAAGTTTCAAGTGAGCTGGCACGGAGGAGCGGAGGAGGAGGAGGGAGTATATTTTTGGTTTCAAACTACAAGTGAAGGAAAAAAAAGACAAAAAATGCCCCTACTCATATGTCCATTGGATGATTATGATATGTGTAAGGATGTAAGCAAGTTTTTTTTATGCATCCAAACAAGCCATCTTTAGTTATTTAAAAAATATGCCTACTCTTCTTTCAAAAAAAATAAAAATATGCCTACTCTGCAAATAGGAGTCAGTCTCTAAAAAGACATATATTGCCCCTGCTCTCATGAATATTTTCTGGCCCCATTCTAAAGACGGCACATGAGCCCAAAATATACCCTTGCCAATTTTCACCTCAAAACTCTATTGGTCCATTTTATTTTTATTTTTATTTTTATTTTGTTTTTGGTCATTTGTAATATTACCAAAAACTATTTCTTATTTATCTTCATAGGTTTTCCATTTTAGGAAAATGAACTTCTTATCTCAAGACAGTAAAAATGTTTTTAGTGACTCCTAAAATTATTAAGTCTTCTATTTTATTTTAGGAAAAAAAAAATGTGTATTACAAGTGATTTAGCGGTTGTCAATTATTAGGGATGATATCATAATGATGTTATGAATGATGGAGTATATTATTTGGATCACTTGTAATACATAAAAGTAGTACATGAGATTTAATTTAAGAAAGAGAGTACTGCAGCGCATTATGTGTTATAGCGTTGCAGTCGGTGTATGAAATACAGACACATCTTTCATTTTGTGAAATAGATAACTGAGATTAATAGCGCAGAAAGAAATGAAAGATGCAGAAAGAAGTGAAAGATGTAGCTAAATTTCGTACCCTAAGGGCTCGTTTGGTAGCCTGATTAGAGCTGGATATGATTATTAGCCCAATAATCTTGGTGTTTGGTAGACTAAATGCAATCCGATTATTAATCATAGGTACAATTCGAATAAGCTTCTTATCCAATCTTATCCCCTCTAACCCCTTTCATATTTACCCATAAAAAAGGGTGGTGTAATTAATCTCCCGACTAATAATCTTCCGACTATTAATACGGGCTAATCCTATCAAGCTACCAAACGAGCCCTAAGTATTACAACTTTAATTTTAAAATTGTCATTATTTTTAAAATGAAAATACTCAGTGAAAAGAAAAGACAAAATAGCTTGGGTATTCCATGACTATGACCAGGGGCATTTCAGTAATTTGTGATATTCTCTAAGACTTATTTTTTTTTTTTTTCCAGAAAAATTTACGGGAAACTAGTTCCTCCATCATAAGTTATAAAAAGTCATATTTTTTTGAGGGTTTAAGGTTTTGAGTTTAGGGTTTAAGGGTAATACTAATATTAAAGAGTCAGTCTTATGAAAAACGTTTTACACTAAAGGATAAAAACAAATTTTACAATAAAAACAAGTGTAAAACAATTTTTTTTCGCGATTTTCACAATATTAAAAAATGGACTTTTTATAACTTATCGAAAAATTAGTTTCCCCCAAAACCTACTTTTTTTTTTTTTTACCTTCCCAAATCCTAATGCCTCCAATTTTTATGGTACAACTAAAACAATCTATGTTTCTTCTTTTCTTCTCCAAAGAGAGAAGCGAGGAATGGGGTATTTTTGTCGTTTGGCCTTTCCTTATCTTCATTTGGTAGTTGAATTGTACTTATCAAAATTCATAAATTAACAAATAAATTTTTACTATCAAACAAGAGAATATACTAACATTAAGAAAATGGTATAAACAAAATGTTAAAATTATAATTATTTTAAAAAGACAAAGTATATATAGTACAATAGATGTTATTATTATGAGTTCTTATTTAGTGCAAAATTGAAATCTACATCAAAGTGTCATCAATCAAGGTTCGAATCTCATCGATTACGTTAAGGAGTACAAAGATAAAAGTCACAATGTTATAATATATTATTTTCTCATAATAGACGTCACATTTTTAATTTTGTCCGTATTTTATTTAAAGAAAATATTCTAGTATAATTTTATTATAATTCAAATCATATTAAAATATTTAAAATATATAATCTTCAAGAATGTTAACAAAGGAAAGAGAAGAAAGTAATTAATTATCTAAAAAAAATTAATAAGTAAATATGTGCATTAAAAATTCACCAAGGGGCGAACCCTTACAAAAGAAGCAAAAGGTTTTGAGTAGCTTTTGAGGAAACTAGTTTATCCATAAATTATAAAAAAATCCACTTTTGGCACCAGAAACCGCGCCAATATCAAAGGCACCTTACAGAATGGCCCCGGCAGAATTGAAAGAGCTAAAAGAGAAACTACAAGAACTGTTGGATAAGGGTTTGATTAGACCAAGTGTATCGCCATGGGGTGCACCGGTGTTATTCGTGAAGAAGAAGGATGGGTCAATGAGAATGTGTATCGACTATAGAGAGTTGAACCGCGTGACGGTGAGAAATCAATACCCATTACCAAGGATAGATGACTTATTTGATCAACTTCGGGGAGCATGTTACTTTTCGAAGATAGATTTCAGGTCTGGTTATCATCAGTTGAGGGTAAAAAGGGAAGATATTGCGAAGACGGCCTTTAGGACAAGGTATGGTCACTACGAGTTTTTGGTGATGCCTTTTGGGTTGACTAATGCGCCTGCTGCATTTATGGAATTGATGAATAGGGTGTTTCAAGAATTTCTGGACAAATGTGTTATGGTATTCATTGATGATATCCTAGTCTACTCAAGGACTAAGGAGGAGCACGAGAAGCATTTGAGGTTAGTATTACAAATATTAAGGGAACAACAATTGTATGCTAAGTTCAAGAAGTGCGAATTCTGGTTGGAAAAAGTAGCGTTCTTAGGCCATGTTATATCTAAGGAGGGGGTAGAAGTGGACCCGACAAAGATAGAGGCTATCGTGAACTGGGAGAGGCCTACTACTGTTAGTGAAATAAGGAGCTTTTTGGGTTTGGCTGGTTACTATAGGAGATTCGTTGAAGGTTTCTCTAAATTATCTGTGCCATTGATAAGACTGACTCAAAAAGGAGTAAAATACGTTTGGTCAGAGGAGTGTGAGAAGAGTTTTCAAGAGTTGAAGCGACGATTGGTGTCTGCACCCGTTCTTACATTACCTTCTGGATCAGACGGGTTTGTAATTTATAGCGATGCGTCGATTAAGGGATTAGGCTGCGTGTTAATGCAGAGTGACAAGGTTATAGCCTATGCATCGAGACAATTGAAGGTCCATGAAAAGAACTACCCGACTCATGATTTAGAATTAGCCGCGGTAGTATTTGCATTGAAGATTTGGAGACATTACTTATATGGGACGACATGCCAAATTTATACGGATCATAAGAGTCTTAAGTACATCTTTACTCAGAAAGAGCTTAACATGAGGCAAAGGCGATGGCTCGAATTATTAAAAGACTATGATTGTGAAATCTTATATCATCCTGGGAAAGCCAATAAGATGGCGGATGCGCTAAGTAGAAAGAATCATGGAACCCTAGCGACGTTAAAGCCTAAGGAGGTAAGTACGTGGAGTCGTATTGAGATGTTAGGCGTGAAGGTAAGAGTTCAAGGCTATATGGTACATTTGAGTGTACAGCCTACGCTGTTGGATAGAATCAAAATAGCGCAAGTAACTGATGAAGAAGTGAGCAAAGTACGTGCAAACTTAGTGGAAGGAAAATGGAAGGACTTTCGTATAGGAGAAGACGGGATTGTGAGGTACCAATCAAAGATTTGGGTGCCAAGCAACGAAGACATCAAAAGAGAGATTTTAAATGAAGCTCATTGTTCGAGGTTTTCTGTGCATCCGGGAAGCACAAAAATGTATAGAGATCTGAGGGAATCTTATTGGTGGAATCATATGAAGGGAGATGTGGCAGAATTTGTGTCAAGATGTTTAGTGTGTCAACAAGTAAAAAGTGAGCATCAAAGGCCTGCAGGATTATTACAGTCGTTACCTATCCCTGAATGGAAGTGGGAACACATAGCTATGGATCTAGTGGTTGGATTACCGAAGACGTTGAAAGGGTATAACGCAATTTGGGTGATAGTAGATAGGCTCACTAAATCGGCCCATTTTCTGGCAATCAAGGTGACAGATTCGCTAGAAAATATGGCTAAGTTGTATATTGATGAGATTGTAAGGTTGCATGGAATACCGGTGTCAATAGTGTCTGATAGAGATGCGCGATTCACGTCAAAATTTTGGAAAAGTTTGCAACAAGCTTTGGGGACAGAGTTGACAATGAGTACAGCTTTTCACCCGCAGACCGATGGACAGTCAGAAAGAACTATCCAAACGTTGGAGGATATGCTACGAGCTACATCTTTAGATTGGCAAGGGACTTGGGATGAACATTTTCCATTGGTAGAGTTCGCATATAATAACAGTTTCCATGCTAGTATTGGAATGGCACCGTACGAGGCACTGTATGGGCGAAAGTGTAGATCACCGACTTGTTGGGACGAAGTGGGTGAAAGAAAGTTGACTGGACCATAAATTGTCCAAGTGACGGCGGACAAGGTACAACAGATAAGAAATTGGCTTTTGACTGCGCAGAGCAGACTGAAATCCTATGCTGATCGTAGAAGACGTGACTTAGAATTTCAAATCGGGGATCGAGTATTTTTGAAGATCTCGCCAACAAAAGGAATTATGAGATTTGGTATTCGCGGGAAGTTAAGCCCGAGGTACGTGGGACCGTTCAAAATTTTGGAAAGAGTTGGGGCAGTAGCTTATAAGTTAGCCCTACCGCCTGTACTAGCGGGAGTACATAATGTGTTCCATGTATCGATGTTAAGGAAGTACATTTCCGACCCAAGCCATGTGATCGAGTATAAGCAGCTTAGAGTTCGAGCTGATTTAAGCTATGATGAAAGGCCCGTAAAGGTTGTCGACCGCAAGGATCAGATTTTAAGGAAAAGGGTGATTCCTTATGTAAAAGTGCAATGGAGCAACCATACAGAAAGAGAAGCTACATGGGATCTCGAGAGCGAGATGCGAGAAACGTATCCCGACCTATTTTCAGAATGACGAGTTCGGTTTGGAGGACCAAACCCTTTTAAGGAGGTAAGAATGTAACAACCGGCCCTTTTTGGCCAAATATTTATTTTTGTAAACTCTTTATTAATTAGTTATTATGTTGGGCTTAGTTAATTAAGAATTGGTGTTGGACTTAAACCCGGGCCCAAGTAAATTAAAACCGTTGAAATTAGGGAATCCTTTTAAATTAGGGAATTGGAAACCCTAACCCATAAATACTTTAGAGACCCTAATATTATCATCAGTTTATCACAAAGGAAAAAAAAAAAAAAAGAAAGACGTGAAAGAGGGTGAGAACGGCAGAGAGGCGCCGCACAGAGAGAGAGATCGGGTAGGAGAAAGGGAGAAAGAGAGAAGGTTGGAGATTGATCTTCAAGGTAAACCCTAAACCTTCCTAACCTTTTCTTATTCATCTTTGATTAATGAAATCATTAGAAAATCATGGTTGGGGAACCCTAAATTGAGAAGTGATGAACTAGGGTTTGAGTAATATGGATTAAGAAGGAGAAGAAGATGATGAATGTTGTGTGTGTGTACTGATTTATGTGTGTGTGTGTGTGCGTGAAGCATGTGTGTGTGTGCGTGAAGTGTGTGTGTCCAGTGTGTGTGCGCGTTATGTATGAACTGGGTGTGTGCGTTAGGTGTGTGTTCTGTGTGTGTGTGTTTGGTGTTATGCGTGTATGTGTGTGTGTTTTAAAAGGGGAAAACAGTGTGTTGTTGATGTGGCTTCTCCAAATGCAAGGTTTCTCTATTGTTTGTCCACATGTCAATGCCATAGCTCTTTTGGCCAACTTTAATATATATATATATAGATTTCTTGAAATCATAATCACGTAAATCTTTCCTCGTAATTTCACCGTAAGGCCACCACTTTAATCTTGACCAGTACTTCATGTTTGTTGCTAGCTAAATGTGAAGAAACAGATTTTCTTTTATTTACTATCACTACTTAAAATTTAAATTAAAACGATAAATAAACATTTATTTTGTGTAGCAGAATGAGTGTCTTTGTTTTTGTTTTCACTATAAATTTATTTTATTTCCTAAATTATAAAGGAGAAGATTTTGCCTAAATTATAACGGAGAAACAAATGTTGAAATTTAACAATGGGAGTGGCTAATGCCACTACACTTGTTGCTCTTCCACTTCATTTTTTTTTATAAATAGACCTCTTTGTCCTTTAATATTTTAGTGAAACAATGAAACATTATAGCACACCATATATACCCATCAGTTAATTAAGCCCTAATTATCAATCACGCACATGATGACGTATATGCGAACCATAAGAATGCACAAATACAATAGATTAAAGAATTAACGATCATTTATAGTATATTTCTTTACAATTTTTTTTTTTCCAGAACATGCAAGTATTTATTTGTAGAACTTGAATATGTGAAGTTTTTACTTTATGACTTTTATCTCAGATTCTATGAAAAATAAATGCATGAAATATTTTAATTTAGCTATTTAACATTTTATTATGATTAGATTTCATACTCTTTAGTTTATTGATTTTTCTACTTTAAAATCTTATCCTCCTTTCGTTCCTAAATAAATATTTAAATTTTATTTTAATGTTCACTTTTAAGATAATTTTTTTAAAACTGTAATTTATTTAGGGAAAGATGTCAGTAGTTTCTATTAATCAGACATACTCATTTGAAGAATTACTTGTTGGGTTTCGATGTAACATGCGCAGTGGAATTTAGCATTTAAAATTTTGAAACTCAAAGCCCATAGATCCATTCATATGATTAGATCAAATATCACAACATGAATAGAGGAAAAAAAAACTAACCCTTGATGACTTTGAATTCTAGCTTTGATCTTGGTGGAGATTTGAAGCTTGATCACGAAGAAAGTAAGAACACGAACTTCGAAGATGATAAGCTTCACCCTCTAGCGGTATCCACACCACGAACGAATATCAAGGAGCTTCTTGATCTTGGTTGCTAGACCAAAATTGTGAAACACACTTTCACAATCAAAAGAACTATATGGAATTTATTTTGTGAATTATTTTGTTCTTCAATCCAAGATGTCTTGGAACAAAATAATAACTCTCTCAAACACTTTGGAGGCACACAAAAAGCTAGTCTTTTTTGGTCTGGCCGAATTAGGCTATTTATACACAATTAAAACCTATTCCAAATAGGAAAGTTGTGTCAAAACCTTCTCCTAATCGAATTAGGAAAGTTTCTGCCGCCAGCACTGTGCGGCCGCCCAAAACGACATGTGCGGCCGACCAAACACTCTGAAAGAAAACTGGTACTAAACTGGTCAATGTGTGCGGCCGCCCAGTCCAATATGGGCGGTCGCCCACTTGCCCATTTTTCCCAGAATTTTCCAAAATTCCATTTTAGTCCCTTTTTAGGATTCGTTCTATTGTGTGTGACCCTCTAGGATTATACTAAGTTGGTAATGGGTTCAAACATGAACCCATAAGATATGATTAGGTTCTAGCAAACCGTCATACCTTCCCAAATAGTATAACTAGATACAAGTTCGCATTCCTTTAGAATATGTCATAATCCCTTTGTCCACGATGTCATTGAACACAAGTCATGGTCAAACAGTCAACTTGTTTTTGTTCAATACTTTCTCGACTCCGAATATGTTGATAATCCAAATGACATTGATCTAATCAATTCATTTGAGTTCGGCCGAACATTTCATCAACATCATTCCTACGAGAGGCCCAAGCTTGACATCTCTCCGAAGAGGGACAAATCCATTTAGCTTATTATTCTTCCCTACGTGAATCCGACTATGCCAATCATACCCTTTATAACTACCCGGTTAAAGGCAGCGTTTGAATATGTCAAACATAATGTTCATCAAGTGGAAGACTATAATAACTTCATGTCTAAGGATTCAAATGACATAACTAATATGAGATATATGTTCGACATAGACCATGACATAAATCTCATACAGCGGGTCATGTCCAGTACCTTGTTCCAAACAAGTACCCATAAATCTAACATGATCATCCCATGATCATTTAGCCTTTATACTAGTGCTTAACAAGTACTAGGGACAGATATTATTATAAGTAAACATGAGCAACAATAATAATCAAAACATCTCTTTATTGATATGAAATAAATGATAACAATTACAACGTTTATCAAACGTGCCTAGGGCACCACTACCAACATTACTCACTTATAACATGAGTTTTTTTGGTTATGACATTTTATTTTACAATGTTGTGCGTTGTTGTAACCTCTTTTAAAATAAAGAGACACGATTTATAACACAAAATTAGAGAATAATGCTAATAATATACATTCCTTTTTTATTAGTGAGAGCGAAAATAAATTTAAAGGATAGTTTGGGTAATTCCTTCTATTCTTATATTTAACAAGTTTTTCAAGGGCAAGTTTGTCCTAATGAGCAATGAATTATATTTAATTAAAGATCATGTAGTGGATGCGCAAAAAGTGTAGGCAATAGCCCCTCCCTTTAACAATTTGTTCGTATAATGATATCATATCATTCTTTCTTTCCGAATCCGAAGTATAGAAAATCTTTACTTTCTAATGAAATAAATTTAGTTATATTTTTAACATGGTATTCCCTATGCTTTTTTATGTTGTTTTAAGGATTTTCAACAATTTCAAGATTATCAATAAGTATTGAAATTTTACAATGGAACCAAACTTACTTTAGTAAGTGTTTCTCTCAATTATTACTCCAGAAATATTAGCAAATTATAAATAAATAAAGAAATTCTTCTTAAGTATTGGTAAATTGAAGAATATTATGGATTTTTTTTCCGAAAGAATGGAAACTTTCCTTTAAATAGTACTCCCTCTGTCCCTAAATGAGTGTCAATTTTCAAAAAATATTTGTCCCAAAATGAGTGTCTTTTTTTAACATAACTTTGTCCCTAAATGTTTTTTTTCGAAATTTTTTTCACCGGTTTCTTTATACGTGCAAAACTAAATGTTTGGAAATGAGATTACAAGATTATATATGAATCTTTGCTAGCAAATTGTACATAAAGTTGAGATTTTCAGTGTCCCTTAAAATGAAATTTGGACACTCATTTAGGGAAAGAGGTAGTACGTTATAGTGCCTTGAATAGAAGGGTAATGGCGGTCATAGCCCTATTCACTATTATTACTATGTATAGGACATTTTGAAATACTCTCCCCATTTCGAAAAATTATTCTTTTTTTTTTATTATTGTTATTTTAAACAAAATTTGGGACATAGTTTAAGCTACCTTTAAATGGAAGAGTTTAAGTTAATTATAGAAGCTTGGTTGATTTCTTGAGAAGTTAAAGATTTTAGGTATTTGTCTCTTTCAATTTCTGAGAGTAAATGAGGATAAAATAATGAAGGTGAATAGGTTGTAGTAGTATTTGCTAAATTGAAGATCCAAGGGAAAAAAAAAAATTAAAGATTAAGGAAAAAATAGGGAGGGGCGGGATGTCAATTTAAAGGTGAAGATGTTGTGGTATTAAATAAACAACTATTATATTATTTTGAAATGGTAACTCTTATTATTATTTTATTTTTCAATTTTCTTATAAAAGAAAAAAAAATTATCTAGGACGGAAGAAGTATTATAGAATCTGCTATTGAGAATATAAGTGTTATAACAAGTATGCATAGGCAATTTTCTATCCAATCTGAAAAATGGGAAGATTTTTTATATAGTTGGCAAAGTACCGATTTGGTCCATGTCCTTAGACATTTTTAGTTATAGCTGCTTAATAATAATATGCACTCTCTTCCGTAACAATTTACTTCATTTTATTGGGTAAAAAAATTAATTAGAAAAAAAAAGTCACTAAATAATTTTTCTTCTTTTAAAATATTTCAACAAATTATTTATTTATTTTTGGATAAATATTGCAAAAAACCTAATCTACCTTAAAATGAACATAATTACAATATTGCATTTAATTAGTGAAATTATTTTTATCTTGAAAAAAATATTGTTCACAAAATTATAGTGATGGTGATTATTTAATATCTAAAAGTATTATGGTGATGGTATTGGTGTATTCAACACTTTATACATTCAATTTTTATTATTTTTATATTATTTCTTACTCATAAATAATATATTATAATTATGCAATTTGTAACTAAAGTTCTAGCAATATTAACCGTGCAACGCACGGGTGCGCTACTAGTTGGTTTTATGGTGGAACCCCCAATAAAGTCTACTACCGGCCCAGTCCAGTCCAATTCAAGCCCATGCTCACACTTGGGTCTCTCTCTATTTCTGCTTCTGATTCATCTCTAATTCTAAGGGGCCGTTTGGTAGGCCGAATAAAAGGCCGGATAGGATAAATAATACTAAAGATAGTGTTTGGTTTGTTTTTAACTTTGTGGATTAAATAGAAGGTTGGGGTGGATAGGGAGCTTATCCCTTGTTTATTTATCCTAACAAAAGCGGTGGTTTTATTAGTACGGCGATAAACAAAACACGTCCTATTTTTTCTCATCCCAAATATACCCTTTTATAAATCCCAAAGCCTGATGAAAACAAGCGTAAAAAACCTTTCACCCTTCTCTCGGTTTCGCGGCAAGAATCAGCGCAGCGCCGCTGTAACGACCCCAAAATCACCCTAATTTTCTTAACTTAAAATGGAACTTTTATGTGCATTTTATGTGTTAGAAAATATTTTTATGACTTGCATATATTATTTGAGCATATGTGGTAGTTAAAGTGTTAGTAGAAATTTTGTTAAAAGGAATAAATGAGTTAGTTGAAACTTTAGGGTCCAAAGTGTAACTTTAAAAGTTTGAGGGCTTAATTGTTGAAAATGAAAGTAGAAGGACCAAAGTGAAAATTTTATAAAAATCAATATATACTTATCCTTCCATCAGACACTCTCTGCGTATGTAACATTTCAACTTTCCCAATTCTCTCTCTGGTTCACGAAGAAAAGGTAAGTTCAACCCATTTCGATTTAATTCTTTTTATTTACTTATTCGTTTTAAAAACTAATTAAATAAAAATGATCAGGGCGTTGAGTAGGTCATTTCTACCCGAACAAAACATATTTATGCGATACTTTCTCCGGAAATAGGTAAGTTACTAATTCCCCTTAAATAGTAAAATGGTCATATATTTGCTATATGTGTGATATGTGGTGAAATTATTGTGAAAAGAATTTATTTGTGATACTTGTTTATTTGGGACAAATGAAGTATAATTATACTGGATAAGTGACTTGGTTTGTATGCAAGGATGTATATGGAGCATGTTTATATACCTGAGAATGTTAGTATAAGTGTTTGAAAGTATACTCCTACTCGTGGGATGGTAAAATATTAACTTTGAGTTAAATGTTAAATAAGTATATTATAAAAATTATACTATTATTCGTGGGACGGGAGTTGAGTTTTCTTGTCTTTAAATGTTAGGATGGAAGTATATATAGGTACTCCTAAGATTTAGAACGAAAGGAGTGAAAATCGGACCCCAAAACAGGGAGTTTGAATGTGTGCGGCCGAACATTTTATAAAATTGTCCGTTTTACGTTCAATCTTCCGGAGTCCATAACTTCTTCGTCCGGACTCCGTTTTGGACGTGTAAACTATCGTTGGAAAGATATTTTCGAGTACTATGAAATGGTTCTATTGGCCGCATGGTTCCAGATCAGAATGATTGTCTTTTTGTTGAGGTTTAAGATCAAGGTGTAGTCTCGGTCTAGGTTCCGTAGTACTATTCTAGTTGACTTAGTTGGGCACCGTGGAACACTCTAGTGTTTGTTAATAGTTCCTTTGTGAACAAATGAGTTGGGATGTGGAATTTAACTAAGTATTAAATGGGTATTATGGAACATCGTTTTGATGTGTTTTGGATTAATTGTGAATGTGTGCAAGCTTGTGAGGTGACTTAATGTCATTAATAAAGGATTGTGTTGTGACCTAATGTCAATGTTGTGAACTCTTTTATGAGTAACGTGTTTGCATTTTTTGAAGTGTTTGGCTTGGTTCCTTATTTTAGAATCATTGCCCTAGTTGTTGTTGTTTAGCAAGTATTTAATACTGTGCTTTCGTGTAAAGTCCAGCTGGTCTTGTGTTGTTGAGTCGGGCAGTGGGAAAATTATAGGGGTACAAGTTAACGTGTTGTTGAGTCGGGCAGTGGGAAAATTATAGGGGTACAAGTTAAGTTCCCTATAAGGTTTTCCATTGGTACCTTGAGTCGGGCAGTGGGAGAATTATAGTGTCACACAAGCCAAGTTCACTATAAGGTTGTCCACTGGTACCTTTATCCTCCGTCCAGATTGGCCTTGGTTGGGATGAACTCGCTCCCTTGCGTGAGCATTTAGGGGTATGACTTTGTGTCATTTTCTCCCGCTATTGTTGTTGTTGTGTTACATGGTTCCGGAACCTGCTTCAGCTATTGATGCTGCCCCATTGTTACTTTGGTTCTATTGGTTATGGTTTGGTTTTCGGGATCCTGGCTTCAGCTATTTATGCTGCTCAGATGGTTTTCTCAGATGGTATTCTCAGATGGTTATGTTACTTCGGTAAACCTTGGCTTGGTATTCTCGTAGGAGTGTTTACTCCTACACTATGTGTTGTATGATGAGTTGGTCGTTATTTCCAACCGGTATGGGACGGTTGGCGATAGGGAGCCTCTCATGTTATGTGCTATATGCTATATGATTATTTGTTGATATTGTTTCTTTATGATTATCATACCAGCATGTAACGTAGTTTTCATTTTAGTAGCTTACTGAGATTCATTCTCACCCCTTATTTGTTTACTGTTTTAGATAAAAGCAAGTCCAGGGGATAGGACACTTTGGCACGGGAGGACGTTGAAAGTGGTAAGAGTTGGGTTTTGTTTTGTCAAGGTTACATTACATAGATGTATAACCTTTTGGGTAGAGTTTCCTTAACTTCATCGTCTTGTACCACCTATATTTTGGATAATGTTGGTGTGAGTACATTTGTATAAAGGTTTGTAAGCCTTCGGGCTAAATAGTTTCGTTTGTGAAAGTTTGTTTGAAAGTCAGTGGAAGTCTTTGAACTTCAAGTGTGGATTTGTTAAACTTTATGAAAGTATATTTCGAAAAAAATTCTAAAGGTGTTTTATAACGTCTTCCAATCGTGTCCCGAGCGTGGGGCCAAGTAGGACCACGGGTCTGGGGCGCGACAGTTGGTATCAGGGCTAGGTTGTAGATGGTCTAGAATGACTAAATGACTTAGGAGGGTAGTAGAGTATAGAGTGAGTAACGTTGAGTGTTCTATGCAGGTATTCATTTAAAATGGTTGGGACAGAATGAGATAATTCTGGGCCATCAGGGCAAGATAAGGCAAGAGAAGAGGCTCGAATAATGTTCCAAGGTATGTTTGAGGCTGCAATGAAAACAATTAATGATCAGAGGCAAGAGAGGGAACAGACACCACCAAGAGATGGGTTGGCACAGTTCCTAAAGATGAAACCAATGGGATATGATGGAGATCCTGATGTATCTAAGACAGAAAGGTGGATTGAATCAATGGAAAAGATCTTTGATGCTATGAGATGTTTTGAGGAAGATCAAGTCATGTTTGCTACTTATAAGTTGAATGGAGCCGCCGAGCATTGGTGGAAAGCTTTGAAAACAAAATTGGATGAGACTCATGTACCTTACACTTGGGAGAATTTTCTGGGAAAATTTAAAGAACACTTCATTCCCCGAGTAGATCAAGACATGAAGGAAATGGAATTTCTTAACTTGGAGCAAGGTTCTATGTCAGTGGCTCAGTATTCAGCTAAATTTTCAGAGCTGTCCAGGTATTGTACTCATTTAGTGGCAACTGAGGAGAGAAAGGCTACGAGGTTTGTGAAGGGATTGAGAACTGCGATTAGAAATCAACTAGTATCCCACAAGTTGCAAGATTTTCAAGATGCAGTTGATCGAGCCTACCAAATGGAGCATGATATTGAGGAACACAAGAAGAAAATGGAGTTGTTAAGTGTAGGGAGGCAAGGTAGGCAACAACAACAACAACGTGATGATAATAGAGGAAATCAAGGTGGATCTTCACAATTCAAAGGGTCTTCTCAAGGACAGTCAAGTGATAGCAATCAAAGTAACACTTCAGGGAGTCAGAACAGAGGAGTCTGTAATTATTGTCAGAAAGAAGGGCATTCAGAAAAAAGATGTTAGAAGAAGCAGGGCAAATGTTTGAATTGTGATCAGTTGGGTCATTTTCGAAAGGATTGCCCTAGATTTAGAGTACAGGCATCGGGAAGTGCAGTTAGGTCTTCTCAGGGCCAGAAGTGGGATTCTTCAAGAAAGCCTAAGGTGCAGGGTCATGTCTTTGCCATTACTCAACAACAGGCTTCAGATTCCTCTAATGTGATAGGAGGTATTATTTCTGTGTCTAGTTTGAGAGCACGTACACTTATAGACCCTGGTTCATCGCATTCTTATGTGTTTGTGCATTTTGCTTCTCGATTGCATTTGTCTTCTGAATCTCTACCTTATGTGTTAGAGGTGTCTACTCCTATAGGGGAGTGTTTGGTGACCAATGAGGTGTTTCATACTTGTGATGTGCGTATACGTGAGCATGTTTTACCTGCTGATTTAGTTATCTTACCATTATAAGATTTTGATATTATCTTAGGTATAGATTGTTTGGCTAAATATCATGCATCTGTTGATTGTGCTGAAAAGGTGGTTACATTTTCTATCCCTGATGTTTTTAAATTTACTTTTAAAACTGTTCCCTGGGGTAAAGAGATTCATATTATTTCTTATGTGAAGGCTAGGAGGTTATTGAATCGTGGTTGTGTGGGATTCTTAGCCAGTGTTCTTGATACTACTAAAGGGTTGCCTGAAATAGAGGATATGCCTATTGTTAAAGAATTTCCTGATGTGTTTTCTACTGAGTACTCTATGCCTCCTGACCGGGAAATCGAGTTCTGTATTGACTTACTTCCAGGTACAGCTCCTATATCTGAGGCACCTTACAGAATGGCTCTAGTTGTTTTCATGGATATGATGAATCGGGTTTTCAAACCTTATCTTGATACCTTTGTGGTTGTCTTTATCGGTAATATCCTTGTTTATTCTAAATCTCGAGAGGAACATGAACAATATTTGCGAATGGTTTTGTCTGGGCTCCGAGGGAAGCAGTTATTTACAAAATTTTCTGGGTTTAGCGGAGTATTATCGAAGATTTATTGAGGTGTTTTTCAAGACTGCTACACCATTCACTCAGTGGACTTAACAGAATGTACCATATATGTGGGATGAAAAATGTCAAGTCAGTTTTGAGGAATCAAAGAATAGATTAACCACTGTACTGATTCTTGCGTTACCTAATGGGAATGATGGTTATTTACAATGATGCTTCGAGGAAGTCAACTTCTTGTGAACAGAACTATCCGACCCATGACATGGAACTTGTTGCGATTGTTTTTGCGTTACATAAATGGAAACATTATCTTTATGAAACAATGTTTGAGATTTTTACAAATCGACAGCGTAGATGAATGGAACTTTTGAAGGATTATGATTGCACCATCTCTTATTATCTGGGCAAGGCAAACATGGTTGTAGATACTATTAGTCAGAAATCTTACATAGTTTCGAGGATGGTCCTAGGGTAGAAGATGTTAGAGGATGTACGGGATTGGTGTTTACATGAATTGAGACATGGGGTGATAATTGCGAATATTCGGGATTTTCTAACCTTAATTCAACGGATAAAAGATGCTCAACAGAATGACCTCGTGTTGATAAAGATAGTGGATAAACCAAAGATAGAAAAGTTGAAGATATTTCTTTTAGTCTTGAAGGAGTATTAACTTATAGAGGGCAGTTATGTGTACCAATATTGATGGAATTAAACGTCAAATTCTTGATGAGGATTACGAGTTCAAGTATATTACTTATCCCGAGAATACCAAGATGTATCATAATTTGAAGCAGCATTTCTAGTGGAATAATATGAAATGGGGAATAGTGGATTACGTATCAAGTGTTTGATTTATCAACAGGTTAAAGCTGAACATCAAAGACTCGCAAGTTTACTTCAACCTCTAAAGATACTTGAATGGAAATATCTGTGGTTGTTTGATTCGTTTGGTAAGTTATCCTAAAATTCGGGACAAATTTTCTTTAAGGGGGAGTGATTGTAACGACCCCAAAATCACCCTAATTTTCTTAACTCAAAATGGAACTTTTATGTGCATTTTATGTGTTAGAAAATATTTTTATGACTTGCATATATTATTTGAGCATATGTGGTAGTTAAAGTGTTAGTAGAAATTTTGTTAAAAGGAATAAATGAGTTAGTTGAAACTTTAGGGTTCAAAGTGTAACTTTAAAAGTTTGAGGGCTTAATTGTTGAAAATAAAAGTAGAGGGACCAACGTGAAAATTTTATAAAAATCCATATATACTTTTCCTTCCATCAGACACTCTCTGCGTATGTAACATTTCAAATTTCCCAATTCTCTCTCTGGTTCACGAAGAAAAGGTAAGTTCAACCCATTTCGATTTAATTCTTTTTATTTACTTATCCGTTTTAAAAACTAATTATATAAAAATGATCAGGGCGTTGAGTAGGTCATTTCTACCCGAACAAAACATATTTTTGCGATACTTTCTCCGGAAATAGGTAAGTTACTAATTCCCCTTAAATAGTAAAATGGTCATATATTTGCTATATGTGTATATGTGGTGAAATTATTGTGAAAAGAATTTATTTGTGATACTTGTTTATTTGGGACAAAGGAAGTATAATTATACTGGGTAAGTGACTTGGTTTGTATGCAAGGATGTATATGGAGCATGTTTATATACCTGAGAATGTTAGTATAAGTGTTTGAAAGTATACTCCTACTCGTGGGACGGTAAAATATTAACTTTGAGTTAAATGTTAAATAAGTATATTATAAAAATTATACTATTATTCGTGAGACGGGAGTTGAGTTTTCTTGTCTTTAAATGTTAGGATGGAAGTATATATAGGTACTCCTAAGATTTAGAACGAAATGAGTGAAAATCGGACCCCAAAACAGGGAGTTTGAATGTGTGCGACCGAACATTTTATAAAATTGTCAGTTTTACGTTCAATCTTCCGGAGTCCATAACTTCTTCGTCCGGACTCCGTTTTGGACGTGTAAACTATCGTTGGAAAGCTATTTTCGAGTACTATGAAATGGTTCTATTGGCCGCATGGTTACAGATCAGAATGGTTGTCTTTTTGTTGAGGTTTAAGATCAAGGTGTAGTCTCGGTCTAGGTTCCGTAGTACTATTCTAGTTGACTTAGTTGGGCACCGTGGAACACTCTAGTGTTTGTTAATCGTTCCTTTGTGAACAAATGAGTTGGGATGTGGAATTTAACTAAGTATTAAATGGGTATTATGGAACATCCTTTTGATGTGTTTTGGATTAATTGTGAATGGGTGCAAGCTTGTGAGGTGACTTAATGTCATTAATAAAGGATTGTGTTGTGACCTAATGTCAATGTTGTGAACTCTTTTATGAGTAACGTGTTTGCATTTTTTGAAGTGTTTGGCTTGGTTCCTTATTTTAGAATCATTGCCCTAGTTGTTGTTGTTTAGCAAGTATTTAATACTGTGCTTTCGTGTAAAGTCCAGTTGGTCTTGTGTTGTTGAGTCGGGCAGTGGGAAAATTATAGGGGTACAAGTTAAGTTCCATATAAGGTTTTCCATTAGTACCTTGAGTCGGGCAGTGGGAGAATTATAGTGGCACACAAGCCAAGTTCACTATAAGGTTGTCCACTGGTACCTTTATCCTCAGTCCAGATTGGCCTTGGATGGGATGAACTCGCTCCCTTGCGTGAGCATTTAGGGGTATGACTTTGTGTCATTTTCTCCCGCTATTGTTGTTGTTGTGTTATATGGTTCCGAAACTTGCTTCAGCTATTGATGCTTCCCCGTTGTTACTTTGGTTCTATTAGTTATGGTTTGGTTTTCGGGATCCCGGCTTCAGCTATTTATGCTGCTCAGATGGTTTTCTCAACTGGTTTTCTCAGATGGTATTCTCAGATGGTTATGTTACTTCGGTAAACATTGGCTTGGTATTCTCGTAGGAGTGTTTACTCCTACACTATGTGTTGTATGATGAGTTGGTCGTTATTTCCAACCGGTATGGGACAGTTGGCGATAGGGAGCCTCTCATGTTATGTGCTATATGCTATATGATTATTTGTTGATATTGTTTCTTTATGATTATCATATCAGCATGTAACGTAGTTGCATTTTAGTAGCTTACTGAGATTCATACTCACCCCTTATTTGTTTACTGTTTTAGATAAAAGCAAGTCCAGGGGATAGGACACTTTGGCACGGGAGGACGTTGAAAGTGGTAAGAGTTGGGTTTTGTTTTGTCAAGGTTACATTACATAAATGTATAACCTTTTGGGTAGAGTTTCCTTGACTTCATCGTCTTGTAACACCTATATTTTGGATAATGTTGGTGTGAGTACATTTGTATAAAGGTTTGTAAGCCTTCGGGCTAAATAGTTTCATTTGTGAAAGTTTGTTTGAAATTCAGTGGAAGTCTTTGAACTTCAAGTGTGGATTTGTTAAACTTTATGAAAGTATATTTCGAAAAATTTTCTAAAGGTGTTTTATAACGTCTTCCAATCGTGTCCCGAGCGTGGGGCCAAGTAGGACCACTGGTCTGGGGCGCGACAGCCGCAGCCAACATGTACCTTCTTTCTTCTTGTTCATTCTAGTGATATATGTACATATATACTTTGTATTGGATTCAAAATTACAGTTTTTTTTTTCTCGTTTATGTTTAGTTGTTAAGAAATTATTGGGAACTTTTCTCAAAAAACAAAGTTTGAAATCTTTGTGAAAAATAATAATTTGACAGTTTCATTGTTTTCTTTTTAATACTTTGAAGAATCCATGAGAAAAAAAATTCATAGCTGAATATGTATTGTGTACTCTCTCCATCTCAAAATAAATGTCGTAATTGATTTATTAATGTATGAATATGTTCTATTTATTTGTACTTTTTTAATTCAGAAATACAACAATTATTTTAAGACGTAAAAAGCTTGATATTTATAATGAG
Source organism: Campanula takesimana (assembly GCA_026119855.1). Lineage (NCBI taxonomy): Eukaryota > Viridiplantae > Streptophyta > Magnoliopsida > Asterales > Campanulaceae > Campanula > Campanula takesimana. Next base: position 376,671 of record JAOWBW010001319.1, on the reverse strand, counting down.
ACGGAATGAGTAATTTTAAATAAATGTTAGTATAAGTATGCAAATCACGGCCATTTGAAAATTGAGTCACCGAGGGTAGTTTTGGGAATATGACGTAGTATTGCAAGAATTTATTTGGCTACCAAATAAGATATTGGGATAAAGACGGAATAAAACGATCTAATCGGAATGCTACCAAACATCATACACCAGCTTATTAATCCTCAAGCTTAATAATCGGTGGCTAATTAATACGTAAGATCTCAGTAAGTTACTACTTTAACTACATGATATGCATACATGTAAGTATGAAACAAGAAATAATATCACATAGCACGTATTATCAAGTAGTATACAATACGGGTAGTTATACCATCCCATTATGCAACACGTGTAGCGGAAGAACACATTACAAAGGATATATCTTGCACCTTATTCCTCCAACCCATTCATATACCATAACTTACGATGTTGTTGCAGTCGCGAAGTTGGCTCTCATATTTGATGTAGCTTCACAATATTGATGGAGACCTGTTACCCAGTATCCCAACCCAAGAACAAAAGAAATGAGCTATTCAATCATTGTGCCTAAGGCTCCAATCACTGAGAAAGCTAGACCCCTACTATGGCCGGTAGTAGGAGCAACGGCCACAGGTGAATAGGCCTACGTTTATTGTGTAGCCCCAGCTCTCACAATATGCGCAAACCTATACACCCCCGACAAGTAAAGCAGCTGGACTCACATACATTCACACAAGTAATTTTTACTTGATACTAAATAACGGGAAACAAACCTCAACTTAGAACTAATCCAAAAGTAGTGGACTAGCCCTTTTCTTTAAGAATTTGGCATGTAATCATTTCACATACACAAGTACTCATTTAGAACATTGAGTGTCTACAAAGATATCAATACATTTGTCACATTCATATAATTGTTGAGCTATTTCATTCACAATTAGGACTCGTACTCCTAGGTACGTCCTAAAGCTAGTACACATTAATTAGCCCCATTACTGACCAATCCTCGAAGTTACTTAGCCCACATAAAGTTTATCTAGCTATTCGAGGTCAACACTTAAGTTCTAGACCAAGTCGGAACCTAAAAATATTGATTCTAGAATTTATCAGATTTCAGGGACTATGTGCAGTCGCCCAAAATTACTTGTGCGGTCGCACAGTTTGGGATTTTTCATGACCAATTTCTTCCAGAAGATTGTGCGGTCGCACACCCAAAATGGGCGGCCGCACAAAACCATCGAACTACCAGAATGCTACTCCTTTCGTCCTAACACCCAAAACACTAACATAAAACCCCAAACTGAGTTTTTCACCTCAAGAACCTAAATCTATACCTAGAGGATGATCTCAAAGTTTACCCATAACAATAGTAGTCTCAATACTACTCAGCCAACCCGGATTTCACCTGCAATTCGCAATATCTAACATATACAACAATAATCACAAGAAAGGGGGAGTAGTGACTTACTCACTCCGGAATCAAACTTGATGACAAATTGTAAGAAAAATACGGAGATGATCTACTCACTGTCCTGATCATTTTTATGTAATTAGTTTTTGAATCAAGCAAGTAATTGAGGCAAGAAAAATTGGACAAAACTAAACCCTTACCTATTCTTCTTCTTCCTTCGTAGAGATGAAAGAAAATTGGGAAAGTGAAGTGTGTGTTGGTGTGTGAGTACTGAGAGAGAGATGGGGTACATCCCCAAAACCCAACTTTCTCACTTAACCACTTAACCCCTCAAGCTCCATGTTATTCATTCTAACCCTTTAACTTTAGGTTAAGTTTTCTAACTTTCCCCACATTCAGTTATTATCTAGTCATTTAAATAACAAACTAACACACAATAAGTCACAAAATTAAATATAAAATATAATATATTTATATAAAATGCAAATTATTTAAATGCAATTGGGTGAGGCGTCACCCCGTTCCTTTTAATTTGTTTTCCTTAGATCGCAAGAAGGCAAGCGATAGTACGACGCAGTGAAAAGGGAGATCGCGGATTATGGTATATGAATGGGTTGGAGGAATAAGGTGCAAGATATATTCTTTGTAATGTGTTCTTCCGCTACACGTGTTGCATAATGGGATGGTATAACTACCCGTATTGTATACTACTTGATAATACGTGCTATGTGATATCATTTCTTGTTTCATACTTACATGTATGCATATCATGTAGTTAAAGTAGTAACTTACTGAGATTTTATCTCACCCCGTTCCTTTTAATTTTTTTTCCTTAGATCGCAAGAAGGCAAGCGATAGTACGACGCAGTGAGGCCGTGTTAGCAAGTGTCTTGCGCAAGTTTGATCTTGGTGGTGTACTTAACTGTAACTAAGGTAAATGATGTGAGGACGTTGGATTGTAGTGGGTTATGTAAATCCATTCTTTTGGGATAGAAATGTAATGTATGAGTATATGTACTTGTTAGTGGGTGCCAGCGTATGCTGAGCTGTTTTTGGGAATTGAGTAAAATTCTAGTACTTGTTTTTGGTTACAGTGTAGTGGCACGTTGTCACTATTGTAAATGGGTTTTAAATCTAAGTCAGTCTATATGTATGTTTTGAACTTCAATTAGTAAAGAGTTGGCTTCGATGATGCTATGTTTATATGTTTTCTAGTGGTAACGCAGTCGAGTTCGTGGTTAACCCCGGAACTCGGGGCGCTACACTTACTACCAAACGAGCCCAGTGTATCATACATTTACTATTTAGGTGGTACAAAAGTAAAACTGATAATAATTTAAAACATTGCATTGTCAAAAAAAATGGTTTACTCGTCAAACATATATTTATAATAATTGTATACTCCCTCCGTCACATACTTATCGCTACTTATTTTTATTTTGGCGTCCCATGCTTATTGCTACTTACTCAAAATGTTTACAGTTCTCCCCCTATCCACTCCACTAACTTATTTTCTCTCTCCTACCCACACATAATACTTACTTTTCCAACATATTTTCTTAATATGCATGCACACTCATTTGGTAGCAATAAGTGGAGATTGAAGCCACCTCATTTTAGCTACACCCAACGGCTGAGATGTAGCCGAGCTCGGTGGGACCTACAAAAAATTGAAATCATCCGAGCCGCATAAATGATAAATGTGTGTATGTGGCCTTGATCGGAGCCGTTGGGTGGAGAGGTGGAGCTAACTCGGTGGAGAGGTTCCGAGTCCTCAAATATACATAGATATATCCATAATAATAATAATTTTATTAATATCAAAATTTTATTTTTTATGAAAATAATTACATTTACATAAATATTTAAGGGCAATGCTAGGGGCAAAAAAGAAGTTTACAAAATGATGGATACAAAGTGAGGTGACGATATTTTATTGGTTGCATCGATTGTGGACCCGACACACTCTAATAAAAACACCAATAAAATTTGGACACATCATTTTGTAAAAGTGACACTTTTTTGTGACTTTATATTTACCCAATACTCCCTCCGGCCCAGCACAAGTAGGACTTCTTTCCCTTTTAAGCCGTCCCAAAACAATTGAGACTGCCCAAAATGGAAATGTTTTAATATATTTATATTCAACAACACCACCATTTAACCCCACTAATTCTCTATCTTCATTTTCCACCACTCATTTTATTCAACCAACACTACTATTTACCCCACTCATTTTCTCTCTTCATTTTCCACCACACATTCACTATTTTCTTTTAATTATTGTGTCCACTCCTCTACTCCTACTTGTGCCGGAACGGAGGGAGTATTTAGTAAGAAAGTTGACCATAAGTCAAAGTTCCTTGTACAGTATAAGGAAAATAAGCCTGCTTTTATACCATACGTACATGACACGCAGGCATTACGTACATTTTCCTCTGTCAATTTTCTCCTACACACGCTGATATCGATCTTCTATTACGTGCATGGCGAACGACGATAAAGCTGGCGGCAGCGGCGGCGGCGATAGGTGGCCGGGGGCGGTGAAATTTTTCTGGAAAATCGGAAAATCGTTGAAGACGGTGAAGGATGATGCATTAAAAGCAGGAAAGGAAGATCCAAGAAAGCTGATTCATTCCATCAAAGTTGGTCTTGCTTTAACCCTAGCTTCATTACTGTACCTATTGGATCCGGTTTTTGATGGATTGGGCCAGAATTCTATCTGGGCTGTCATCACCGTCATCGTCGTCCTTGAATTCACCGCCGGTACGTACGAAATCTTCGATTAACCCCCACGATTCCTAATTTGCTAGATTATAAAAGAGAATGAATCGGATTTTTGTACGGTATAACCATTATTAATTTGGGGATATAGCTTCTTACTGCATTGCGTTGTATTGATTGGGAATTTTGGCTAGGTTTACCTAAATGTATGCAGAATCGAAAGCTTGATGGTTATACTGTATATTCGCATTTCAGCTTGATTTAAATATTTAATGAATTTGTGTAATAGTCTTTGAATTTTGCAATGTGAAATTAGAGTTTTCAGAATCTTGGATTTCGGTGTATGGGTGTAATAACCCGAACCTACCTTTTATATTTTTATTTGATTTAAACTCTTAATTATTAATGGGCCAAACTTTAATAATTAGTTTAGTTTAGTTTTTGGGTCAAAGGTAGAAAGCCCAATTTATTAACTAAGAAGGATTAGGAATCCAATTTAAAATAGGGAGTTGGGAAATATAAATACCCTCTCTTAAAACCTAAACCCATTATTTTTTTTCCACCGCCAAGAAGAAAGACGGGAAGAGGGAAGGGAGGCGCAGAACAGAATCGGGAGAGAGTTGAGAGAGAGAGAGCAGCGCCGGTGAAGCCATCGGGAGAGAGAAGTGAACGGTGAAGGAGAGGAAGAGAGAAGGCGATCGTGTTCGCAAAGGTAATTCTAGAACCCCTCAAACCTTTCTCTTCATCTATGTAAATCGAATTGTTGGGTTAAGAACCCTAAGTTATGGATTGATCAACTAGGGTTTATTAGTATGCAATTAAGGAAGAAAATAAGGACTGTGGAAGTGTGTGTGCTGCGTGTGTTTGTGTGTTGGTGTGCGTCTGGGTGCGATAGGTGTGTGTTGTGTGTGTGTGTGTGCGGCGGCAGGGACTGCCGAGTGTGTGTGTGTGTGTGTGCGTTATCTATTCTCTATGTGTGTGCGTATTTAGTGCAGTAGATGGTGGGTGTGTGTGTGGGTTGATGGTGGGTGTGTGTGTAAAGTGTGGGTATCTGAAGTGTGGGTGTCTGAAGTGGTGGGTGTACTAGAGGGTGTGTGAATCAGAGTGGTGGGTGTGTCTGTCAGTAGGTGTACTCAGTAAGTGTGTGCAGAAAGTGTGAAATCAGTGTGTGTAATTTGTGTAGTGAAATTGAGAATTGGGGATTGACTAATAAAAACCCTAGGGGTGTTGTAGTCATTCTTAAAGTTATTGGGTAACTAGGAAAGGGGTGATAGATGACTAAACCATGAAATTAATCGAGTAAAAAGAAGTAAATTGGGACGGAAGTAAAATAGTATTTTTCTCATGTCTAAGGCTAGACTATTTTATATTGTAGATTGTCCAAGCGGAGTAAAGCAAGCTAGTAGAACACGAAGCTAAGGTAAGGGATTACGCTCTTAGTTGTGTATTGATTCTTAATCCTTCGTTTAGGATTCCCAATCTTTGTTTTTATAAAGTAAACTATCTGTGTGGCTAGATAGTCTTTTAATAACTATTCCGTTCTGCGAATTGTTCCGTCTTTTGTTATCCACCCTATTGATATTGTTGTTGTTCAATTGGGTTATCATGAGTATGATTTGCTTTGTGATCTTGGTGTCTAAGTGAGATGTACACTTTTTAAAAAGTGATCAAGTAAAGTTTTGTAAAGTTAAGCTTTGTTTTGTAAAAGCTCTTTAAAGTGAATTTTTATAATAAGTAAAGTGACTACAGTTATCCATAATCCCGAAACGGATAAGTGGACCCCTACAGTTATCCATAATCCCGAAACGGATAAGTGGACCCTTACAGTTATCCATAGTTCTAAGTTGAACATGTGGACCCCTTTGCGTTGCTTGATGAAGTAACGTAGGTTATCATGATATACCGATTTTGGGTGCGGTCAGTAGAAACCCGAGCCCTGGGTACAGCACGTGCTTAATCCCTAAATGAAGTAAAGTAAAGTAAAGAAAAGTAAAGTGTGAGTAAAATGTTGTGTTTTGGAAACTGCCTCTGAAGCCACGTGTTTTCAAGTAATGAATTGTTTTCATCAAGTAAATGTTTCTTTTCAAACTGAGTATTAGTTGATCATTGAGTTATATCCGTTCATTGTAATTCATTGTTACCGTTCGCTTCGGTCATCTCCTCTTAGTACCCGAGGGGATACCGTATGAACTTACTGGGCATTGTTCGCTCATTCCTTTCATCTTTTTCTCTCTCCAGGTTATAAATAAGCAGATCAGGAGTCGCAAGGTTTGGCGGCTTAGGAGTTATCTTTTAAATAAAGTTAATTAGTGGTTATGTTTCCGTTACGGTTAAGATATAAACTTTACTTTCAGTTAGTTACCGTTTGAGCTAGTGGTTTGTACTAGCCGTTGTGGATTTGAACGTTGGTTAAAGTTTGAATTGTGGTTATTTGTAGCCGTTGGGCATTCTGATTATGGGAATTATTCGTATTAAGTTATTATTTAATTGTAGTGAAAAGTTGGGGTGTTACAGTTGGTATCAGAGCCCCGGTTTAAGATTACTTGGGAGACTCAGAATTAGAAGTTAAGACTATTGGGAGAAGTAGTACTTAACCATTGTGGGCTTTAGAACTCTGATAAGAACAAAGTACTCTTGGGAAGCACTAATGAAGGGAAGCTGCTATTTAGGGAAACTTTCCATTTTAGGAAACTTTCTAAGTTAGGAAACTTTCCTTTTATAGAAATTTGCTATTTTAGGAAAGAACCTAAAGGGAGGTTCTAAATAAGGATGAGTATGTACTTGAGTATGGCTTGAGTGATTGATATTTTCTTTTAAGAATGAATTACACTATGGGATGCTTGTGATTCTAATGCTTGTGTGTTTACATTGTAGATCATGGACGGACTAAAGACTAAAACACCCAAGGAGAGAGCAATCGTAAGGGGTGCATGGACGATTAGGCAGCTTAAGGGACAATTGACGAAGAAAAAGAAGGAAGCGGACTATACCTTTGACAAATGGATGCAAACTAGAGATTTGTGGTATAAGGCTCGAGAAGAAGTAGAAAAGCTGAAGGAAGCAATAAACAAAAAGGACGAGGAAATAGCCAATATCAGGGAGGAATTTTATAGGAATTTCTATAAAGAGCCAATGGCAGAAAATGTGGTGACCGAAGAAGAAGCCACCGAAATTGACATTATTGTAGAGGGCAGTGAAGCTGCCCCGATTATGATTGAAGATGAAGTACTGGAGGAAGAACCGGTCCCTAGGCCAAGAGGAAGGCCAAGAGGTTCAAGGAAAGTTTACGTGCCAACTGGAAGGCCTAGGGGTAGGCCTAGGAAAAAATGTAACCCCGTGATTATAAGGGGAGTAGCCATCCATTAGTATTCTTTTTAGAAGTTAGCATTCTTTCATTAAAAAGGTTTAGTATTCTTTTTAATTCTATTAGTAAAGAACTTAGTGATTATTCTAGTTTAGATCAGTTAAATAAATAAAAGTTATATTTTTTTTTTTTTTGGTAAGTTATTTCTTGTCATGTGATTCTTTAAGTTAAACTATGTTTGAATAAACTTAGTGAATGCATTAAATGATAGTAATCAGTTCTGTGGGGACGGCCTATAAAAGTATGAAATTCGTTTGAGTACAGCGACTAATATAGTTAAAGACCTAAAGTAAGGTCGATGCAGTGAAAGGTCTAAAGTAAGACCGATATATACACATAAATATGTACGTGAAGTTAGTATGAGACCAAGTTAAGTATAAACTCTCGATGAAACAGTAAATTGTGAGGTCAAGTAGCCGACCTAGTTAAATCAATTGTCATTAATATGTAAAACCAGTTTTCGTGGTGGGTCATCAATCAGTGATAATTCAATCTTTCTTAACTTCAGATGTCTGGAAGAGGAAGAGGAAACCGAGGAAACGCTCGCAACGCGGGGAACCAAGGTAATGTCGATCCGAACATGGTTAACCTTCTGCAAACGCTGAACCAGACCGTGGCTGGAATCGGACAGGTGGTGAACCAACTAGCACAACCTCAAAACCAACCCCAGCAGGTACCAATGAGAGACCCGCTGGAAATGTTTCAAAGGAGGAAGCCGGACACTTTCTCCGGTACCTCAAAGGAGAAGCCGGAGGACTGGGTTAAGGATATGGAGCACATTTTTGAGACTTTGGAATGTACCACAGAGCAGAAGGTAGTTTTTGCAACATTTATGCTTAGGAGTGCGGCTCGCACTTGGTGGGATGCGGAAAAGAGAGCAGCTTTGGCTAGGGGTGAAGGAAATTTCACCTGGGAAAGGTTTAAAGTAGTATTCAATGAGAAATACTACCCGGCTAGTGTTCGTCATGCCAGAGTGGCAGAGTTTTTGACTTTAACTCAAGGTGACAAGACGGTGGACGAGTATAGTGAAAGGTTCACAGATCTGCTGGAATTTGCGCCGACCTTTTTCGACAGCGAGGAACAAAAGGCCAGGAAGTTCGAAGCCGGACTGAGTGATCGGATTCGATACAGAATCACTCCTCTGCAGTTAGCGACATATGGGTTAGTGCTAGACAGAGCCAGAATTGTAGAAAGGGAGTCGGATGAGTACCGCAGCAAGAGGGATGAAAAGAAGAAGTCTGGAGACAAGTCTACTAATAAAGATTCAACTGGGAACAAGGGACAGTTCAACGACCGTGACCGTGATAATCATGGAAAGAGGAAAGCTGAGGGAAGCTATGATCGTACAGCAAACAAGTACCCGAACAGAAACTTTGGAAACCGAACCGCTTACGATAAGGGAAAGGCTAAAGAGCAGGGGACCGCCGAAGTATGCCCGGCGTGTGATGGCAATCATAAGGCTGATGCGTGCAAGTACAAGGACAGAAAATGCTATAACTGTGAGAAGATTGGGCACCCGCAGTGGAAGTGCCCAGAGCCGAAGAAGAATGCACAAGCTCATGGGGTGAAGGCAGAAGATAAAAGTAAGACTGGTGGTCAGGGGCGTGTGTTCACCATGACTGCTAGAGATGCTAGAGCCACAAATGACTTGGTGGCAGGTACGCTTCAGTTATATTCTCGCAACGTATACGCTTTGATTGATTCTGGTGCTACTCATTCTGTGATTAGTTCTAAGTTGACAAAACAGTTAAAATTGTCACCTAAGGCGTTAGAAGTACCCTTGGTAATTGATACCCCGACTAAGGAGTCGATCCCAGTTACTTCAGTGTTTCAAAGTTGTCCTCTAAGGATAGGCGATAGAGAACTCGAGGTTGATCTTATATGTCTGGATCTCAGTGATTTTGACATCATCCTAGGTATGGACTGGTTGGCTGCGTATCATGCCAAAGTAGACTGCTTTAGAAAAGAAGTGAATTTTGAATTACCCTCTGGAGAAGGATTTTGTTTTCAAGGGTCGAAACCAAGAGTCCGAACGGGTCTGATTTCCGTAATGAAGGCTCGTAAACTGTTAAGGAAAGGTTGTGAGGGATTTCTGGCGTATGTTGGTGAGTCAAACAAGAAAGAAGTGACCATCGAATCCCTCTCCATAGTAAAAGATTTCAAGGATGTTTTTCCCGAAGATTTGCCAGGAATACCGCCGGAGCGAGAAGTGGAATTTTCGATAGATCTAGCACCTGAGACTGCACCGATTTCAAGAGCACCATATAGGATGGCTCCGCCGGAACTTAAAGAGTTAAAAGAGCAGTTACAAGAACTTTTGGACAAGGGCCTGATTAGACCGAGTGCATCACCGTGGGGTGCGCCGGTATTATTTGTAAAGAAGAAGGATGGGTCGATGAGACTATGCATTGACTATCGGGAGTTAAACCGTGTGACAATTAAGAATAAGTATCCTTTGCCAAGGATCGATGATTTGTTTGACCAACTCCAAGGTGCATGCTATTTCTCTAAGATTGATCTGCGTTCTGGTTACCATCAGTTAAGAGTGAAAAAGGAAGATGTAGCAAAGACGGCTTTTAGGACAAGGTACGGACACTACGAGTTCTTAGTAATGCCGTTTGGGCTGACAAATGCGCCTGCTGTGTTCATGGAGCTTATGAATAGAGTATTTCAAGAATATTTGGACAAGTGTGTAATAGTATTCATCGATGATATCTTGGTGTATTCGAAATCAAAAGAGGAGCATGAAGAACATTTGAAATTAGTGTTACATATTTTGAGGGAGCAAAAGTTGTATGCCAAATTTAAGAAGTGTGAATTCTGGCTTGAGGAAGTAGCGTTTTTGGGACATGTGGTATCTAAGAATGGGATAGCAGTTGACCCTGCAAAGGTTGAGGCTATAGTTAATTTGGAGAGACCAACTTCGGTTAGTGAGATAAGGAGCTTTTTGGGTTTAGCAGGGTACTACCGTAGGTTCGTGGAAGGGTTTTCAAAGTTATCTCTACCATTGACCAGGTTAACCACAAAAGGGACAAGATTTGTGTGGTCAGACGATTGTGAGAAGAGTTTTCAAGAGTTGAAAGGGCGATTGGTGTCTGCGCCTGTCCTTACGTTACCAACCAGCAGTGATGGCTTCGTGATCTATAGTGATGCTTCATTGAAAGGTTTGGGTTGTGTGTTGATGCAAAATGATAAAGTGGTGGCTTATGCGTCTAGGCAACTCAAGAACCACGAGAAAAACTATCCTACCCACGATTTGGAGTTAGCGGCCGTGGTGTTTGCACTGAAAATTTGGAGACACTATTTGTATGGGGTACCTTGTGAAATTTACACCGACCATAAAAGTCTTAAGTACATTTTCACTCAGAAAGAGCTGAATATGAGGCAAAGGAGATGGCTAGAGTTACTTAAAGATTATGATTGCAAAATCTTGTATCATCCTGGGAAGGCTAATAAGGTGGCTGATGCATTAAGCAGAAAGAACCATGGAACATTAGCGACTATGATTTCTAAGGGGGTAAGTGAATTGAGAGATAGTGAAATAGTAAAGCTAGAGGTTAAAGTTAAAGGCTATTTGGCTCAGATGAGTGTCCAACCAACACTGTTAGTGAGAATCAAGGAAGCTCAGAATGTGGATGACGAGTTGGAAGCGATTCACAAGGTTATCAGTAAGAAGGGAATGGTAGACTTCCGTGTTTGCGACGACGGGATCATGAGGTATCGATCAAGGATTTGGGTGCCTAATAATGATAGTATCAAGAGGGAAATTCTTGAAGAAGCTCACTGTTCAAGGTTTTCGGTCCACCCTGGGAGCACTAAGATGTATAAAGATCTAAAGGAATCCTTTTGGTGGAACAATATGAAGAGTGAGGTGGCGGAATTCGTTTCTAAGTGCTTGGTGTGTCAGCAAGTGAAAAGTGAACACCAGAAACCCGCGGGACTACTACAATCGTTACCTATTCCAGAGTGGAAGTGGGAACACATCACTATGGACCTGGTGATTGGACTTCCCAAGACGTTGAAGGGTCATAACGCAATTTGGGTCATAGTGGATAGGCTCACTAAATCGGCTCACTTTCTAGCAATCAAGGTAACTGATTCGTTGGAGAAGTTAGCTAAGTTGTACGTGGATGAGATCGTAAGGTTACATGGGATACCGGTCTCTATAGTGTCAGATCGAGATGCAAGATTTACATCGAATTTTTGGAAGAGTTTATAGAAAGCGTTGGGGACGGAGTTAACTATGAGTACAGCGTTCCACCCTCAGACAGACGGACAGTCAGAAAGGACGATTCAAACTCTCTAAGACCTACTGAGAGCAACGTCGTTAGATTGGCAAGGAGCGTGGGATGATCATCTACCACTAGTGGAATTTACCTACAACAACAGTTACCACTCTAGTATTGGAATGGCGCCGTATGAAGCTCTTTATGGGCGGAAATGTAGATCGCCTGCGTGTTGGGATGAAGTAGGCGAGAGAAAGTTAACTGGACCCGAGATTGTTCAAGTAACGGCGGATAAAGTTCAACAGATTCGCAAGTGGTTGTTAACTGCGCAGAGTAGGCAGAAATCGTATGCGGATAATCGAAGGCGCGATCTGGAGTTCCAAATAGGGGATCATGTATTCTTGAGGATCTCACCGACAAAAGGGGTCATGCGGTTTGGGATTCGTGGGAAGTTAAGTCCTAGGTACGTGGGGCCGTTCGAGATTCTAGAACGAATAGGGGCGGTAGCCTATAAGTTGGCTCTACCTCCTGTGCTGTCTGGTGTGCACAATGTGTTTCACGTATCGATGTTGAGAAAATACGTAGCTGACCCGAGCCACGTCATAGAGTACAAACAGTTACGTTTTCGTGAAGACTTGAGTTATGATGAAAAGCCGGTAAAGATTGTAGACCGTAAAGATCAAGTTTTGCGGAAGCGAGTGATTCCGTATGTAAAAGTACAATGGAGCAATCACACGGAAAGAGAAGCCACGTGGGAGCTCGAAAGTGAAATGCGTGATATGTATCCCGCTTTGTTCGAAGATTAAGGTACGTTTAGTTTGGAGGACCAAACTCTTTTAAGGGGGTAAGAATGTAATAACCCGAACCTACCTTTTATATTTTTATTTGATTTAAACTCTTAATTATTAATGGGCCAAACTTTAATAATTAGTTTAGTTTAGTTTTTGGGTCAAAGGTAGAAAGCCCAATTTATTAACTAAGAAGGATTAGGAATCCAATTTAAAATAGGGAGTTGGGAAATATAAATACCCTCTCTTAAAACCTAAACCCATTATTTTTTTTCCACCGCCAAGAAGAAAGACGGGAAGAGGGAAGGGAGGCGCAGAACAGAATCGGGAGAGAGTTGAGAGAGAGAGAGCAGCGCCGGTGAAGCCATCGGGAGAGAGAAGTGAACGGTGAAGGAGAGGAAGAGAGAAGGCGATCGTGTTCGCAAAGGTAATTCTAGAACCCCTCAAACCTTTCTCTTCATCTATGTAAATCGAATTGTTGGGTTAAGAACCCTAAGTTATGGATTGATCAACTAGGGTTTATTAGTATGCAATTAAGGAAGAAAATAAGGACTGTGGAAGTGTGTGTGCTGCGTGTGTTTGTGTGTTGGTGTGCGTCTGGGTGCGATAGGTGTGTGTTGTGTGTGTGTGTGTGCGGCGGCAGGGACTGCCGAGTGTGTGTGTGTGTGTGTGCGTTATCTATTCTCTATGTGTGTGCGTATTTAGTGCAGTAGATGGTGGGTGTGTGTGTGGGTTGATGGTGGGTGTGTGTGTAAAGTGTGGGTATCTGAAGTGTGGGTGTCTGAAGTGGTGGGTGTACTAGAGGGTGTGTGAATCAGAGTGGTGGGTGTGTCTGTCAGTAGGTGTACTCAGTAAGTGTGTGCAGAAAGTGTGAAATCAGTGTGTGTAATTTGTGTAGTGAAATTGAGAATTGGGGATTGACTAATAAAAACCCTAGGGGTGTTGTAGTCATTCTTAAAGTTATTGGGTAACTAGGAAAGGGGTGATAGATGACTAAACCATGAAATTAATCGAGTAAAAAGAAGTAAATTGGGACGGAAGTAAAATAGTATTTTTCTCATGTCTAAGGCTAGACTATTTTATATTGTAGATTGTCCAAGCGGAGTAAAGCAAGCTAGTAGAACACGAAGCTAAGGTAAGGGATTACGCTCTTAGTTGTGTATTGATTCTTAATCCTTCGTTTAGGATTCCCAATCTTTGTTTTTATAAAGTAAACTATCTGTGTGGCTAGATAGTCTTTTAATAACTATTCCGTTCTGCGAATTGTTCCGTCTTTTGTTATCCACCCTATTGATATTGTTGTTGTTCAATTGGGTTATCATGAGTATGATTTGCTTTGTGATCTTGGTGTCTAAGTGAGATGTACACTTTTTAAAAAGTGATCAAGTAAAGTTTTGTAAAGTTAAGCTTTGTTTTGTAAAAGCTCTTTAAAGTGAATTTTTATAATAGTAATGACTACAGTTATACATAATCCCGAAACGGATAAGTTATCCATAACGAAACGGATAAGTGGACCCTTACAGTTATCCATAGTTCTAAGATGAACATGTGGACCCCTTTGCGTTGCTTGATGAAGTAACGTAGGTTATCATGATATACCGATTTTGGGTGCGGTCAGTAGAAACCCGAGCCCTGGGTACAGCACGTGCTTAATCCCTAAATGAAGTAAAGTAAAGTAAAGAAAAGTAAAGTGTGAGTAAAATGTTGTGTTTGGAAACTGCCTCTGAAGCCACGTGTTTTCAAGTAATGAATTGTTTTCATCAAGTAAATGTTTCTTTTCAAACTGAGTATTAGTTGATTCATTGAGTTATACCGTCATCTACCGTTCGCTTATCTCCTCCCGAGGGGATACCGTATGAACTTACTGGGCATTGTTCGCTCATTCCTTTCATCTTTTTCTCTCTCCAGGTTATAAATAAGCAGATCAGGAGTCGCAAGGTTTGGCGGCTTAGGAGTTATCTTTTAAATAAAGTTAATTAGTGGTTATGTTTCCGTTACGGTTAAGATATAAACTTTACTTTCAGTTAGTTACCGTTTGAGCTAGTGGTTTGTACTAGCCGTTGTGGATTTGAACGTTGGTTAAAGTTTGAATTGTGGTTATTTGTAGCCGTTGGGCATTCTGATTATGGGAATTATTCGTATTAAGTTATTATTTAATTGTAGTGAAAAGTTGGGGTGTTACAATGGGAGTCTTAGTGGTTACCAAATTATGACTGCGGCTGGGTTGTTTCTCTTAAGAGTAAATATAAAGTCACAAAAAAATCTCACAAAACTAGGATAGAAAAATTAAGTATGAAAATTAAGTATGCGAGTTTCAAAAAATAGTTGTGTTCGTGTGTAATTATATTGACTCAGTCTTATATTTGGTGATCAATATATAGTACGTTCCTTTTATCTTTTCCACTACCCCTAGTTCCGCCAGTGCTCTGTACATGTCATATTTCATTCAAACTCGTTTTGCCAATAATAAAGAGTATGTAGATGTAACATGAAATAAAACTCAGAAAGGAGTGCCCATACAACTTCAGTGTATCTCATTAAATTGCAGGAATAAATATGTATCTCATTAAATAGCAGGAATAAATACTTTGTTCCTTGTATCTTTTCCGAAAGAAAATGTGAAATTTTAATTCTGTGTGCATTCAACTGAGGTATTTGTTCGGTTTTGAAATGTCAGTTGAGGTGGAAAAACCACATGTTTTCACATGCTTAGCAAGTTTGTAAATTGTAATGTAATGTAGATAATCCTATACTGCAAGTGTTTCTTAAGGCCAATTTCGTATTTCGATTTTGATATGCAAATAAATAATGGGCGATAACTATCTTCCATTACCTTGATTCAGGTGCCACCTTGTACAAAGGGATTAACAGGGGACTGGGGACGCTTTTTGCTATAAGCTTGGCATTTCTGATTCAGCTCTTTGTAAGCCACATAGGCCACATTGGGCGTGCTATTTGTATTGGCATTTCGGTTTTTATAGTTGGTATGTATCATGATCTTCTTTCCTTTTTTCGTACTTAAGATTTGAACAAATATTCAGCATGGTGCTATAAATCTATGTTCTCATGCTCAAGTCAGCTAGAAGAAAATATAGCTTATATACGTGTGAAATCTGGAAACACAAAATATTGTTATTAGTCCCTACAATACTGAATGTATTATGTTAGATGTTTCTATAATTCTATGTTCTCATGCTCGAGTCATCAAAACTTTATGCAAAGTTTTGATGTAGGACTTGTTTTCTTTTGTTGAGAAAAATAATCACTATATTTATGTTGAAACAGATTACGATATAGATATACTCCCCTTTGTCCCAGCTCAATATGCACACTTACCCGTTTGAGGAGTATCATTAATAAGTCTCACTTTCTAAAATGTACACCTTTTTTATTATTTACTTTCATGTTACATACTTAAATTGTGGGAATCACTTGCCAACCATATCCCACCGTCACACTCACAACCTTTTTTCCACTTTCAATACTTTTGAATATATACATATTAACTCCTAAATTAGTGTGCCCAACAGTAACATGCACATTGATCGGAGACGGAGGGAGTATATATGCTCTTTATCCAATTACAGCTGTCTAAGGCAATATTATTTTTGAGCAAACACCTACTAATCTTCTTAATTATGGCATCAATGTTAAATTTAGCCTTCATCCCACCACCACCATTTCGGTTGATCATGATATATCACTCTTCTTAACTAGTGTGCGTAGGCCAACATTTTTTATGTGGTCAAAGCATCTCAAGCAACATTGTTTGATTCTCACAGTTATCTAATTAATGACCTAAACAAGTTGGAGAAATTTCTGCTAAATATTGATCATTTTACAAGTTTTCAGGTGCTTTGACGACATACGCAAGGCTGATCCCATCAATTCAGAAGCATTCTGACTATGGATTAGTTGTGTTTGCACTGACATTTAACATGATAACTGTGGGCTCTTATCATGATAGCGACATGCTCGGCACGGCAACCCAGCGCCTCTATGCCATTGGCATTGGGTGTGTCATTTGTCTCGTCGCAAGCCTTCTCTTACTGCCTAACTGGTCAGGCGAAGAGCTCCACCGTTCCATGATTTCAAAGTTTGAAGATTTGGCAAAACTAGTACAAGGTATGTAGGCTTATAGTTCTGATGTCATTTTCTTTTCTTTCTAACTCGCCTTTTGTATTTTTCTGTCTTCTAGAGTTTAGCATCAAACCAAATAAACTTGCCTTCACTTGTTTTAGGGCGGTCATATTTTGATAGAGAATAAAACTGAACTTATAGGCCAAATTACAATTATACCAAAGTATACACCAAATCTCACTTTGCACCCCAGTTTGAAAAGTGGGTCTGTTTAGTACTTTTATTTCTAAATTGTCCCACTTTCTTTCCTGGGACTTCCAAAATCATCCCACTTTACCCCCTGGCCAAATGCATGTCAGGAGGCAAAGTTGGACAATTTCAAATATAAAGTACCAAATAGACCCACTTTTCTAATTGGGCGCAAAGTGAGATTTGGTGGATACTTTGAGGGTGTAAACGTAATTTGGCCTAACTTATACTCCCTCCGTCCCATTCGAATTAGGACAAATTTCCATTTTGGGTGTCCCATTCGAATTAGGACAACCCAAAAATGGAAGTGTTTTATTTAATGAGACCCACATTCACACTCACAACAACTTTCCACTCATTATTCTCTTCCCCACTTTCTCTCTCCTACTTCATTCATAACACCTACTCCACTAACACTTTTTCCTTAATTACAGTGCGCAACCCAAAAATCCTAATTCGGGTGGGACGGAGGGAGTATGTATCAAGTGAAAATACTCTTAAATTTGTGATAGATGGTCAAAAATAGTCTCCATTAACAGGCTTATTACACTCTAGTTATGCTGTTACCATAGCATTATTTTGAGATGTAGTTAATTAACATCACTACTTGTTCGGCAGTTTCTATTCTGCAGTTATTCATACAGTTTTATTAGAATCACAATTAGAAACTAGGCAAGTGTTAGAAATAGTCTGTTACTTCTTGTTTCATCATATAAGACACAGTGAAAATGTTAGAATAAGAAAGAAAAAAGAGATTTGGATTTTGAATGCCAGAGCATAGCGCCGCGCCCTGAGATTATGGTAAGGAGCAGTACCCTTTTCATTTTAAAGAGAACCATTCAATAACACCTTTGTCAGAAACTCTTTTGCTGTAAATGTTATCACATGAAGCAAGATATATACTACCTCTGTCCCAGAAAGATAGTCCCATTTAACTTCTAATGGTCAACACAAGTGAACTTTGACCAAACATTAATGTCAATCTGGCTGGTAACGATTGCACGAGATTCCACTCTGAATGCTCAGTGGAGAAGATAAATTGCAGTCCGTACATCAAAGATTTTAGTATGTTGAGAAGGGAAAAGCTCCAACTTTACTTCTTTATGATTTATGCATGTAAATTTTCATGTCTTCGAAAATTTTATGGCTCTATAGTCTGCAGGGTTGGATGTTTATCCTCGATGAGTCCTGCTAGGATCACATCGCTCAGGTACTGACCCATAAAAACCCTGCATTAACTTTCCAACTTTTTTGCTTTATTAAGTTTGTTACAACAAAACATAATTTAATAGAATTCACTTTAAGAAAGGAAGAGAACTGCATACGTAATATCACATTTTTTGGCAACTGTCTGAGGGTTCTAGTACATGGACTTGAAACTGTGAACATTTTAAAGATTGCAGCACACATCTGAACCAAATCCTATCAGTATTGTTTCAGTCTTTCAGATCTGTAAGCAAGGGAGCAAGTAACCACTTTTCCCTCTGTAAACGGTAATTGGAAAATAAGTAATTTGATATTATGATCTTGCAGCATGTGTAGATGAATATTTCCAAGATATGGATAAACAAGATGCTGCCAAATCTTTGGAAAACTCCTCCTTTGACAACAAGTATGAGGGCGTTCTGAAACTCAAAGCAGCGGAGTTTGCCTTGGTAAGGTCTAATGACATCTAAATTATACTACTCCCTTTGTCCCGGAAAGTTTGTCCCGTCTTGTCTTTTTTTGGCCAACAAATATTAACTTTGACCATACATTAGTGTCAATCTAGTGATCACAATGAAAAAATAAAAATTGTTATTGGTAAATCACTTAATGATTTATGAATTACAATTTTCATAATTTCACTAGGATGATTAGATCGACATCAATGTTTGGTCAAAGTTCATTTGTGTTGACCATAAAAAATTAAAAAAGGGACAAACTTTCCGGGACAGAGGTAGTATTTAGGTTATTCATAATACATTTGCTAACCCCTTTTAGAATTAAGAGGAAGTCTTGTGTGAGACGGTCTCACACATGAGACGGATCTTGACAAGAGAGGAAATGGGCTTGCCCCGCCCCACCCATATGGGGGCAAACCATTTAATCTCTCAAGGAGATCCGTCTCACGTGTGAGACCGTCTCATACAAGTTTTTGTCTAGAATTAAACAATCGTATACTTTGTTAAACATATGGAACAATTTAAACTGATACAGGCCACATTTGCGAGCTGGGAGCCTCGGCATTCTAGATATTCATATCCATGGAAACAATATGCACATCTTGGAGTTGAACTTCAACATCTTGGGTACACTGCTGTTGCTCTTCATGGTTGTCTGGAATCTCAAATTCAGGTATGCACAAACTAACTGCCATTTATCTGGTAATTTTTCTTTTACTTTTTTGTTTTATGGGAGATGTGAAATTCAGACGAGTTTACTGCCATCTACTTAGACGAATACCCTGGCCAACCAGAAATTGTTTTTCGTGCGAACTACAGAAAAAAAAAGTATATATATATAAAACTTATGCTACTTCACGAATTTCAAATTGAACCTTGTCTTTTTTATTTTGTTAACTAAAAGATCCTGTATTAATGTTTTGGTTGTGATCAAAACCTTCCGTCAGCTTGCTGTTAAAACAGAAACAACAACAACAACAACAATACAGTCCCAACTGTAATTTTGTTTCCCCGTTTCCAGTGTTCCTCCTAACATTACTTTCTATCAGAAATTTTTAGTGTTTGACCTCTTTGACTAAAAAAAAGATTACAAACATAATTTGAGGTTTCATTCATTATGTTGTGAACTGTTTTTGCTTTTGCTTTTGCTTTTGATGTTCTTTGCTGAAAGCTACATGTATCACGCATATTATAATTAGCAACAGAAATGAAACTAATGAGATTCATAACTGGCAATAATTTATTATGTACAGAAACAACATACATGAAATGACTCCTTACAACAATGTAGTAGTCCCAGTTCAGTGATAAGTCTTTTTTACAATCAATTATGGGTTAATAATACTAGAATAACCTGTATTAATATAGTTACATGTAATAAATCTACTACTTTTACAATCAAATATGAGTTAATTATACTAGACTAATCTGTATTCATATAAGGGAAATAATAAAGTTACAAAACAAAATGTGGTCTACAAAATGAGGTTTCATAATTGTATTTGTGTTTTTAATTAGAGTGTGGCGAGCCCACACTCGATGCAACAAATAAAATATCGCCACCTCATTTTGTATGCATCATTTTGTGTACTTCTTTTGTAATCCTAGCATTTCCCTTCATATAGTACTCCAAATCGAATGCTTCTTTCAGACTATGATCTTGTGGTATCATTGTCTAGTTATACCTTTCTTCATGTTGGTGGTTCTGTCTTATTTTTCCCCTGTTCCTCTATGTTCTTCTGAAACATACTTCCTCCGTCCGGGAAAGATAGTCTCATTTGGTTTATTGATGGCCAGCACAAGTGAATGACCAAACATTAATGTCAACCTAACCATCCCAACAAAGGTCTAAAAATTATTAATGATAAATCAGTAAGTGATTTTGTCAATAACAATTTGATATTTCGCTAAGATGATTAAATTGACATTGACATTTGATTAAAGTTCACTTGTGTTGATCATCAATATCAAATGGGACTACATCTTTCCAGAACGGAGGAAGTAACTTCACATGGAAATACAGAGTCAAGTTACTATGTTTTCTAATTAAAAAAACGAGTATGTTGTTTTCTACATGCATTTATCTTAGTCTGAGTTTGAAATCCTTTAATTGATTATCTAGTTAATTGCTGTTTTCTTTTGGGCTATTAGGCTCCTCGGCCTGTCCGTGCCATATTTAGGGAGCCTTGCAAGCACGTAGCAGACGAGGTGGTACACGTTCTAAATGAACTTGCAGAAACAATAAAAACCCATCACTTATTCTCTCCCCACATCTCAGATCATCTTCACGAAGCTTTAAAAGAACTCGATGCTTCCATTAGTACCCAACCTCAGCTTCTCCTCTTCCCAAACTCGACCCATAAACCTCCATCAATCTGTCCGGTGGGGTTATTGGCATGGCAAGGCAGTATTAAGGGAGAGCAGCAGAAGGATATAAACGTAAATGTAACTAAGATCAACCGAACAAAGAGTAAAACTGTAATCACACAACTTCAGTTTTCTGAGGCGCTTTCTTTAGCTGCCTTTGTTTCGTTGTTAATGGAAACAGTGGCGAGGCTTGAACTTTTGGTTGAAGAAGTGGAAGAGTTGGGGAAAATCGCACATTTTAAAGAATTTCACGTAGAAGAAGAAGAAGAACGAGAACAAGAACAAGAAAGAGAACGAGAACGAGAAATTGAGATTGTGATTAATAACAGCGAGAATGGGGATATCAAACAAGCTGTTGCTGATTCAGGAAATAATCCGGATGTAACAAAGTTTGATTTGGAGGCACAAAGGAATTTGGAAAAGAGAGTTGAAATTTGTTGTGCAGCAAGTTGAAACAGGTAAATAGCTTAATTCTGTCACTGAGGAGGTATAAAGGTTTACGCGTAATATGAACTTGAAATGGATTCATGTTATCCGAGATGAACATTTAAATTTGGTCTTGTTATCAAATACTACATCTGTCCCAGAAAGATAGTCTTTGACTTTTTATGGTCAACAAATATAAACTTTGACCAAACAGTGTTGTCAATTTAATGATCATAATAAAAGTCTAAAAATTGTTATTGATAAATCACTTAATGATTCATCAATTACAAATTTTAGAATTTCACTAAAATGATTAGATCGTCAATAATGGTTGGTCAAAGTTTATTTTTGTTGACTATAAAAAGTCAAAAAGAGACTATCTTTCTGGAACAAAAGGAGTAAATATGTGAACATTGTTATCAAATGAATATGCGAAACCTGGTAAAACACTGCACAACAGGAAGATGATATGAACTTATAAAAGACTTTCTGAACTGGATATTGTTAATAAAGGCACAATTGCAGACACATAATTTACATGAAATGCCCTCTAATGTAACAAGTACCGTTTTGTCTGAAGCTCCGGTTTCAACCACTCTGTTTATTGTTTTTTCTTTTTAGCACTTTTTAAGTATTAACCATTCTACTTTCAGATGCCCATCCACCATCACCAAAAATAGCTAAAAATACGCTCTCTTTTTTTTTGGGGGGGGGGGGGGGGAGGGAATAGTGGATACGTATTTAAAGTAGAATGGTTAAAACTTAAAAGTGCTAAAAAAATACACTAGTAGTTAAAACCAGAGCTTCATCAATGTAAAAAATGCACATCCTAAGTATCCGTATGTACTTGTGCCAGAACTTCTGGCACAACACAATGTACTCTACTCAGCAAGGCCTTCCAGCCTATAAATATAGACTAATTTGTCCCTTTCATAATAAATGTTGCACTTTCATTTTGTGTTTGTACCAGAATAAATGCCGTGTTTTTAAATAAAGAAACAGTCTTTGTGCAATCTTACGAGTGTAAAAGTAATGCACAAACAAGTAAAACACATCCTTTAAAAATTTTGACAAGTCAGATGCGTACCACATTGTAAATAGGGGCTTCTTTAACATGGATGCACTCCACCCACCAAGAAATCAAAAGCAATAGTCTTTCAGAGAAATATAAAATTTAGACCATAATAGCATTCATGTTTTCCGAGTTATTTTGTAATTAGAAGGTCATAGAGGATTCTCAGACAATAAACAACAAACTAACGAAATTTTGCACTTGAAACTGCAGTATACTCCCTCCCTCCCATAACAAAGTACCAATTTGCTTTTAGGAACGAGAATGAAAGAAAGATGTTGGGAAAATAGGTGTTGTGAGTGGGAAGGAGAGAGGAAGCGGGGTAGGGAATAGTAAGTGGACAGTTATTGTGAGTAGGGAGGCGAGAGAAAGCAGAGTATGTATTTTCTTTTTTGGGAAAGTGGTACTTTCCAATGTGACACCCAAAATGGTAAAATGAGTATTTTGTTATGAGACGGAGGGAGTACTTGAGATCAAATGGCCTTCTGACTGTAAAGTGAGTTTTTTTTTTTTGGAGAAACAAAACTACATATACAACCTGACCTGCAAAATGATTACACAACTCCTTTGATCATACAACTGATTTCTCAATAAAAGCTGACCCGCAAATCAATTTGACAACTTTTGGCAGAGCCAATTTCTCAATAAAACAGATGGAAATTACTAAAGAGAAACAGTACGTCTATAAAGTATTTCATCATCACTCTCATCTTCTTCGTCAGATACCATCTCGTTTCCAGGTAGCTCCAACTTTCCTCCCATAACAAAAGAAGGGCCCGCAGTCTCCGTCTCAATGTAATCACCATACAATCTCTCTTCAAATCTTTGATCACTACAATTGAGAAACCAAGCCAACGAACTTCTTATCCCCTTACTCTGTAATTTCTGATACCTAGGCTTGATTCTTGATTCCAAACTATATGTAAAGTACTCGGGAAACTCCACTAGTTCTTTCATTGGCCTCCCCATTTCACTTTTATAGAAGTAATACGTGTTCTTCATTATACCAACTTGCAAGGCAACTAACTGAGGGCATTTGACAACCATCTTTGCAACATCCTTTGCTGAAATACCCCGTCCAAGAAGGAACTCAACGGGTTTCATAATCACATTTTGTTTGAGGCTAACAATCTGAGACATTTTCTCAATTACACGAGCAAAACCGTCAGGGTCAATCTTGACCTTTAAGTTGAAGAAATATTGTTGCGTTGACAATTTAGCTTTCAAAGGGAGGCCTAGAATTTGTGGGTATTGGGCAATAATCGAAGCCAACGCTTCCCTTCGAATCCCAAAGCTAATCAAACAATCGACATTTGGTTTGACCGTCTCCTCTAGGTCATAACCAAGTACATATGCCCTTTTCTCAAACATCTTTGCTAATACCTTCTTTGGCAAACCCAAACTGATTAAATAATCGACAAGCGGTTTAATCATTGTCCCAACTCTCATTCCAAGAAAATATGGATATTGTGTTACCATAGGTCCAATATCTCTTGGATTAACCCCAATACTAACCAAATACGCAACCGTAGTACTCATTGTCCCTTCACACTTAAATCCCAACAACTCAGGATACTTCATTAGCACATACCCCATATCTCGTTTCTCAACATCAAGCCCTCGAAGGAACTTAACTACCGGAACAAGCTCAACAACCACACTAGCATGAAGAACTTGCGGGTAACTCTTAATAAACTCACCAAGTTTCGATCTTTGAACCCCAACCTTCTCCAAATACCCCAAAACCGGAATAATATTTTTCCTCACACTACAACCAAGCATTAAAGGGTACTCATTTATATCGTCAATCGTCAACCCTATTTTCTGCAAGAACTCAACGCGTTCGCGCATCACTTCAACAGTCGAGGGCAATTCAAGATTCTCTAATTCATCAGGAATAATGCCCACACTCTTCAAGTAATCGCAGATTATTACACGGGAAACCAACTTTTCTTTCCTCCCTTGAACCACACCCCAAGTGACAGTTGGCATTTCATATTCGGGGAACTTCGAGGATTGGGTTGAAAAGGGTTTGATTGTTGGAACCCTAGGAGGGGTTTGGGAGGGTTTAGGGAAAATGGGTGCGGTAAAAAACTCTTGATTTTGTAAAAATTGAAGTGGGTTTTTTAAGATTAGGTAGTAAGATTGTTTTCTTCTAAAAAGAGAAGACATTTCAATTATAATGAATTGAAATTAGGGATTTTTGTAATTGCTCAAAAGGGATTGAGGTAAAAAAATTTGAAATTGTACTTGAATTTAAAGCATGTACGTAAAGATTAGAGATGGGTAGTATAAAAGGGTTACCTTAGTAGTAGCAGAGGGTGGAGCTTGTTGATTGCGGCCATGGCGTCTCGGAACTCGACGGAGGGAGGGGGAGGGGGACGGAGGCGAGAAAGAGGAGCGGACCCGACTTCACTGTTGGTTAGGCTTGCGGGCTTTGGGTTGGGCAAGCTAATTGCTAACTCAATATGGGCTATGTTAGTTGGGCTCCCACTCTCATTACATTTATTTTGGGACGGATGCGCACGAGTATTAAAAATTACCAAATGAGATCAACTGTATCACTTTTGAGTATAGTATTGTGTATATATATGTGATGTAACAGTTATGAGTTATTATGACTTTTGAGTGTCACTGTATTATATGTGATGCAACGGTTATGAGTTACTCCCTCCGTCCCAAAATGATCTTCTCATTTGACTATTCAAACTTTTTAAGGATATGAACACTTGATTCACTAGTCATGTTTTGTTAGAGCACTTCTAAGCCTAGGTTGTAGAAATGTGAAGAATTGTTTGGGACAATGAAAAATGTCAAATGAGAAGATTATTTTGGGACGGAGTGAGTATTATAGAAGTGAGTGATACGTAACCATTAAATCATCTATAGATCACAAGTACACAATAAAGTAATAAAAGTGATGAATGTGATCTTATCTCAAAAATTATTCTCTCCCTTCCGTAAATGTTTTTAAACAATGTATTTCGCTCTCACATATGAAACAAGTCTCGTTGAAAAGTAAATGGTTTGTCTCCCTATGAGCTAGCTGGGAGGGACAAGCTCATTTCCTCTCTCATCGAGACCCGTCTCACATAAACACAACACTTTCTCTTTATTTTTATTAGACTGACTAAAGTATGGCATTTAATATTAGACCGAGTGATGTATTTTCAATCATAGCCATGGAATTATATAATATGGTGCTAATCCTTGACAGCTCTCTGTTATCCAGCGCTAACCCCCTTTTCCCTTCTCTTTTTTGTGTGCAAAATTTGAAATTAAAATAAAGAATATTTTAAAGATACTATTTTTTTTAGTGTAAAATTTGAAACAGGCTGTTGGAGATGATGAATAATATTTAGTGCATAAATTGCACCATTTTAAAGAGACAGTGCATTTTCTGCTTGAAGAAGATAGCTTAAGGTTGAAGTAGGAACTTTATGGTACAAAAAATGGTATTAAAGTGAGCTACCACTCAGAGCCGGGTAGGACCACAAAGGCGGCAAAGCTCTCCCAACAAAGTTTTAACACTGCTGCATTCTCAAGGCTCGAACTCGAGACCTCTGGTTAAGCTAGAACACCACCTTACCATAGTAGTCCATCTAACTTTTGACACCACATTCTGCTCAATCTGTAGTGCCAAGTTCTCTCAATACAAGGCCACAGCAAAGACACAATTGTGCAGCCTAATTAAGGCACTTTGTTTTGCCATTGTTCCACCATCCCTTCACCTTAAACACACACACACACGCGCGCGCGCACAACCAACACATACACACACAATCGAGAGGAAACATACGTTCTGGTACAAGAGACTAAAGGTCTGTTTGTTTGGGCTGAATGAGGTCTTTGCATGGCCCCAAAGTGCCATCTTTTGGGCTATTCAGAGGCCTCATTCGGCCAAAACAAACAAGCCTTAAGAAAGTCAATAACTCATCAAACTCGGCACTAGTCAGTCAAAGTCAAACCAGAAAAACCATGAAAGAGCGCAACTAAATCCACATCACCACCAGAGTCTTGAAACAGACCAAAAAAAGTACCAGTAAAAAAGAAATTGTCATCAAAATTAAATGCGCAAATTCTTTCTAGTCGGTACAACAACTTTAACAAGAACAATTGGCGACGGGAGAGGGACATATTTACTCTTAGACATGAGCTCTTTTGATTCTCCCCAAGCAGTTATCTTTAGGTCTTGAATGTGGCAGGTACATCAGTGGACATTCTGGATTACTCCGTTCAAGCCTGCAATAATACCAAATAAATAACATGGTTATTACGTGCTTATTACCGTCCCCAAATTATCTATCTCCTCTCATTTATAACAAGGCTTCATCTTTTATGTGAAACCACTCCCTCCTTATGAAAAAATATCGCCTTTTTTTTTTGTAAAAGTTTCTTGTCACAAAAAGGCTGTCCTTGTGTTCTACGAATATCATGTCCAATTGTGCACTTTGAGTACTATTATGTGGATATCAAGGGTATTCATGTATACTCTGTGATGACGCCCTAGATTTCTGGGGTCACGGAGATAGAACTCCAACTTTGCTGTCTCTTGATCCTGATCACAACACAAACAAGAACACCGTTAAGACCAAGGCCGGGTTGGAATCCGGCTTAGGCCCTCGGGTGTGAGAGTAAGATCTCTGAGGAAAACCTAGGAAGAAGGTTCAATGAAGACCTTGTGTGTGTGAATAGGATAGAGCACGTACCTCTCTCATGGGGCGAAAAGGGGTATATATATGACCAAGGGAAAGAAACCTGCACAAGGTACTAACCACCCTGGTACTGGGGGGACACGTGGCGAGTCCCCAGTGGATCGGTCAGGAGAGTGGCTGGGAAGGTGGCGTGTCTGTCAGGGAAGCATGGTTCCATCACCAACCGTTATGGTGTGTCAGGTACGGTTAGGTGACGCCTCGCGTACGTTTGTGCCAGCTGGGCACTACGGGCTCCTCAGGATGACGGGAGGCAGAGTCAACTCGGGCATATTCATCAGGAGATAAATCCTCTCGGGCTTACTAGCCCGCGTTCCTTGTCGGTTAGGCCTCCAGAGTTCAGGTCCGGTTCGGGCGCGTTAGATCGCATTGATTCTAGACCGGCGAGCATCCGGCCCAGAAGGCTCGGTCTCATCAGTGGCCCCTAACTCCGAGGGTTAGCTCATTCATGTGCGGCGCGAGGAGTTATACTTCCTAGGCTCGATTCGGGCAAATTGCAATTAATGCGGGCACGGATTGCAATGGGACGGGAGTCTTAGAATAGTGGTTGACGAAAGGACAGGTGGGGCCCCTTGTGTCAGGCTAGTGGCGTAGCCATCTGTCTTTTGACATGACCAGGAGCACGTCCATTAAATGCGAACCGTCATCGGTATTCGAAAAAGCAATTCCCGCCTCTTCACTTTTCGGGTTTCGATCGGGTTACCAGATATTTCGGGTCGGTCCGACCCATTTTTGGCGCTATAAATACCACGGATGCTGAATCATTCCAAACTTTCGTAACTTCCGTCTCTCTACCTTCCAGTTCCAACGAATACTTTGCTTCTCTGGATTCCTGACTCCGAAGATCTCGTTCTCGTTCCTCACTTCAAATTCGCAGGTATTGTTCCGCACCTCGCTTTTTTCTTCTTTGTTTCGATTCGTCGTTTTAATTTCTGCCATTCTTTTCGTTGCCGTTTTTCGAGCGCGAACCCTAAAAATTTTTGCTCCCGTCGAGCTTTCGGATTTGTACGAGAGTTGTGTGACTTCTCGTAGCCTCGCGTCTTCGAGTCCAAATTCTGGCCCCTAATTTCTGAAAACTTGCTGAAATATTGTTGTAGCCATGGAAGGGCTGGATTTAGGGCGTAAACTCCGTCCCGACCTGTTTGGTTGCTGCCGGAGGACCGGTGGGGTATACAGGCTCCTGTTAAACGCCTGGAAACGGCTGTCCTTGAATGAGTTCATTGCCATAGGTTTAGCGTATAGCTGGGAACCCTGGGTCTTGCCCCTGTTGTGGGAAACAGGTCCCTCCGTCCATTATGACTCCACAAGGATGAGGGTGTTGGGGGGAGAGGAACACTTGGGCATTTTTGTCACGGCTGTTTTAACTCGATTCCCGATAATGTAGATATGGCTGGAAATGCTAGAAGGTTGGTAAGGTCGTGCGGGGAGCGTGTAGCCTCGAGTGGCCCTGATTCTCTCAGTTGGATGGACGCTCCTTTTAACGAGGACGAGCAGGCACGATCTCCGGGCTTGGCCCCTGGTGTTATTGAAGTCACGAGCAGTGCGGAGGCTTCCGATCAAGAAGTGGGGGTTGATGGTGAAACCGCTCTTGAGGATGAGGTTGGGGCGATCGTGGCTCACGGGCTAGTAGATGAGTCTGAGTCATCTGAGACACCTTCTGACCCCCGGGGGGATTTAGAGAGAATGGCCCCAGGTACAGCGCGTATGGTCAAGCGCATTCGCTCCCCGGTTCAAATATTGGCTTCCTTCCCCGAGGGGCCCGACGATAGGGTCAAGAGCCAGGCCGGAGCTTCCAGCTCAGGAGCGGGCATGGTGGAGGAGCAGGACTCCGATGATGAGTTTTTAACCGTGTACCACATCGATCGCAAAGTCTACCTTGTCGGCGGTCTCGATGATTATTCCTCTCCGTCAGGGAGCAATTTGGCTGGTCCTGCCCGCGTCCGGGCAGATAATATCGCCTGCGTGTTTTATCCCGTTCAGTTTGAGAATGGCCTCCGGCTTCCCTTGGACCCGTTCATTTGCGAGTTCCTGGAGTTTTCCAAGTGCCTTCCCATGGACTTGACTCCCAACGCGATTCGTTACCTGGTGTCTTTTATTGTTGTGAGCAGGGTATTGGGATATGAACCCTCTTTGTCCGCCTTGTACGTTTTCTTCACTCATCAGGTCACCGCGAGCAGTTTGAGCTTGAAAACGAAGCCTAGGTCGAAAAAGATCTTTTCTGCGGCTTCTAATAAATTCGATCAGTGGCAGAGATATCCTCTGGTGATTCAGAATCGACTCGGGTGGCCCTTTTCTAAGCCTGATAATACTTCCCCGCTGTCCATATCTTCCAAGGATTATCCTAGCTCAGATGGGGGTATTGAGCTTGCGTCCGCCATGCAGGATTACCTCGCCCGGCATACGAAATCAGTGACTTTAGAGGACCAGACCGTGGTCGTGGTTGAACAAGTTTTCGACGTTCAAGCCATCATCAACAACGAGAGTCTTTTGGCTTACGCCGGGGTGGCCCCATGCCGAAATCCTGATTTTGAGAGCAGGGTTAGCATGACTCCTATGTGGCGGGATCCTTGCTGGAGGGTTCACCAGGATTTTGCCTTTGCCCATGAGTGCTCTGCTTGCCGATTGGGGGAACAATGCCCGGATCCGGGCTTGACTGGTCTTTTTCATACTTAATCAACTGGAATTCCATACCTGTTAGTTTATCCGATCATATCTGACTGACTGTTACTTTTGCCTGCAGATCCCACTGATACCATGCCTCCCAAGAATATTAATGCCTTGAGATTGGCTGCGAAGCAGCGGGAGGCTGAGGCGAAGCAGCAGAGGCAGGCCGAAATGCGCAAGGCCGAGGCCCCAGGGAGAAAACTGCCGGTTACGGATCTTCTGGACAAGGCAAAGAAGGTTGTTGCAGTTGTCCCGACGACTGGCGAGCTTCCTCTACGGCCCCGCGGGAGCGGACGTGGAAAGGATTTGACAGGCTCGGGGTCTCCCACTCCCTCGCATGATGCAGGCAGAACAGTGCCCGAGGCTACGAAGAAAAGGGGACCGAGTCCGGTCGCTGACCCCTTGCCTCCAAAAAATAAACAGCCCCGCCTGGAGTCTCCTTCTCGCGGCTTTACCGTATCCTCCCCCGCCAAAGGGACCTTATGCTCGGAGCGCTTCCCCGTCGAACTAATTGAAGACAAGGACCGAGCTAAGGAGTTTGGGAAGAAAGTAGCTGAGGCCCCTGAGGTATATGGGGTTGATCTCCATAGCCGCCGCGGCTTCAATTCTTATGTTGGCGATGGGCTTCTGCACCGGATGAATTTCCCGGACTATCAACAGAAGGTGTTGTCCAAGACCAACTTCCTGACCGCCCTGGGTCACGCGGGCTTGGCTATGACTGAGGTTAGTGTCTCACTTTCCATGTCTAAACCGACGTGCTCTTTCTTTTTATACATCGATCCTTTGACCCTCTAATTCCTCGTCCCGTTTTTTAATATAATCTCCACATGCTCCTTTATTAATCAGGTTAGCAATGACCTGCTATATATGCGGTCTCAGTACGAAGCCGAAGTTGCCTTGGCCGCGGCGAGAGGGAAGAAACTGGCGGAGGCGAAGGATGAGATTGCCCGCCTGTCCAAGGTCCTGGAGGGCTCGGGAGAGGAGCTTAAGAATAAAGATGCCGAGTTGATGACTGCTGTCAAGGAGAACTCCAAACTGAGCAACGATCTCGACGCAGCTCGCGAGGCCAAAGACCGGGCTGAGGCTGAAAAAGCAACCGTTGAGTCTGAAAAGCAACGACTCGAAGCTCGCCTGGCCGGGGCTGAGAAGCGGTTGGAGGAGGAGAGGGAGAAGAACAGGAGCTTATCTGAGAAGGTTGATGAACTGGACGGCAAGGTTTTAGATGCCATGCGGTTTGAGAAAGACCGGGAACTTGTTTTGAATGAAGAGCGAGGGAAAGCCGTGGCCGAGTTTGAGGCGTCTGATGCTTACAGAGAAAAGGTGGAGGAGGCAAGCATAGAGCAATATAACTCAGCTCTCCATACAGTAGGTCGTAACCTGGCAGCTACGGGCAAATACAGTGCGCAAGAGATTGCGATCCTTTGCTCCGTTACGGCCTCAGACCCTCAATGTTTTACCGGCCACGCTCTGGTGCCCTTTACCGCGGACCAACTCTCCGAGTTACCCGAGTCTGTCAGATCAACTCTCCCTCCCGTCGCTCCGGTCACCGTCCAAGATCTTCTTTCTGCTATCGACGGGTTCAGATATTCTGCCGCGGGTACCTTGCCTCTGGTCGCAGCTTTGGAGAGGACTTTTGGCCCCGGCGGCCCGTACATTGATGGTATGGTTCTTCCTTACTCTCCTTATGCCTCCGCTCTTGCTGATGCTTCTCAGGATCAGTCTGGGTCTGTGCCTGACACTGATGCCTCTGCCTCTGTTCCAGAGATGGAGAATGCTCCTCCCCCGGCCTTTTGAAGATCAGACCGGGTTGCATCCCGGGAAATTTTGTAATAGTGTAGGTCCGGACATTCTCGAACAAGTGATTTTTGGTTTGTATGTGAATAATTGTTTCCAGCTTTGCTATTGACTTCTTTTCTTGCGTGCTCTTCTGTTATCACTCTTTTGATTACATAGCTTAAAGGGTTGTTCTCGCACGAACTGTCTTTGTTTCCACGCGCGTGGTTTAGCTCGGGAGCGTATGGCCGCGCCTTCTCCCACTTTAGTCTAGCTCAAAGGCGTAGGATATGGGCCCTGCAGTATAGCTCGAGAGCGTATGACCGCGCATCTTGGGTCTTAGGAATTTCACAAGGAAATGATCCCACCAAGGAATTCATTCTCCCCCCTTAGTCTAGCTCAAGGGCGTAAGACGTGGGCCCTGCGGTCTAGCTCGAGGGCGTATGACCGCGCATCTTGGGTCTTAGGAATTTCACAAGGAAATGATCCCACCAAGGAATTCATTCTCCCACCTTAGTCTAGCTCAAGGGCGTAAGACGTGGGCCCTGCGGTCTAGCTCGAGGGCGTATGACCGCGCATCTTGGGTCTTAGGAATTTCACAAGGAAATGATCCCACCAAGGAATTCATTCTCCCACTTTAGTCTAGCTCAAGGGCGTAAGGCGTGGGCCCTGCGGTCTAGCTCGAGGGCGTATGACCGCGCATCTTAGGTCTTAGGAATTTCACAAGGAAATGATCCCACCAAGGAATTCATTCTCCCACCTTAGTCTAGCTCAAGGGCGTAAGACGTGGGCCCTGCGGTCTAGCTCGAGGGCGCATGACCGCGCATCTTGGGTCTTAGGAATTTCACAAGGAAATGATCCCACCAAGGAATTCATTCTCCCACTTTAGTCTAGCTCAAGGGCGTAAGACGTGGGCCCTGCGGTCTAGCTCGAGGGCGTATGACCGCGCATCTTGGGTCTTAGGAATTTCACAAGGAAATGATCCCACCAAGGAATTCATTCTCCCACTTTAGTCTAGCTCAAGGGCGTAAGACGTGGGCCCTGCGGTCTAGCTCGAGGGCGTATGACCGCGCATCGTTCGTAGGCTTGCGAACGGCATCCGTATCGCGGGCATGCGGTCTGGCTCGTGAGCACATGACCGCGCTTTGAGAACGAACATACTTGAGTAATTTCATAGAACGATAGCAGTTTTATTTACTTTACTCGAACAGATTACATTGCCACTTTGTTACAATACATGAGTATTTCCATAATTTCTAACTGCTACTGATTTGCAAAAAGATTTCAAGATCTACCATTCTGTCTTCTAAAGGTAGTATTTTTTCAGATGATCGCTATGCCAGGCGTTTTTCAAGTCTTTTCCTTCTGCCGTTAGAAGCCTGTAGGTTCCCTCTTTGATTATGCGGGCAATCTGATAAGGGCCTTCCCAGTTGGGCGAAAGCTTGTTGTATCCGGGCTGCCTCCCTGTGACTTCAACTTTCCTCAGAACCCAGTCTCCCACGGCAAACGATCTCTTGTTCACCCTTTTGTCATGATGGACTTTTGCCTTCTGTTTATAATTGACCATCTTTGCCCGCGCTTCCAACCGTTTTTCTTCGGTAGAGTCTAAGTCTTTTCTGCGGGCTTCCTCATTCTCTGCTTCATTAAATTGGGCGACCCTATACGTGGGTAAGGCTACTTCCACAGGTGCGACCGCCTCTGATCCATATGTCAGGGAAAAAGGGGTTTCTCCCGTTGAGTTCCTTGTCGTGGTTCGGACAACCCATAGAGCAGTACTGAGCTCTTCCATCCAGCGACCACTCCTTCCCTTCAAACTTTTGTGCAAAGCGGTCATGAGCAACTTGTTCGCGGCCTCGGCCTGTCCATTTCCCTGTGGTCTTGCGACTGAGGATTGTCGATGTTCCACGTTGAGTCTCTTGCACTCCGCCGTGAACTTGCTTTGGAATTGGGGCCCGTGATCGGAGACAATAGCCCGCGGTAGACCAAACCGGCAGAAGATGTGATCATGTACGAACTTGATGATGCTTGCTTCCGTAGTACTAGCCAGTGCTTTTGCCTCAACCCATTTTGTGAAGTAGTCCACAGCAACCACTACCATTTGCGCTCCCCCGGGCGCTTTGGGATTAGGCCCAATCAAATCAATCCCCCACATATCAAAAGGCCAAGTTGGGACTATCAAACTCTGCTCGGTGGACGGCTGCCTTGGTATGTTGGCGAACCTCTGGCATTGGTCGCATTTGCGGACGTAGTCCTCTGCATCTCTTTTCATTGTGGGCCAATAATACCCGAGGAATCTGATTTTGTCGGATAGAGTACGGGCTCCGGGATGCCCTCCGCACACGCCTTCGTGAACTTCATATAACAGGTTGGTGACTGTCTCGGACCTGACACACCTCAGCAGTGGTTTGGTAAAGGATCTCCGATAAAGCACGCCATCAATAATTGTGTATCGAGCAGCCTGTTTCATCAAGACTCTTGCCCGGTCAGGGTTGTTGGGGAGGGTTTGCCGCTCGATATATTCCCTGATCTCGTCAACCCAATCTTTTTCCGAATCTCCGATTTGGTGGATCTCTATTCTGTCGATGGCTGGGCGCTCGGTGAACTCTATCCAGCAGTCCACACTAAGCTTGGCAATGTCCTCATTTGTGATCCTGGAGAGCAAGTCCGCCTCGGAATTTTCGGCCCGGTTAACTTGGTTCAGCTCATGGTATTCGAATTCCTTTAACAAGTCTGTCGCGAGCTCCTTGTATTTGACCAAAACCGGGTGATTTGTTTCGTATTCCCCTTTCACCTGGTTTATTACTAGTTGTGAGTCACTCTTCACGACCAGCTTTGATACTTTCATGTCCCGGGCTAATTCCAAACCCGCTATCAACGCCTCGTACTCGGCCTGGTTGTTTGAGACCGCGAACTTAAATCTCAAGGCTCGCTTGAACCTTTGACCCTCTGGGGCGGTCAAGAGAATTCCGGCGCCGCTGACTGTCTTTCCCGCGGATCCATCCACACTTAACGACCAGCAATTTTCCGGTCTCTCCCCTGCAACTATTGCCTTCTCGCCTCTCTTTTTCTTTGTCTTTGCAGGTTGGGTTCCGTCCGGCTCGATCTCCTTTGATTCAAATGTGGTCTCTGCCACAAAGTCTGCCAGTGCCTGTGCCTTGATGGTCTTCCGTGGGGAGTAGGTAATCTGGAATTCAGTCAGTTCTATGGACCACGATAGCATTCTCCCCGAGGATTCGGGCTTATGGAGTATCTTCTTCAGCGGGGTGTCTGAATAAACCGTGATTGGGTGGGCGATGAAGTATGCCCGCAGCTTCCGAGCGGCCACCAGCAAGGCGAAAGCTAGCTTTTCAATGTTTAGATAGCGGCCTTCCACAGCAGAAAGTGCCTTGGAGACATAATACACGGGTTTCTGAAGTTTGCCCTCTTCCCTTACCAAAACAGCGGCCACTGCATGATCTGTTGCGGCCAAGAAGACGTAGAGTTCCTCCCCAAACACCGGGCTGCTCAATAGCGGCGGCTTTCCCAGGTAAGCTTTTATTTGCTCGAAAGCGATCTGGCAGTCCTCGTTCCACTCGAAGCCCTTCTCTCCTCCTCCTTTTAAGGTTTTGAAGAAAGGCAGGCATTTTTCGGCTGACTTAGCAATGAATCTTCCCAAAGCCGTAATGCGTCCATTAAGCTTCTGCACCTCCTTAACGCATCTGGGGGGCTGCATGTTTATCAACGCCGTGATTTTCTCGGGGTTTGCTTCGATCCCTCTTTGGTTTACCATGAACCCCAAAAATTTTCCTGCCTTTACTCCGAAAGCGCACTTGGAGGGATTGAGCTTCATGTTATTTTCCCGGAGGTTGGTGAAGGTTTCTGCCATATCAATGTCGTGAGAGGTCTCCTTGGTCTTGATAACCATATCGTCGATGTAAGCCTCCAGGTTCCGGCCTAATTGATCATCAAAGACGATTCCTACCATCCTTTGATACGTGCCGCCTGCGTTCTTGAGGCCGAACGGCATGTTGTTAAATGTGTAGGTTTTGCCCGCGGCATAGAAAGCGCACGAAGGGACGTCATCCTCCTTCATTTTGATCTGATGGTAGCCCGAGTACGCATCTATGAAGCTTAACACCCTATGCCCGGCGATAGAGTCTACTAATTGATCGATCCGGGGAAGAGGGTAACAATCCTTAGGGCAGGCCTTGTTCAAATCGGTGAAATCCACGCACATCCTCCACTTTCCATTTGCTTTGGTTACCATGACGACGTTGGCCAACCATCTCGGATATTTGATCGGGCTTATGATTCCTGCCTTCAGTAGCTTATCCACCTCGATTTTGATCGCCGCTTTCTTCTCCGGCGAAAAGTATCTTTCTTTCTGGAGGACCCGGGTAAATGTGGGATCGACGTTCAGTTCATGCTCGATGACCTCTCTACTTAACCCCTTCATATCTTCGACAGTCCAGGCAAATATGTCCGCGCTTTTTCGCAGCAGCTCGATCAGAATCTTCCTTTCTTCTGCGGGGATTTCCAGCCCTACCTTGACCGTTTGTTCGGGGTAAGCGGGGTTTATGACTACATCCTCCAGAGCATCGTTGGGGCGGATGTCCCTTATTTCCCTGTCGTGCAGCGAATCGATCACGATGTCTATCTGCTCGGTCTTTGCGGCAATACGACGGGCTCTCCTACTCCGTTTAAATTCAGCCCGTGTTGAATGGAACGACAAAGTTCCAATCATGGCCGCCTCCTCGGTCCTGTCGCTGTTGGTTTTGACCTTCTTTGCCTCCCTCGGGCTTACCAATCTTGCCTCCATCGCGCTCTCCCTTCTTTTCTTCTCTATTATTTTGAGAAAAAGCTCGGGCTTGTTCTCGATGCACGCTATCCCTGCGGGGGTGCTGAACTTGATCTTCTGGTGAGGGATTGACGCAACGATTCCTAAGGCAGCCTGAGCGGTCACTCCCAAGATTGCGTTGTACTGGGACTTCAGATCAATCACCATGAACGTGACACGGGCTGTTTTTTCGAACGGCCTCTCTCCAATGGTCACTTCGAAGTCAATGGTCCCTTTTGCGTAGACCGTATGATTCGTGAACCCTTCCAACAAGCCCGCATATGGGGTTAAGTGCGCCTCAGACATCCCCATTTCTTCTAAACAATGGAAGTAGAGTATGTCCCGTGAAGCCCCGGTATCAATGAGGACCCTCCCAATATCCGCTCTACCAATAGCCATCTTGATTGTCAATGGCTGTGTTGAATGGAAGAGTGTGGAGGCCAGCTCGCTCCTCCTGAACCCGATCATTTCCTCTTGCTCGGGTGGGTAGGCTGGTATCAGGAACACCTTTTCCAATTTCTTGATCTGAATGGAAAGCTGGGTGTTGCTCGGGGCTTCTTCCCCGATATACAGGATGTCATAGCGTTTTTCCCCGTCGGCATCGTTATCCCTAACATACTGGACATGTCCCCGTGGGGCCCCTCCTTTATTGCTGGGTCCCTCGATCCACTTTTTCAATTCTCCGGCCTCGACTTTCTGTTGTATTATCTTCTTCATCTGAAAACACTCATCCGTGTTATGCCCATGGCTCTCGTGGTAGCCGCACCACTTCTTCTTGTTCGCCTCATAAGGCTTTCTTTCTAGGGGTGGGGGAGGAGGCAGGGCTTCTGCCCGCAGAATCTCCGTCCTTGGGGCTATCAAAGGAGTGAAGGTGTTGTCATTTCTTTTGAAATTGGTCGTGCCCCTCGGTCTTCCTCTATTTCGGCCGCCACTGCCCCCCGAATAGCCAGCGTGGTACCTTGAGTCATGAGCGGGCTCGAGCCTATCCCTAATACTCCTGCGGGCATCTTCCGTGAACGAGGGCTCAACTCCGGCCATGGCAATGGCTCGATTGTACATTTCCTCCGTTCCCTCGGGCTTTCGACAAGCGAACTCTTGCCTCAAGGTATAGGATGTCAATCCTCCCAAGAAGCACAGCTCGATGTCATTTCTCGTTAAGTCCACGATTTGTTCGGTCATTTTTCTAAACCGAGTAATGTATGCTTTTGTACTTTCTCCGGGATATTGCTTCACACCGCATAGATCCGATTTCGGTCTTGCGACCTCCCCAGCGCCCGCGAACGAATTCAGGAACGACGTCCGTAACTGCTCGTAGCTGCAAATGGAGCGGGGCTTATGGGCCAACAACCATCCCAGCGCCTTCCCCTTGAAGGTGGATGCTAGAGCCTTGCACTTTACGGCCTCATCCGTTGAAAATAGAGCCATCTGCCCTTCAAACCGCCCAACATGGCTTTTGGAGTTAGACGAGCCGTCATAAGCGTCTAGCGTGGGGACCTTTCCCCGCTGGATCGGGGAATCAGCTATCCAGGAGGCAAAAGCATCTATGGGTCCAATGCATTTTGCCACACTTTGCTTAGACTCCCATAGGTCCCTGATCATCCCCTGGACCTTGTAATCAATCTCTTCCCCGGTTTTCACCCTTTTTGCCGTTCCCGCAAATTGCTCTCCGGTTCTAACAGTTGCTTTTCCCTTGTAGTGGCCTTTGGACCTTCGAGGTTGAGACTCTCCTTCTTCACTCCTTCTCCCTTCTTCTCCTTCTTCATCGTCGTCTTCCACAACGATCGTTCTTTTCTTCTTTCCCTCCACCCTGCTGGCTATGCTTTTAGAACCATGAGTTTTTGATCTTTCAAGAGGGATTGCCGTGTCAGCCTCGGCATTAAATAGCTCTTCCAGGGCCAGGTTTAACTGAAGCCCTTCCGCTACTAGATCCTGCCTGTCTTTCAGGAGCTGGATTTTCTTTTGAATCTGCTCAGGGGTGAGGGGAGTGACGGGGATTTTCTGTACCTTGCGTGCTTTTGATGTTTCGATACGATCTCTCAGATCCGCCTCTCTTCTTGCTTTCTGAGAGGGAGTTCCCGAGCAGCCACTAGGCGCCTTGTCTCCCAATCTGGCAAAGATGGATCCTTGAGGCGCTTGTTTCGATGGGCTAGCATTTGGGTTCAAGATTTCTTTCCCAGTCATTGTAAATATTTGGAATGTCGAGTGTATTTTAGAACCGTAGAAACAAAAGAATGGTTGCACTAGGAAGATTTTCGTTTCCCGGCAATGGAACCACTGATGACGCCCTAGATTTCTGGGGTCACGGAGATAGAACTCCAACTTTGCTGTCTCTTGATCCTGATCACAACACAAACAAGAACACCGTTAAGACCAAGGCCGGGTTGGAATCCGGCTTAGGCCCTCGGGTGTGAGAGTAAGATCTCTGAGGAAAACCTAGGAAGAAGGTTCAATGAAGACCTTGTGTGTGTGAATAGGATAGAGCACGTACCTCTCTCATGGGGCGAAAAGGGGTATATATATGACCAAGGGAAAGAAACCTGCACAAGGTACTAACCACCCTGGTACTGGGGGGACACGTGGCGAGTCCCCAGTGGATCGGTCAGGAGAGTGGCTGGGAAGGTGGCGTGTCTGTCAGGGAAGCATGGTTCCATCACCAACCGTTATGGTGTGTCAGGTACGGTTAGGTGACGCCTCGCGTACGTTTGTGCCAGCTGGGCACTACGGGCTCCTCAGGATGACGGGAGGCAGAGTCAACTCGGGCATATTCATCAGGAGATAAATCCTCTCGGGCTTACTAGCCCGCGTTCCTTGTCGGTTAGGCCTCCAGAGTTCAGGTCCGGTTCGGGCGCGTTAGATCGCATTGATTCTAGACCGGCGAGCATCCGGCCCAGAAGGCTCGGTCTCATCACTCTGCTATTGAAATTACCTACAAAGTCTGAATTCATTTTGACCGTATAAATTGAAAATGGACCTCAAATTGGACCCGCAAGAGTACCATTTTGTAGCAGCGGCAGAACCACATGGAGAATTTGGGTGTGGGGTGGGGGTGGGGGTGGGAGCTGCCCCTCTTTAGTTTTTAAAAATGTCAATATCCTACCTTGTAAAATTTTGAAAGAGTGAGATTTTACTACTAAAGCCATGAATGTTACTTCATCTGTCCCGGAATAAATGTCATAGTTGACAAGTTAATGTTTTTAAGCTTTTAGTCGTGTTTCCTTGATTGCCCCAATCTATTCATACGAGTAGAGTGACACCTCCTATGGCATCGCAATGCTTGTGCCTATTAGAATGGGTAGTATAGGAAGATCACCAAATTTCATAACCTATTTTTAGTAAGGCGACATTTAATTTGGGCCAAACGAATATGGAAAGTAGGACATTTATTCCGGACAGAGGGAGTATCAATTTCGCCCCGATTCTAATAGGAAAAATGCACTGCCTAATATTTCTGCCCCCTTTTCTATTACTCCCTATGTTCCAAAATGATCTTCC
Organism: Campanula takesimana; assembly: GCA_026119855.1. NCBI lineage: Eukaryota > Viridiplantae > Streptophyta > Magnoliopsida > Asterales > Campanulaceae > Campanula > Campanula takesimana. The sequence continues at coordinate 336,843 of JAOWBW010001319.1, read as the reverse complement.
CATTTGACTATTCAAACTTTTTAAGAATATGAACACTTGCTTCATTAACCATGTTTTGTTTTGCACTTTTAAGCCTAAATTGTAGAAATGTGAAGAACATTTTGGGACAATGAGAAATGGCAAATGAAAAGATTATTTTGGGACGGATGGAGTACATAATATTTCCCCCCCCCCCCCCCCATTTGTCCCAAGTTTATACTCCACATGTAACGTTTTAACCTTTTAAAATTATTGCACCCGTTTGTCTAAAATCCTAGCTTAGCCACCGTTTTGTAGCTCATTAGTCATTAGTGACGTGCTGTGTAAACAGTGTAATCGCCAGTCCTTAAACAAAAAAAGAGAGAAAAAACATAAAGTTCTACACACAAGACTCCGGTTTATGTGAGTCTCCAAAGGATCCATAAATCATATCCTCACTCACTCCAAGTCGACATGCATATAAAGACTGGGGAATCTCACTATCTGCAACACTTGAACTGAACGTTCTCCTTTTCACGTAATAGTTCAATTGATTATAATTTATTTATTTTTTTAAGAAAAATAAGAATAATAAGAAGAGGGTGAGCTATGCAACTCACTCATAATTCAGGAGAAAATGGTGAAGAAAGATGGCAATCTCTAGCTTGGCAAGGTCATTTCCAGGCACAATCTACTTCCTCCACCAAATGGAAGGAATTCTCCCGCCTTAGGCATAAAATTCTGCACAAAAAAATATATAAAAAAATTAGCATGTGAACAAGTAGGTGCAAATACCATACTAGTACATTTAAAAGAGCAATGCTAGGGGCACAAAATAGAGTCACAAAATCTTGCTCGTAAAATGAGGTGGCGATATTTTATTGGTTGCATCGATAGTGGACCCGCCACACTCTAATTAAAAGCACCAATAAAATCACTACACCTAGGATTTAGTGAGCAAGATTTTGTGACTTTTTTGTGCCCCTAGTATTATTCATTTAAAATAATTGCATGTAGCGCACAACTATTAAATGAATCAAGATGTGTAGCAAGAAATTTCATTTGGACTTACATCCCATCTAGAAGGATCAAACTCCTTCGGCTTTGGATATATTCAGGATCCAAGTGAAGATTCCTAAACCAGACCAAAACTTTCCATCCCTTGGGAATTGTATAACCTGAAATAGAATGTTTGTTTCAATCTTGTCAGCTGTAGGCTAGTACTTACAATACTAATCCCTCCGTCCCGGAAAGACAGCCTCATATAGTTTTTGATGGTCAACACAAGTGAACTTTGACCAAACAATATTTCAATCTAATCATCCAAATAAAATCTATAAAAATTGCTAAATAAATCACTTAGTGACTTGTCGATAACAATTTTTAGAACTTCACTAGGATGACTAGATTGACATTTTGGTCAAAGTTCACGTGTGTTGACCACAAAAAAACCAAATGGGAGTATCTTTAATTCTTACGGGACAGAAGGGAGTGCATCTTAATACTTGAGCAATTCAATAAACAAATAAACTTACCGCTGATGTTGACATCTTTTTTGGCCTCTCTAAACACCGTTAATGAGAATGTCACCAGGCGTAGTGTTTCATCGATCACCTTAGAGAGATACTCCATCTGCCTATATTCTTTAAGGGTGATCCCCTTCTGTGTAGCTGGTCGATTCTTCACAATCGCCTCTTGCTCTGCCTATATATTTAACAGTAGTAAGTATTACATTGTTATTTCTGTTTTCTTTTTCTTTATTTGAAACTTTTTGGACACAATTACCCCTTCTATGCTATACTACCTCCGTCCCACTTGAAATAGGATTATTGAGAGTGGTACGGGGATTAAGGAACAAGTGTTAGTGGACTATGTGTTGTGAGTATGAAAGTGATGAAGGAGAGAGAAAGTGGGGTAGGAAATAATAAATGGAAAGTTGTTGTGAGTGTGAAAGTGGGTCCCACTAGATAAAACATTTCTATTTTGGGGCTATCCTATTTCGAGTGGGACACCCAAAATGGCAAAATGTCCTAATTCGAGCGGGATTGAGGTAGTACGTACTTAAGTTGAATTACTGTTAATTTCTATGTACTCCCTCTGTCCCAGAAAGATAGTCTCATTTTGACTTTTTACGGTCAACAAAAATAAACTTTGACCAAACATGGGTGTCAATATAATGATCACAATGAAATCTTAAAATTATTATTGATAAACCACTTAATGATTTATCAATATAAAATTTTAGAATTTCACTAGAATGATTAGATCGCCACTAATAGTTGGTAAAAGTTCATTTTTGTTGACCATAAAAAGTCAAATGAGACTATCTTTCTGGGACAGAGGAAGTATTACATTAAGATCTATGCCTAATCACCAAATAAAATAGGAAAATATGTCCTTTATGTGCTCACGAGACACTCATGCTATAGAATCAAGATATAGAAAGATGATTAAGTGTTACAATAGAGTGTGATACCTTGGCTTTTTTGAAGAATTCAGGGTGCTCTTGTAATAATAGCGAAGCCCACATGGTGATGTGGCCAGAAGATTCATGACCAGCATTTAAATACATGACTAGAATATCGATGATTTCCTCATCTTTTAGTTTTCTACCATTTTCATCTTCCACTTCCAAAAGAGCATCCATCATGTCCCTTTTTGATGATTGGTGAGTGATTGTTCTTTGTTTTCTACGCTCATCCACTACTGATTGAAAGACTGCCACAAGCTTCTTCCGTGCCTGGTATTTAAATTTAAACAATGCATAATGTTATTATAAAATAAAAGAGAAATGCAGAAGGCAATTTCTTTTTTTTAAATACTTCCTCCGTATTGGAAAGATAGTCCCATTTGACTATTTATGGTCACAATTGAACTTTGACCAACCATTAATGTTGATCTAATCATTCCAATAAAATTTGTTATTGGTACATCACTTAATGATTTATCGATTACAATTTCAGAATTTCGCTAAACATTCGATTGACATTACTATTTGGTCAAAGTTCAATAGTGTTGACCATAAAGAGTTAAATGGGACTATCTTTTTCCGGGACGGCCAGAGTGAAAAATATTAAGATAACAATAGTTCATATATTTCCTGAAATACTTACCTTGAGTGCTTTATGGTAAGCAAATCCAGGAATATTGATCGCCATGGCCCTAACACCATAATTCAGTGTGGTATATTCCCTCTCCAACGCCTCCATCACCTGCTCACTTTCTGAACTGAGAAAAATGTATATAATGATCCTAAATGTGAGACTTCTGAGCTGGGTCAAGAACTCTATTTCCCCCATGCCAGCCCATTTTTCCAAAGCCGAGACTACATTATCTTCAATAAACGGGATGTAATTTGACAGTGCCTCGTGACCGTTGATCGGTGCAGATGTCAATTTACGAAGCCTCTTGTGCTCTTCATAAGAAATTCCAATAAATGATTTTTCCCCAATGAGGTTAACTGTAGAGCTAGGCCACCCAGGTTTGAAGGCTTCATCATCAAATAAAACTTTCTTACATGCCTCGGGTGTTGTGACAATGATACTAGGTTTCCCAAACATAAGAGCCTTGTAGACTCCGATTGGACCAAATCTGCAATGTTCATGCAGTTAATCACATATTTCATCGCAAAGAAAACAAATGAACATAATTACATAAATTGCAGATTGTAAAATCAACTGTGCATATATTCTCAAATGGATTTTTAACTATACATAGCTATTATTCATAATTTGAGAGAAAGAGAATTTGCTTGAAGGAGATGCGAGCCATATCTAACAAATGCACTGAAACAATTGCAAGAATTTTAAGTTTAAAAGTTGTCAAAAAGACCAGGAAATCAATTAATTATATCTTCTACTTTTCTCTTTTTCTTTTTTTGGGGTGCGTGTGTGTGTGTGTGTGTGTGTCCTCCAAACATATGGTTCTGATAAGCAAGATAGAAAAACCAAAATGCATGCAGCTGAAAATACAGAATGGGGAATTTCTTAAAATTTCTCGATTATATCAATTAATCTGTTTCTGGATATGGGTTTGCCAGCTGCATTTGCTTGTGCATGCATCAAAATCCGAGATAATTGTGTGTGTGCTTGCACACACCCACCCATACACACACACAGAGAGAGAGAGAGAGAGAGAGAGAGACCTTGTAACAAAGCTGGAAATAAATTGATCAGGGTTGCTAGACTTGAAAGCTTTGAGGAAAGACCACATGTTGCCTATAAAAGGCCAGCCTAAATCACCAGGAGGCAGAGAGAACCTCTTGTAACCCAGCTTAGTTTCATACAACCACGAATTCAGATTGACTAGCACCCATTTCAAACCCAAAGGCCACCCAAAATGGCCACAGAAATAAATCCTACCTCCATTAAACCCTTAAAAATTTAAGCTTGATTGGGGCAGGTAGAGTGGGGGCAACCAATCTGTCAAGCAAATGTAGAGAGATAGAGGGTGTGGATTTGCAGAAAAATTAAGACAAAGAGAAGGTGACAGGGCGGATTGTATGTTATGGTTCTAAATGGGCTCCGTCCCTTTATTTGGTGGGTGTTTGGGGGTGGGGGTGATGGGGGTAAAAGGGGAAAGTGTTTGCCACCGTTTCTAATCGGATTGTCGTATAGTCTAACAGCAAAGATTCTCTTTAGATGATGTAAAATTATCTCTGTTTATACACATTAGATAGCTAGGCTACTTATTCTCCATTTTGGGCTTTAAGAGAATATAATTCATATATTTCTAAACGAGTGAAAGTAGTAATTACATTCAAAACGAGATCTTAAGATCTTAGGATTGGAAGAATATTTTGCAGGTTTAGAAACAATGTACTTGGATTTTTTCTCTCTCCCAAAAGGCAAAAAAAATTCTAAAAATGGATAATTAAAGTTTTCTCTTGGGCAGATATTAGCCAAACCCTTAATATTAACGAAATTCTTGTAGGTTCAGTAAAACAATGCATCTTCACTACTCACACAGTCCCATCTGCTACAGCTTCTACCATTAATAAGCTTCTGGACCGTTCCCTTAAATAAGCCTTTATAAACCTTACCATATCATCATTCTTCAATATTTATATGTATCAATCAATGAATATTGCGGGTTTGAAACATGAATACATGATGTACTTGAGCTCATTTTACCTCCCCAATTTTCTAGAATTTATGCACATAAACAAACTCCAAAACCTGTTTTTACATATGACTTTCAAGCTCCTACCTAAGAAATATTTCATCTCACAGAACAATTGTCAATTACTCCCTCCGTCCCAAACTAATGGTTACTTATTTTCATTTTGGGCGTCCCAAACTAATGGTTATTTACCCAAAATGCTCAATTTTCTCTCACCTACCCACTCACAACAACTATCCACTATCTCATTTTCTCTCTCCTACTCACTCACAACACCTACTTTTCCAACATATTTTCTTAATCTCCGTGCATTCAGTTTTAGTAACCATTAGTTTGGGACGGAGGGAGTACTTGGTGGAGAAAAGTTTAACTTGTAGAAAGAACAATTTATCTAATTTTGGATGTTCTTTTACGATCTCCTTTCTGTGGTGCACTACACCCCATATATAGCTTCAAATGGTATGCGATTCACATTCTTTAGGTTTCCATAATCATATGTCCAAAAAGAAGACCATTTCCAAGTAAAATATACAAAACAAAGAATGGATGAAACTCACAACCTTACAAGCAAAGATTTCTCATCATTATAATAACAGTAAGTCAACTATTTTTTACCTTCAAATCTCGAGCATAAACATCTGAGCTCCAGAATGACCCCATAAATCCAGATACCCTGTTACAAAGGTGCATGCTTAGAGATGGACAATTTCTCAAAACAATAATGAAAAGTTCAATGAGCTTGGTGGTTGGTTATTTACTTGCGCAAATAAGCACACATTAAAAAGCTTATAGCAATCCAATCCAATTTAACAACCCTTTAAATGCCTTACTTGGCAGCACAAACAAAAACAGATTCATGAAACAACCATGTCGATGTAAGAAAGGAGAACCCTTGAACAACCAGGGGGGGGTAGATATTCAACTTGAAAGGTATAAATAGTGGCGTATGCTCCCTCTGTTAGTCCTCTTTTTTCATTTTTATTATGAATGAACTTTGAGCATTAATCTAGGTTACTTTTAGTTATCCTAATGAATATTTACAACTTGTTATTGATACACCATTATAAATACTATCAATACCAATTTTTAGATTCTCATTAAGATAATTAAAAGTAGCCTAAATTATTGCTCAAAGTTCAGTTGTTCTCAGAATTCGCCGAAGTCGATTCAGCTGGTCGCTAAATTCTAACGAAATAGTGGATTCCATCGTAGTAACAACGAAAAAAGAGTGGCTAACTTTGCGGGACAAGGGGAGTATTTTTGTACTTGGCAGATCGCCATCAGTAACAAATTCATTACGTTTTCCTCTTAATATCAACAAAGCAAGAAATTCTTTAGACCATTCAATCACTCTCCGGATACAGAACAGGGCATAAATGCCAAACTATACAAAATAATCAGAATCTGAGTAAAAAACTGCAAGGATTAATTCAGTTAAAGGGATCAAATTTTCCAAATTCATTTCCAAATCTGTTTTTTTAGTTGATTCTACATCAGCTGGGAGAAAAACAAATTAACAAAAATGCTACTAGTTCGTAAAGCAAGCATGATTATTCCTTTCAATGTCAGTTCAGAGCCATTTCTCTTGCTATCTGGCATCGAAAAGAACAGTTATTCTAGTCTACACAGACGAGACATAAGCTTAGCTCAATACTTGAACAGCTAAGGTAATTCAAGATTTTGTAAATCTTCATTCTTCAGGACCAATCCCACAACTATAAACCATTACTAAGGACACTAAATGAACTATTTCCTGCCACTACAACCCCATATAATGGTAGCTCATAACCAAATACGGTAAATTTCAAGGGTCGAGTTAAAATAAGTTCAGGGGTTGGAACCCAGGGAGAGTTTGTTGGAAGGTTTAGGGAGGGGTAGAAAGTTGTTATTTTGATGAACACTGAAGTGGGTTTTCTAGGATTTGAATTTAGGATAGTTTGCTTCTCAAAAGAGAGGCCCAGTTCACTAAATTGGATTGACAAGGGAAGTTCTTTAAGTGTTTGAGAAGGGGTCATCAAATAAACTACAAATGTGGGAGTATAAAGATCAATAATGATGAAATTGAAGCACATAGTTACAATACAAAGATGCAAAATACTACTATTTCCTGCCACTACAACCCCATTTAACAGTATCTCATAACCAATACATAAAATTTCTAGGACTGAAAGTCTGGAACCCTAGGAGGGTTTTTGGAGGGTTTAGGGAGAGGGAGGGGTAGAAAGTTGTTATTTGATGAAAACTGAGGTGGGTTTAGGGGGATTGGTCAGTAGAATATCTTTCTCCTCAAAAATAGAGGTCCAGTTCAACAAAATTGAAAAGAAAAGTGAAGTTCTTGAAGTGTTTGAGAAGGGTTCATCAAAGTAAACTACAAGTGTGAAATATAAGCATCAATAATGATGGAATTGAAGCATATATATATATATATATAAGGATGCAAAATACAAAGAGGGTTACCTGAGTAACAGGGAGAGAAGCTTAAGGAGAGCTGCAGCCATGCTACTCAAAGAACAAGAGAGAGAGAGAGAGAGAGAGGTGGGTTTTGTAAATTTTGTTATGAAAATCAAGAAATATGGAAAGAAAGTTATCCCACATCGAAAGATAATGGGAATTATTGAGCTGTTTTTAAAAGGGTTAATTGGGGTTAAAGAACGTGTTCGTAGAAAGGAGAGATGGTTGGCATCTCCCCTGACAGGGACGGGAACAAGCCTTCGGGCTTTACCTGTTACCACACATCCGGTTAAGGCTACCCACTTCGGTGGATCTATAACCCAATTTTTTTTTCCTTCCTTTTTTCTTTTTCGTTTCAAAAATTAGTCTACCTATCAATCTTTTGGTTTGAAAATTGACAATTTTTTTAGTATTTTTCATGCTTAAATTTGATACTATCACATCCTCTTTTAGCCAAAGTATATTTTTGTATTTCGGATTTGTAATCCCTGATTTCATGTTCAGTTATAGACATGTGCAAACAACCAAATAGCGCATGATTTAAAAACTAAAGGGGCTTCATATTTTCTACTACTTCTACTTTGTAGATTTAACGCAATTCAAAGTTGAAATGTTAGAGACTTTCATATTTTATGCATATTTTAAATTATTAAGGGCCTAATATTTTGGTTGCAATCGATCAATTAGATGCTTAGTGAACCCCACTTATAGCTCGGGAAAAGAGAGGCATTCACACTACGCAGCGAGTTTCTTATCATTATTGGTTGATGGTTTTGAAAAAGAGGATAACTAACATGAACAATGATGATTAAATTAAGTTGAGTAGATCCATAAAACTTCTTCTTCTTTTTTCCAGTTTAAAGGTGTTTGTTAAATCTCATGTACATCAATTTCGTTTTCTTTTAAACTTTTGAAATGAATGTGATTTAAGTTGTTGACCAACCAATTGTAAATGGCGTGAGTTCGACCATGAAATATTGAACTCTAATTCATTATTATATTTGTAAAGAACAAGATTTTCGGACTTTGTTAAGTTTAATATGTGAAATATAAGCACTCAATTGACAAATAAAAGTGAGTCTAATAAACTATTTTTTAAAAATTAATTTATAATGCCATGAAGGCTACAACTAGGCCTATAGATAGGCTAACACAAATCTCTCTAACGTGATTCGAACACGTGACCTCCGCTTGGGAAGCTAACATCAGATACCGCTTGAACTAGAGCTCTTCGGTTAATAAACTAAATTAAATGAATAACACTAAAACAGCCTATTAGCACAAAATGGAATTATTTCGTCATTATCATCTAAACCAACGAGATCGACCAAGACTAAGCCACACACACAAACAAAAAAAAAAAAAAAAAAAGAAGCCATAACTCTTCTAGATTGCTCTTTGACAAGAGGCTCTCTTTATTCTTCCCAAGCATTTATCTTTAGGCCTTGTATGTGGCAAGTACATATTTGGGCATTTAGGATTATCTCGTTCAAGTCTGCAAAATAAAAACACAATACAACATAACATAGTTAGTATATCACCATACCAATTCGATTCGTAACAGTCAGGTTGACGAGTTCAGTCGTTTGATGATAAATCAACAGACGAGATGTGCGTAAAGTGAAAATGTCTGAAATAATCTCAGCATGAGTTACGTACAAGTATTATAAAGGTAATTCATGCAAACTGTGCACACAGACCTCGGGTCCATTTTGAAATTTCTTGCTTTAAACAAGTACGAGTATAAAGGTGATTTATGCAAACTTACTCATAATTTAGGAGAAAATAGTGAAGGAAAACCATAATCTCTAGCTTGGCAAGGTCATTTCCAGGACACATTCTAGTTCCTCCTCCAAATGGCAGGAAAGTTCCTGCTTTAGGTGTGAAATTCTGCACACAAGTGTACAACATTAATTTCAGCATTAAATAGTTGTACAGTACAACACTACAACTTATAGATAATTTGTTTTCAACTTACATCCCATCTGGAAGGGTTGAATTCCTTAGGATCTTGATAAATTTCTGGGTCTAAATGAACACTTCTAAACCAAACCAAAACTTTCCATCCCTTTGGTATGGTATAACCTGAAAAAAAAAAAAAACAATCAAAAAATTAATTACATTTTAAGTTATAAAGCTTAAATATCTAGGACTTGATCGATGATCGAAGAACAACAAACGTACCACTTATTCTGACATCCGTTTTCGCTTCTCTAAAGACCATCAACGAGATTGTTATTATGCGAAGTGTTTCATCAACCACTTTAGAGAGATACTCCATACGTCGAACATCTTTAAGGGTCAACCCTTTTTGCGTAGTCGGCCTATTCTTCACAATCTCCTCTTGCTCTGCCTATACAATGTACGTAACATAAGTATTCACATTATTTTGCAAAAAATATTATTAAGATTGACGAAATATAGAAAATGCTCTTATACCTTGGCTATTTTGAAAAACTCGGGGTGAGATTGTAGATAAAGGGTGGCCCACATTGTTATGTGGGCAGACGACTCGTGACCAGCGTTTAAGTACATGACTAGAACATCAATGATTTCTTCGTCGTTTAATCTTCTACCATTTTCATCTTCCACTTCGAGAAGAGCATCCATCATATCATTTTTAGGTTTTATCTTGCCATTGAGCGTTTCTGCTTCTTACGTTCATCAACAATCGTTTGAAAGACCGCTACAAGCCTTTTCCGTGCCTACATATTATGAATGAACTCATCTAAAAACTTATTCTGAAACGATATTGCCATGCTTATAAGAAATTAAGTAAGATCGTCACAAAAGTAGGGCAACAATTGGCAATAAGTTGTGAGATTGGTAGGGTCCACTACACTTATATTTATTGAGTTAGTGATAAATGCAAAAAACTAACCTTAAGTGCCTTGTGATAAGCGAACCCGGGGACATTGATTCCCATGGCTCGAACCCCATAATTCAGAACAGTGTATTCCTTCTCCAACGCCTCCATAACTTGTTCGCTTTCCGAACTTAGAAAAATATACATAATAATCCGAAAAGTCAACTTTCTAAGCTCGGTCAAGAACTCGATTTTCTCCATTTCTGCCCATTTATTCAATGTCGTGACAACATTATCTTCAATATATCCCATGTACATTGTCAATGCCTCGGGTCCGTTAACCGGTGCAGCTGTTAATCTACGTAGTCTCTTGTGTTCTTCGTACGAAATCCCAATAAACGACTTCTTTCCAATGAGTTCGAGTGTGAGCTAGGCCACCCCGTCTTGAACGATTCGTCATCGAACAAAATTCTCTTACATAAATCCGGTACGGTCACAATGATACTAGGATTTCCAAACATAAATGCCTTGTAAATTCCTGTCTTTCCAAATCTGCAATATTCATGAACATATTGTAAGTTCATAAAATTTTCCCAAGAAAATGGAGGGTAAAATAGAAATTACAAAGGGTGTATATTCCGGCCCAATTAGTGAGTAATTGGGCTAATAAATTGATTGGGCTGAGTAATATGATTTGAGCCCAAAATAATTGGAACAATTCCTTTTCTATTAAGCAGTCTTAGTGAGTAATTGGGCTAATAAATTGATTGGGCTGAGTAATATGATTTGAGCCCAAAATAATTGGAACAATTCCTTTCTATTAAGCAGTCTTAGTTGGGTAAACTTGATTCCTTTTCTATTAAGCAAGTCCAAAATAATTGGAACAATTCTTAGACTCACGAAGGGGCAATTAAGGATCCTGATATTTAAGTGACGTGGTCTTTTTAAGATCGATCAACGACTGAAATTAATTCGGCCGCGAAAAATATACTCCCTCCGTCCCTATTTTCCTTACAAAAATTGTCATTTTGGGTGTCCCTATTTACATTACAAAATCTCAAAAAGGAAACTTTTAAACATTTTTTAAATAGTGGGACCCACTTGTCATACTCACAAACTATCTACACTCACAACACATCAACTTTACAGTCATTTTTTTAATTTTTGTGTAAAGCCTCATTTTTGTAAGGTAAATAGGGACGGAGGGAGTATGGCTTGTGATTAAAATTTCAACGGCTCGTTGTCTTTCGATTTTCACGATTTAATCATGCACTATTGCACATCAATCACATCAGAACTATTAAATCCCAATCCCAAAATATTAAAATGGATTCGACAAGTATATTATATACATTCATAATCAATCTCATCTCGTACTGATCCTATCCTGGCAGTATATAAGTAAAAATAATTCAAATTAATATTCTGATAAACACCTACTCCCTTTGTATACCTCACTTGACACTCAAGAGGTGGACACAATAACTAAGGAAAAAGAATAATATAAGGAAAATGTTGGTAGAAAATTAATGAAGTGAGAGAATGAGTGTGGTAAATCGTAATAGTGACTGAATAAATTGAGTGTGTTGAAAATGAAGAGAAAAAAATGAGTGGTGATCGGTGGGGGTAGAGTGAATATAAAATTATACTCCATCCGGCCCGGAGTAAGAGTTCCACCCCTCATTTGCATGCTTATTAATAAATATTGGATGTGATGTAAATGTTGTGAGTGTAAAAGTAAAATATGAGAGAGAATGGGTGGGAGAGAATAGTGAATTGATTAGTGTTGTGAGTATAAAAGTAAAATAGGAGAGAGAATGAGTGAGGTGAATAGTAAAGATTATTTGCCATTTTAGGAATGAAACTCTTACTCTGGGACGGACCAAAAAGGAAAAATGAGACTCTTACTCTGGGACGGAGGGAGTAAAAAGTATGTTATTTTGGGAAGTGTCAAGTGAATTAGGACAGACCAAAATAAAAATAAGTTTCAAGTGAGCTGGCACGGAGGAGCGGAGGAGGAGGAGGGAGTATATTTTTGGTTTCAAACTACAAGTGAAGGAAAAAAAAGACAAAAAATGCCCCTACTCATATGTCCATTGGATGATTATGATATGTGTAAGGATGTAAGCAAGTTTTTTTATGCATCCAAACAAGCCATCTTTAGTTATTTAAAAAATATGCCTACTCTTCTTTCAAAAAAAATAAAAATATGCCTACTCTGCAAATAGGAGTCAGTCTCTAAAAAGACATATATTGCCCCTGCTCTCATGAATATTTTCTGGCCCCATTCTAAAGACGGCACATGAGCCCAAAATATACCTTGCCAATTTTCACCTCAAAACTCTATTGGTCCATTTTATTTTTATTTTTATTTTTATTTTGTTTTTGGTCATTTGTAATATTACCAAAAACTATTTCTTATTTATCTTCATAGGTTTTCCATTTTAGGAAAATGAACTTCTTATCTCAAGACAGTAAAAATGTTTTTAGTGACTCCTAAAATTATTAAGTCTTCTATTTTATTTAGGAAAAAAAAAATGTGTATTACAAGTGATTTAGCGGTTGTCAATTATTAGGGATGATATCATAATGATGTTATGAATGATGGAGTATATTATTTGGATCACTTGTAATACATAAAAGTAGTACATGAGATTTAATTTAAGAAAGAGAGTACTGCAGCGCATTATGTGTTATAGCGTTGCAGTCGGTGTATGAAATACAGACACATCTTTCATTTTGTGAAATAGATAACTGAGATTAATAGCGCAGAAAGAAATGAAGATGCAGAAAGAAGTGAAAGATGTAGCTAAATTTCGTACCCTAAGGGCTCGTTTGGTAGCCTGATTAGAGCTGGATATGATTATTAGCCCAATAATCTTGGTGTTTGGTAGACTAAATGCAATCCGATTATTAATCATAGGTACAATTCGAATAAGCTTCTTATCCAATCTTATCCCCTCTAACCCCTTTCATATTTACCCATAAAAAGGGTGGTGTAATTAATCTCCCGACTAATAATCTTCCGACTATTAATACGGGCTAATCCTATCAAGCTACCAAACGAGCCCTAAGTATTACAACTTTAATTTTAAAATTGTCATTATTTTTAAATGAAAATACTCAGTGAAAAGAAAAGACAAAATAGCTTGGGTATTCCATGACTATGACCAGGGGCATTTCAGTAATTTGTGATATTCTCTAAGACTTATTTTTTTTTTTTTTCCAGAAAAATTTACGGGAAACTAGTTCCTCCATCATAAGTTATAAAAAGTCATATTTTTTTGAGGTTTAAGGTTTTGAGTTTAGGGTTTAAGGGTAATACTAATATTAAAGAGTCAGTCTTATGAAAAACGTTTTACACTAAAGGATAAAAACAAATTTTACAATAAAAACAAGTGTAAAACAATTTTTTTTCGCGATTTTCACAATATTAAAAAATGGACTTTTTATAACTTATCGAAAAATTAGTTTCCCCCAAACCTACTTTTTTTTTTTTTACCTTCCCAAATCCTAATGCCTCCAATTTTTATGGTACAACTAAAACAATCTATGTTTCTTCTTTTCTTCTCCAAAGAGAGAAGCGAGGAATGGGGTATTTTTGTCGTTTGGCCTTTCCTTATCTTCATTTGGTAGTTGAATTGTACTTATCAAAATTCATAAATTAACAAATAAATTTTTACTATCAAACAAGAGAATATACTAACATTAAGAAAATGGTATAAACAAAATGTTAAAATTATAATTATTTTAAAAGACAAAGTATATATAGTACAATAGATGTTATTATTATGAGTTCTTATTTAGTGCAAAATTGAAATCTACATCAAAGTGTCATCAATCAAGGTTCGAATCTCATCGATTACGTTAAGGAGTACAAAGATAAAAGTCACAATGTTATAATATATTATTTTCTCATAATAGACGTCACATTTTTAATTTTGTCCGTATTTTATTTAAAGAAAATATTCTAGTATAATTTATTATAATTCAAATCATATTAAAATATTTAAAATATATAATCTTCAAGAATGTTAACAAGGAAAGAGAAGAAAGTAATTAATTATCTAAAAAAAATTAATAAGTAAATATGTGCATTAAAAATTCACCAAGGGGCGAACCCTTACAAAAGAAGCAAAAGGTTTTGAGTAGCTTTTGAGGAAACTAGTTTATCCATAAATTATAAAAAAATCCACTTTTTAATATTATTATGACCTTTAAACCCTAAACCTCAAACCCTAAACCTTAAACAATATAAACCCTATAAAAACATGACTTTTTATAACTTATGGAGGAACTAGTTTCCCCCAATTTTTTTTTTTTTTGAAAGGTTTTACAATATAAAAAAAAGCCTACAGCTGAACATTAATTATCAAAATTATGCTTGGTTTCAGAAAGTTTCTTAAAGGAAAAAAAAAATAAAAAATCCCAAAGTATCTTAAAGGAAAAAATAATCCCAATAAAGCCCCCCCCCCCCTATTTGCTTATGTGCTCCAATGTGGGGTAGGATTATTGTCACACATATGTCCCTTTTATATCAACGGTTGAAATTAATTTAACTCGGTGTAGGTTTCATATATATCAAATTTACACTGACTGTCCCCCATCAATAAAAGACATGTTTGATTATAAGCCGTTGGATTCCATCACAGACACCGCTCAACTTCCGTAAAACAACCATTAGCAGTGTTCGTTAACGAATTCTCCCATTGGTTAGGAACTCAAACGTTTGTCGACATTCAAAAATATCAAAAAAGTTCGCATGTTTGAATCTCATAAAAGTAAACATAACAAAATTAACTGAATTCAATCAAGCAAAACAGAACCAGAACCAGAACCAGAACCAGAACCAGAACCGAACCAATAAAACGAGATAAATGAAAAACTACTAACCTTGTAACAAAGGAGGAAATGAAATTGTCAGGGTTGGTAGAGAACTTGAAAGCTCTAAGAAAGGACCACATATTACCAATAAAAGGCCAACCCAAATCACCTGGTGGTAATGACATCCTCACCTTGTAACTCAACTTCTTTTCATATAACCACCAATTCACATTCCTTAACACCCATCTTAACCCAATATTCCTCCTAAAATACCCATAAAAATATACCAAAACTCCATTTTTTCAAAAAAAAAAAAAAAAACTTCTCTCCCTCCAAAAATTAATGTACTTGATGATCAAATTATCAAATTTTGGTTCTTCTTGCTTTTTATGAAAGTGAGTGAGTATACTACTCTTTCTTGATCAGTCTCTTTCTTACTACAAAGTGAGAGAGAGAGAGAGAGAGAGAGAGAGGGTGTATGTGGAAATGGACTTGGGAGAGAGAGAGAGAGAGAGAGAGAGAGAGAGAATTGTATGTAAAGATTATGGAGGGAGAGTGTGGGAGTGGGAGTTGTTATATAGATATGGAAAGATAGGAGAGAGAGGAAAGGAGAAGGTCTTTGCCGGCCTATTTCTATTTCTCCTCTTGTCCTCTTACTTTTTCTTTTTTTTTTCTCTCTCTAAAACACTGTATCCGTTCATGACATTGGACGTAGACTAATTGACTAATTCGTACGCCCAATTCGGTTTAAGTTGAATATAACTATAAAGGCGACAAAATTGAGAAAATTTTGGGGGAACTAGTTTTTTCATAAGTTATAAAAAATTATGTTTTTATAAGGGTTAAAGTTTAGGGTTTAGGGTTTAAAGTTTAGGGTTTAGGTCCTTTAAGGTTTAAGGCTTAGGGTTAAAGGGTTAAAAAGTGGACATTTTATAACTTATGGAGTAACTAGTTTCCACTAAAATCAACTCGACAAAATTTTCCTACCAAATTTTAACACCCTAGCATTTTCAGGGTTCATATTCAAAAAAATTATACTCTCTCCGTCTCAGTTTAAGGTTCTTACTTTGTTTTTTGGTATGTCCCAGTTTAAGATTCTTATTTGTTTTATTCCTTAAATGGCAAAGGATGAATAGTGTTTTGGACATCCTTATCCTCATAAAGTTCATATATTACAAACAAAAAAAAACAATTACTTACCCATTTATTTATGAATGGATAATTATATCCTACACACACTACTTTTTTGACTCAAATTTACTTTAATTTCTTAATAAGCGTGTAAAATTAAACTAAAAACTTTAAACCAGAGAACGGAGGGAGTATTAAACTATAACACATTTTTTCCTGGTGATCTAGGTACTTGACAGTTCACTTACTCACTTACGAGATTGGGTGACCGCATTCGTACTCACGATATTTGGGTAGGGGTAATACTTACTTATTTTTCCTATATTTCTTACCAATAATTGTAACCACAGACTAATGAATATTATAATTAGGACAATGGAGTATACATTATTGGTGGTGAAATTAAGGACTTTAAACTGATCATTTCACTATTTTATATGAGTCATAACGATTGTGTTACGTATACACTCTTTTAAAACTAATAGTTGGTACTAATCTGATTTTAAATGTGTCTCATTTATATAAAATTAATCTTGCATGTCTACCCACCACTCAATTTATTCATCTAACACTATTATTTACTCCACTCATTCTCTTTCTTCATTTTCTGCCACACATTTACTAGTTTTCAAACAGCCGGTGACATTTTTGTAAATAACATGCGCGCTTGTCGTAAGTGCCAGTGTTAGTGATAAAAATTGCCAGCCATGTACACAATGACACTTATTAACACTACCATTGACACTTTTGATAAGTGTCAGTGGCAATGTTTATAAGTGCTAGTGTAATGACTGACAATTTTTAACACTACCACTAACACTTATGAAAAGTGTCAGTTTCAATGTTTATAAACGCAAGTTTGAGTTACTGGCATTTTGTAATATTAACACTGGGCATTTACGATGCTTGTCAGTTATTTACAAAAATGTCACCGCCTGTTCTAAAACAAGCGCACGTGTGTTTTTAGAAAACACGTTTTTCCAATCTTTAAGGAAAAACACGTTTTTCATAAGACATAATCTTTGTCTCATAATTAACTATCTTCATTGTAAGACCGAGAATTAAGGGAAAATGTTTTAAAAGAAAATGATGTGAATGTGAAGGAGAGACAAAATGTGGTAGGAATATCGAGTAAAAAGCTATTGTGAGTATTACAAGTTGATCCCATAAATAAAATAATAATATAAAATTTTCAATGTAAGTGAGAAATTTTCAATAAAAAAATTTAAAATAAAAAAGTTGATTATTTATTATGAAACTGAGCTACACAAAAATAAGAAAAGTAAAATTGGAGTCTGAACGACATAAACCGACTTAGAGAATAGGCTTCATGGACTTTGGACATATACCCAATAATGGCCCATAAACAAAAGGCTCATACCTTACAGCCCAATGTACCAAAGCTACCTCGGCATCAACGAAGCCGAGTAGGTCGGCCTGAACTTGGTCGAGCCGGACTGAAGATAGGTAGTGACCACCCTACTACACCTAGCCGGGTCTCTATGACGAGCCGAGTTAGGTTGTATGGGCCGACTTATCTAACTATTCAGTGACAACCTTACTCCTAATACAATCCGGAGTCTAAGATAATTAAGAATCCTTACTTAACAAGGATACCTCTTCTACAAGGCAACAATGACTACAGTCCTTATCAGGATTATACTTTCCTAAATATACAAGTATATACCAAAACGGACTCCTTGGCTTCCTTAACAAGTCAGGACTAATCCACCAACACATATATAAGCAGGCTCATTAACACCTGATCGGGTAACGAATTCTCTTGGCTCTTACTCTAGTTAATTGATTTCTCTTTATCTTATCACATATAAACACATTCTTATTCTTACGCCGGAGGGCCTTCGCCGGTGAAGCTCGGCTAGTTTACGTGTTCTTGTTTCGTGTGTGTAGATCCGATCGAGGAGGTTCTTCCTACTGGGATTATCCGAACCGTTGGACGAAGGCTGATCCGGTACGTTTCTTGCCGCATCAAAGTCCATCAAAACCACAAAACACATTTTCTTTTCTTTTGGAAAGATACAAGATCATCTGACGTGTGGGCCAATAATCCCAAACCACCTTCAACCCCACCCACAAACAGTACTGTACTCTGAGGTTTGCACTTGATTTAGATTGACAAGTCCTTTTTGCTTTCAATAATGTTTCAATTATACTCCCTCCGACCCATTTCAAATTGCAAAACTTGCAAAAAAGGGTGTCCCAACTAAAATTGTAAAATCCAAAAATGGCAAGTTTTAACCCACTTGCACACTCACATCCATTAACCCACTAACTATTTTCTATCACACTTTCTCTCTCCCACTTAACTATCAACACTAACAACATATCACCTTTTTCACTTTTTCCCTTAATCCCCGTGCCAACCTAATATTTTCAATTTGAAATGGGACGGAGGGAGTATGTTGTGTTTAGCCTCACACCTTATACTTAGGACCCCCTCTTGTTTATTTTGGGTACACAAACAAGTACGAGTTGGTCTCCTGTAAAACGCGTTTTTCTTAGTGGTTAGGAAAAACGTATTTTTCAAAACCTTTTGGCTTTCACTTTCAAAGATTCTGGCTATCAATCTCATATCCAGAAGACTTTCTATCGATATCCAGAAGACTTTATACTGATATCTAGGACCCTTCTGGCTATCACTTTCAAAGGTTCTAGCTATCAATCTCATATCCAGAATGCTTTATATTGATATCCAGAACCCTTCTGGCTATCACTTTCAAAAGTTTTGACTATCAATCTCATATCCAGAAAGGTTTTATATTGATATCCAGAACCGTTGAGAAGTTCTGATTATTTACAAAAATGACACCGCACGTTTTTTAAAGAAGTTCCACATATTTACAAAAAATGCCACCGCGTTTTTTTAAAACACGTTTTTCCTAGAAGTTAGGAAAAACGCGTTTTTCCCAAGATTTTGTGAACAAGTACTCCATCTGTCTTATACTTATTGCTACTTATTTTCATTTTGGACGTTTCATACTTATTGTTACTTACTCAAAATGTTCACTTTTCTCTCTCCTATCCACTCACAACAACCATCCACTAACTTATTTTCTATCTCTTAACCAATCACAATACTTACTTTTCCAACATATTTTCTTAATCCACGGCGCTCCTATTTAGTAGCAATAAGTATGGGACGGAGGGAGTAGTCAAATTAAAGTGGTAAATATATAATGGGATAAAAATATCCAATTATATATTGGAATGATGGTAGTATATAATTTTCGTTGGTTTTCTTTATGTTCCAACAATGATCGTTAACCCTTTTTGTGATGCTAGGTGGCTAGTGATATTAAGTGCGTTTATATATATTATGATGGTAATAATTCTTTAAAAAAATACATAACTAATTAAATTTTAAGATTCATCGAAATACAGTAGGTCAACAATATAATTTCCCCTGTAAATTTTGGAATAGTATGTTTATTGGAGCAAAAGTTACATATGAAATGATAGTGTTGAGGGTGACTCTCAATTCTGGTTGATTTACGGAAAAGAAAATCAGACAGGAGGTCTGGGCGGTCGCCCACTTGGGTTATGGGCGGTCGCCCACATTGCTGTTTCAGAGGTCCAACAAACTGACATCTTGGGCAGTCGTCCACTTCGGGTTTGGGCGGTCGCCCACAGTGTCGGGTATGGGAATCCTGAATCGATTTGGAAGCAGTTTTTGGACGGGTTTTGGACTTCTTTTCTTCTAGGGTTTGGTTTATATCTTGTGTATAAATATAAATAAGCCTCCAGACTATATTGAGTGACTTTGAATAGATCCTTGAGAGAGAGATTGATAGAAAAGCTAGGTTATTCACTATTGTGAGAGATTATGAGATTGTGTGAAAGGTTTTCACTTTGATTCTCCTTGTACTCTTCTTGATTATAGTGAATTGATTATCCGTCGCCCGTGGACGTAGCCAAGTTGGTGAACCACGTAAATCTCTGTGTTCATCTATTTTTCAATTTTGTTCCGTTCTTGCTATTGTGTTATTTTGTGCTTTCAATTTCGTCATTATAAGCAATTGTGTTTGGCCTTAAAAATCCTTACAATTGGTATCTAGAGCTTCTGGTTTGTGGATCTTGTATTGCTTATTGGTAACGATGTCAGGGAAGTACGAAATTGAGAAATTTGGCCGCAAGTCAATTTTGGTTTATGGCAAGTGAAGATGCGAGCAATCTTTGTCACGACCCGAAATCTAGGCTCTATTTTATTAGTAATAAATGATTTTTATTTAATTATTTGCTTATTTATTTATTTAAATATTATTTACTTAAATAATTATGTGTACATTTTATGTGTTATAATAATTGTGCCTAGCATTTTATTCGAGTTATTTGGGCTAGTGTGGAAGTGTCGAGTCTTAATTGTTAGTCGGGAGTGTAAGTAATTGTGTTAGTATGGGGAGGGGGTCTAGTTGTAACATTTCAAAATGATTTTGCCCTACTCCCTTTACCTCCCTCACCTTCTCCCTCACTCATCCCATCTTCCCAGCCAACTCTCCCTCTCTCTCTAGCCATTGGTGAGTTTTTCTTTCTTCCCTCTCTCTTCATTTTCTCCATTTTCTCTTGTTATCTCTCATTTCTTAAAACTTGAACATTGTTTAGATCGTCGTTAGGATCGCGTAGAATCAAAAATATTCAAATTCCGTCAACTTTGAGAATTTGCAAGTAAGTTACTTTTCCCCAATTTTTATGCTAAAATGTTCATATCATGTTTATATGATGTTTGATGTGTTACATTTGAAGTTTGGTTGAGTTTAGAATTAATTTGGAATTTATATGAGTTTTGGGTAAAAATGGTGAAACTTGAATGTTGGTGTTGATTCTTGGTTTTGGTTTGTAAATGGTGTATTTGGATTCCCATTATAGTGATGAATGATGTTTGGGTACCTTAGAAATCTTGTAGGGAGTGTTGATTTTGAGTGTTTATGGTTTTGGTATGAAATGGTAAGGAAAGTTGGGAAACCCAGCTGAGATTTCTTCCCAGTCCGTAGACCAGGCGCCCGCCTGACCCTTTCCAGGCGCCCGCCTACATGTCATTTTCTGATGACCAAACTTACTGGACAACAAGCGTCCGCCTGCCCCATACCAGGCGCCCGCCTGCCCCCTGTTCCAGGAATTTGACCTTTTTGCTTGGTTTAAGACTTAAGGCTTAACTAGTTTAGGTCTAATCCTTCTAATTAACTTAAGATAACACCGTGGAACACTTTATTGTGTGGATTTGATTCTTTTGTGAATAAACATGAGGTGAAATGTATTTAAGTACCGTTTTGGTAATGTAGTTCATCCGTGATGTGCTGTTTGCATTGGTTGACCTTTGTGGTAACTTAATTTGATTGGTTCCCTACTTTGGAACCTTAAGTTGTTCATTCATGCTAAATTATTATTACTTAGCATTTACGTGAAAGCCCAGCTGGTATTTTGTGTGTGTTTGGGCGATGGGAAAGATTATAATGGCAAAGCCAAGTCCATTATAATGTTGACCATTGTTTTGCCCCCTTCTTTACCCCTTCTCCAGATTGGCCTTGGAAAGGATAAGTCAGCGTTCCTTTGTGAATGTATCTGGCTAGCGGGCATGACTTTGTGTCATGGTCCTTGTCCCTTGTGACACTTTATGTTATTGGTTCCGGTACCGGGGTTTTCTCTTCGGCTTTCATGCTATTATGAAGATGATGATTTATTGATTATTGAAGCTGCGCAGCGATCCTTTATTTGGATGTTCCGGTTTGGAAAACCTTGGCTATATCCTTTGTTATGTGTTTATTTCCGCTGCTATCTGTTATATGATAATTGCTATGTGCTATGTGATGATTAATTATTGGTTATTGCTTATTGCATCATAGCATGTCATGTAGTTGCATTAGTAACTTATTGAGATTTATCTCACCCCCTTTCTTTTATCTTTGTTTTTCCTTAACCCCCCCAGGTGCTAAGGATTAGTCTCGCTGATCACGAGAAAGAGGACGTCGAGTGTGGATCCGTTCTTTTGGGGAAAGTTGTATAGGTTGGTTTACATTATATCAATGTGTAACCTTTTGGGGATATTTGTACCAAACATTGACGTCATTAGGATTTTGTAATTTATATTTTGTTGGGCATAAACTTGTGGAAGTTTATGATAGTTGTAGTTGGTTTTTATCAAACTTGATTTTGTAAAACTTTGGATCATCACCTTTTGGTATCAAATGGAATTTTTAACTTCAGTATTTCTGAGTTTTGGTTTTAGAGTCGACGTCCAGCTCGCGGTCTCGGGCCCGCGGGGTCCGGGGTCGCGACAGTTGGTATCAGAGCTATGGCATTAGCTCTAAGTATAAGTCTAGGTGGATTAGTATGACCTAGGTGGGTAGTAGTGTGCGGAGTGATTAACGGTTGATGTCTTATGCAGGTAATTGTTCACAATGTCTGGAAGAAGAAACAGAGGAGGTACTAGTGGGGCACAGAATCAGAATGATACGAGGGATGAAGCACGTGCCATGTTTCAAGGCATGTTTGAGGCGGCCATGAAGGCCATACATGATCAAGGTCCGAGGGTAGAACAAGCACCACCCCGCTATGGATTGGAGCAATTTCTGAAGTTGAAACCGGTTGAATTCAATGGGGAACCCGATGTAAGGAAGGCTGAGTTATGGATTGAGTCTATGGAGAAGATTTATGATGTTTTGGGTGTTCGGATGAGGACAAGGTCCGGTTTGCGGCTTAAACTTGTGGGAGCCGCCGAGCATTGGTGGAAAGGTGTTAAAGCTACTTGGGATGATACTCACACGGTGTATGCGTGGGAGTTGTTTGTGCGCAAATTCAAGGAGCATTTCATTCCGGTTGTTGATCAAACCGAAAGGAGATCGAGCTACTCAACTTGGAGCAAGGTGTGTTGTCTATAGCACAATACTCGGCTAAGTTCATAGAATTAGCCCGGTATTGCGACTATTTGGTGAGGACCGAGGAACAAAAGGCTATGAGATTCATTCGGGGATTGAAGACCTCCATCCGTACTCAACTCATTGCCCAACGGATTGTAACTTTCCAAGATGCGGTGGACCGAGCCTATTTGATAGAGCAAGATATTGGGGAGCATAAAAGGAAGACCGAGGTAGCTAACCCGAGTAAGCAAGGAGCACAAGGCAAGCCACACCACCGTTCCGATAACCGAGGTAACTTTGGGGGACAATCTCAGTTCCGAGGGAAACCGATCCCAAGGAACCCGGGTACCACTTCCGGGAACCAAGGGAGCCAAATTAGGAAGCCTTGTACCTTTTGTCAGAAGGTAGGCCATGCGGAGGATAGGTGTTGGAAAAAGCAAGGCAAGTGTACCAATTGTGGTGAAATGGGGCACTTTGCGAGAGAGTGCACGAGGTACCGAGGTCAAGCATCCGGGTCAGGAGTTGGTATTAATCAGGGTCAGAAAAGGGATGCCGCTGGGAAGCCCAAAGTTCAAGGGAAGGTTTATGCCATGAATCAACAACAAGCTACCGATGATCCATCCGTTATTGGAGGTATTATTTCTGTGTCTAATGTGAGCGCACGAGCGTTAGTAGATCCAGGATCATCTCATTCATACATTTCTGTGCAATTTGCTTCCATGTTAAATGCTGCATTCGAGTCTTTACCGTACGTGCTAGAGGTGTCGACCCCTATAGGAGAATGCTTGATTTCTGATCGAGTCTTTCGTGCTTGTGATGTGGTTATTTGTGGTCGTGTCCTTTGTGCGGATTTGGTAGTTCTTCCTATCCAAGACTTTGATGTCATTTTGGGTATGGATTGGTTGAGCAAGTTTCATGCTTCTGTTGATTGCCGTAAGAAAACTGTTACTTTTTCTATTCCCGATGTGCCTAAATTGTGTTTGAGGCTAGTCCTCTGAGTAGAAGGTTCGCTTAATTTCTTTTATGAAAGCGAGAAAGTTATTGCATAGTGGTTGTGAGGGGTATTTGGCTAGTGTTCTTGATACTAGGAAAGAATCCCCTAGTTTTGATAGTGTTCGGGTAGTTCGGGAATTTCCCGATGTTTTCTCTACCGAGTATGATATGCCTCCCGATCGTGAGATTGAGTTTTGTATAGATCTTTTGCCGGGTACGGCTCCAATTTCGAAAGCACCTTATAGGTTAGCTCCCGCAGAGTTGAAGGAGTTAAAGGTTCAGTTGCAAGAGTTGCTTGATCGAGGGTTTATCCGCCCTAGTGTTTCCCCGTGGGGAGCACCGGTTTTGTTTGTGCGGAAGAAAGATGGTTCCTTGAGATTGTGTATAGATTACAGGAAGTTGAATCAGGTTACGGTGAAGAATAAGTATCCTCTACCGCATATCGATGATTTATTTGATCAGCTTCAAGGGTCCGTGGTTTTCTCAAACTTGATTTGAGGAGTGGGTACCATCAGTTGAAGGTTCGATCGGAGGATATTCCGAAGACTGCTTTTCGCACTCGGTATGGTCATTATGAGTTCTTGGTTATGCCGTTTGGGTTGACTAACGCGCCGGCAGTATTTATGGATTTGATGAACCGGATTTTCCATCCTATCTTGATTCGTTCGTGGTGGTCTTCATTGACGACATTCTTGTTTATTCGAAATCTCGAGAGGAGCACGAGCAGCACTTGAGGACAGTTTTATCCGTTCTTGCGAGGGAGAAATTATTTGCGAAGTTCAGTAAATGCGAATTTTGGCTCGAGAAGGTGTCATTTCTAGGTCATGTGATTTCGAAAGATGGGATTTCTGTGGACCCGCCAAAGATTGAGGCTATAGTGGATTGGAAGAGACCCGAGTCAGTGACTGAGATTAAAAGCTTTCTTGGTTTAGCCGGGTATTACAGAAGGTTTATTGAGGGGTTTTCGAGGATTGCCACTCCGATGACTCAGTTGACCCGGAAGAATGTTCCGTTTGTGTGGACCGAGAAATGTGACAAGAGTTTCGAGGAGTTGAAGAAGAGGTTGACTACCGCACCGATCTTGACTTTGCCTAATGGGAGCGATGGCCTAGTGATTTATAGTGATGCTTCTAAAGAGGGTTTGGGTTGTGTGTTGATGCAGAATGGGAAAGTAATTGCTTATGCTTCGAGGAAGTTGACCCCTAGTGAACAGAATTACCCGACTCATGATATGGAGTTAGCGGCTATTGTCTTTGCGTTGCACAAGTGGAAGCACTATCTTTACGGGGCGAAGTTTGAAATTTTTACCGATCACAAGAGTTTGAAGTACCTATTCTCTAAGAAGGAATTGAACAACCGGCAGCGTCGATGGATGGAATTATTGAAGGATTATGATTGTGCGATTTCTTATCACCCGGGAAAGGCGAATGTGGTAGCCGATGCGATTAGTAGAAAATCTTATGTGGCTTCGATGATGGTTCGAGAATGGAAAATGCTTGAGGATGTTCGAGATTGGTCTCCTCGTGAATCGAGACATGGGGCTATTTTTGCGAATATTAGGGTGTCTCCGACCCTAATTCAGAGAATAAAGGAAGCTCAGAAAGAAGATCCCGAGTTGGTGAAGATAATGGGTAAATTGAAGGAAAAGAATTTCGAGGACTTTTCTTTGAGTTCGAGTGGAGTTTTGACTTTCCGTGGTCGTTTGTGTGTTCCGGATGTTGATGGAATTAAACAGAGAGTTCTTGATGAGGGTCACAAATCGAGATATACTATTCATCCGGGTAGTACGAAGATGTATCAGGATTTGAAGCAACAATTTTGGTGGATTAATATGAAGAGGGAAATAGCCGAGTATGTATCGAGGTGTTTAACGTGTCAGCAGGTCAAAGCCGAGCATCAGAGACCCGCGGGATTACTTCAGCCGTTAGAGATTCCCGAGTGGAAATGGGAGCATGTGACTATGGATTTCGTTACGGGACTACCTCGTACCCGTAGGAAGTTTGACAGTGTTTGGGTAATAGTGGATAGATTGACCAAGAGTGCTCATTTCTTGCCTATTGACATCAGATATTCGATGGAAAAGCTTGCGACCCTTTATATTGATGAGATTGTTAGATTGCATGGAGTTCCGGTTAGCATTGTGTCAGATCGAGACCCGAGGTTTACTTCTAGATTCTGGAAGGCGTTTCAGGAAGCTTTGGGTACAGATTTGCGTTTCAGTATAGCTTTTCATCCCCAGACAGATGGTCAATCCGAGAGGACTATTCAGATTCTTGAGGATATGTTGCGAGCGTGTTCGATAGACTTTTCCGATTCTTGGGATTCGCACCTACCGTTAGTGGAATTCTCTTACAACAACAGTTATCAGGCTAGTATCGAGATGGCACCGTATGAGGCTCTGTATGGAAGAAAGTGTAGATCGCCTATTTGTTGGGATGAGGTCGATGAAGCGAAAGTTTTGGGTATTGATTTGCTTCGGGATTCGGTTGAGAAAGTTGAAGTTATCCGGGATCGATTGAAGACAGCCCAGAGTCGACATAAGAGCTACGCAGACAACCGAAGGCGAGATCTTAGTTTTCAGACCGGTGATTTGGTATTCTTGAAAGTGTCTCCAAAGGTGGGTATTCGTAGGTTTGGGAAGAAAGGCAAATTGGCTCCAAGGTTTATTGGCCCGTTTGAGATTTTGGGAAAGGTTGGACTTCTAGCGTATCGTCTCGCGTTACCGTCATCTTTGGACCGGTTGCACAACGTGTTCCACGTTTCTATGCTTCGGAAGTATGTTCATGATCCGTCTCACGTGTTGCCGAGGATACCGGAGGATGTTGAGCCCGATATGTCTTATGAGGAACGACCGGTTCGGATTCTAGATTCTAAAGTCCAAGAGTTGAGGAGCAAAAGTATTTCTTTGGTTCGAGTCCTTTGGAGGAATCATCACATCGAGGAGTCGACGTGGAAGCTTCGTGATGAGATCGAGAGGAAATTTCTGTGGCTTTTTGGTTAAGGTGAGTCTCGTTAAAATTCGGGTCGAATTTTCTTTAAGGGGGAGTGAATGTCACGACCCGAAATCTAGGCTCTATTTTTATTAGTAATTAAATGATTTTTATTTAATTATTTGCTTATTTATTTATTTAAATTATTATTTACTTAAATAATTATGTGTACATTTTATGTGTTATAATAATTGTGCCTAGCATTTTATTCGAGTTATTTGGGCTAGTGTGGAAGTGTCGAGTCTTAATTGTTAGTCGGGAGTGTAAGTAATTGTGTTAGTATGGGGAGGGGTCTAGTTGTAACATTTCAAAATGATTTCCCCCTACTCCCTTACCTCCCTCACCTTCTCCCTCACTCATCCCATCTCCCAGCCAACTCTCCCTCTCTCTCTAGCCATTGGTGAGTTTTTCTTTCTCTCCTTCTCTCTTCATTTCTCCATTTTCTTCTTGTTATCTCTCATTTCTTAAAACTTGAACATTGTTTAGATCGTCGTTAGGATCGCGTAGAATCAAAAATATTCAAATTCCGTCAACTTTGAGATTTGCAAGTAAGTTACTTTTCCCCCATTTTTATGCTAAAATGTTCATATCATGTTTATATGATGTTTGATGTGTTACATTTGAAGTTTGGTTGAGTTTAGAATTAATTTGGAATTTTATTTGAGTTTTGGGTAAAAATGGTGAAACTTGAATGTTGGTGTTGATTCTTGGTTTTGGTTTGTAAATGGTGTATTTGGATTCCCATTATAGTGATGAATGATGTTTGGGTACCTTAGAAATCTTGTAGGGAGTGTTGATTTTGAGTGTTTATGGTTTTGGTATGAAATGGTAAGGAAAGTTGGGAAACCCAGCTGAGATTTCTTCCCAGTCCGTAGACCAGGCGCCCGCCTGACCCTTTCCAGGCGCCCGCCTACATGTCATTTTCTGATGACCAAACTTACTGGACAAACAAGCGTCCGCCTGCCCCATACCAGGCGCCCGCCTGCCCCCTGTTTCAGGAATTTGACCTTTTTGCTTGGTTTAAGACTTAAGGCTTAACTAGTTTAGGTCTAATCCTTCTAATTAACTTAAGATAACACCGTGGAACACTTTATTGTGTGGATTTGATTCTTTTGTGAATAAACATGAGGTGAAATGTATTTAAGTACCGTTTTGGTAATGTAGTTCATCCGTGATGTGTTGTTTGCATTGGTTGACCTTTGTGGTAACTTAATTTGATTGGTTCCCTACTTTGAAACCTTAAGTTGTTCATTCATGCTAAATTATTGTTACTTAGCATTTACGTGAAAGCCCAGCTGGTATTTTGTGTGTGTTTGGGCGATGGGAAAGATTATAATGACAAAGCCAAGTCCATTATAATGTTGACCATTGTTTTGCCCCCTTCTTTACCCCTTCTCCAGATTGGCCTTGGAAAGGATAAGTCAGCGTTCCTTTGTGAATGTATCTGGCTAGCGGGCATGACTTTGTGTCATGGTCCTTGTCCCTTGTGACACTTTATGTTATTGGTTCCGGTACCGGGGTTTTCTCTTCGGCTTTCATGCTATTATGAAGATGATGATTTGTTGATTATTGAAGCTGCGCAGCGATCCTTTATTTGGATGTTCCGGTTTGGAAAACCTTGGCTATATCCTTTGTTATGTGTTTATTTCCGCTGCTATCTGTTATATGATAATTGCTATGTGCTATGTGATGATAATTATTGGTTATTGCTTATTGCACCATAGCATGTCATGTAGTTGCATTAGTAACTTATTGAGATTTATCTCACCCCCTTTCTTTTATCTTTGTTTTTCCTTAACCCCCCCAGGTGCTAAGGATTAGTCTCGCTGATCACGAGAAAGAGGACGTCGAGTGTGGAACCGTTCTTTTGGGGAAAGTTGTATAGGTTGGTTTACATTATATCAATGTGTAACCTTTTGGGGATATTTGTACCAAACATTGACGTCATTAGGATTTTGTACATTTATATTTTGTTGGGCATAAACTTGTGGAAGTTTATGATAGTTGTAGTTGGTTTTTATCAAACTTGATTTTGTAAAACTTTGGATCATCACCTTTTGGTATCAAATGGAATTTTTAACTTCAGTATTTCTGAGTTTGGTTTTAGAGTCGACGTCCAGCTCGCGGTCTCGGGCCCGCGGGGTCCGGGGTCGCGACAATCTTGGTGGGTAAAAATTGTGTCAAGGCTTTGCTTGGGAAGGCGAGGAACCGGCAAGCTTGACGGATGAACAATTTGATGATATGGACGAGAAGGCTTTATCTCTCTTACACTTGAGTCTCAAAGATGAGGTATTGAGGGAGGTTGTGAGTGAGAAGACTGGGGCAGCGCTTTGGCTTAGGCTTGAGCAATTGTACATGACTAAGAGTATTAGTAACAGGTTGCTACTATTGAAGAAACTCGAGGAGTGTAAAATCAAAACAGATGAGTCTTTGGAGAAACATCTTGATGAGTTTGATGGCTTGGTCATGGACTTGAAGAATGTCGATGTCGTGATTGATGATGAGCAATTGGTGGTAAAATTGCTTTGTTCTCTACCTCCGGAATACATGCACTTTAGAGAGACAGTGTTGTATGGCAAGGATGAGATCTCTTTGGAAGAGATCAAGAACGCTCTACTACAACGGGAAGTCATTGAGACGCACTTGACCTCAACAAGTGTTGAATCTCAAGGTGATGGGTTAGTAGCTAGAAGCGGCAGAAAGTCAAGGAAGGGTCAATCTGGTTCAAGTGAATGGTATAAGAATGTGATATGTCATGGTTGCAAGAAGAAGGGACACATTAGAAGGTTTTATCCAAACCAAGAGAATACAACCGCGAAGACAAAGGGTGAAGCTGGAGTGGTGTTTGAACACACTAGTGATGACAGTGACTGTGATGCACTTACTGCTTATGATTCGGGTACCGAAATTCGTGATAGTTGGATTTTGGATTCGGGTTGTTCTTACCATATTAGTCCCAACCGAGCATGGTTTTGTTCTTATAAGGCTGCCGGCGGAGTAGTTTTGTTGGGGAATAATACTGCATGCAAGGTTGTTGGTATTGGGACTATTAAGGTTAAGATGTTTGATGGAGTAGTGCGGAAATTACAGAATGTCAGGTATGTTCCTGAATTGAAGAAGAACCTGATTTCTCTAGGCACCTTGGATAGCCTTGGGTATAGTTTGTCCATTGCGAATGGCGAATTATCGGCTATTAAAGGTGACTTGGTGGCATTGAAGGGAAAGAAGGTGGGGACATTGTACAAGCTTCTTGGGTCTATGGTTGTTGGTGATG
The DNA here is from genome assembly GCA_026119855.1 of Campanula takesimana. Classification (NCBI taxonomy): domain Eukaryota; kingdom Viridiplantae; phylum Streptophyta; class Magnoliopsida; order Asterales; family Campanulaceae; genus Campanula; species Campanula takesimana. The sequence goes on along the minus strand of JAOWBW010001319.1, from coordinate 306,423 downwards.
TGTCTATTGCAACAGGGTCAATGGTTGAGGCGGAGGTTACTCAATCATGGGACATGACATTGGGTCACATTGGCTTGAATGGGATGACAGAAAAGGCTTGGTATTTGTTATCACAGGCATTGTTGGGTACAGAATTTTGTGTGGAGGCGATTAGGATGACTGCTTACTGGGCTAATCGTTCTCTAAATTCTTGTATTGGGATGAAGACTCTAGTGGAGATGTGGTCAGGCTCTCTAGGAGATTACTCAAGATTGTGTATTTTTTGGTGTCCCTTGTATGCTTGTGTGAACATCAAATTGGATCCAAGGGACAAAGGATGTTCCTTTGTTGGGTATACTACTGGAGTGAAGGGATTCCGGTCATGGAATCCGGTGGCATCTAAGTTTCTGACATGTAGAGATGTTGCTCTACTTCTCCGTGGGAAAAAGTGTTCTGCAGAACGAATATATAAACAGGTGGAGTTAGTCGGAGATGAAAAAGATATGGTGGAACTTGACTTAGATGTTAATGATGTGTCTGATGAAGCGACTCCAATTGATGCTCCAGTTCAAGAGGAGAAGACCAACAAGCAGGTGGAGACTACCATTGTTTTTGGTAGAGTTCGATATGGTTTGGAGGATATGGTGACTTATGCATTGTCCATTGCGAAAACAGTAAGTATGCATAAATTAATTTCTTTCAATGTAGTTATATCGTGTGATAAATTTGCTATGTTGTCGGTCGTTGTGAAAGAAGAGATGGTATCTCTTATTAAAAGTCAGACATGGGAATTTGTTAGATCACCACCAAAGAAGGTGTTAGTCAGTCACAAGTGGATCTACAAGTTCAGAGATGGTACTCCAATGTTTGGGGTAGACTACAATGATTTTGTTTCACCGATTGTTAGACACTTATCTATTCACAACTTGTTGAGCATTGTGGCGATGCGGGATCTAGAGTTTGAGGTGGAGATCTACATGCGCCGGCCTGAAGGGTTTGTTGTCGAGGGTAAGGATCATGTTTTCCTGTTAGAGAGGTCCTTGTATGATTTGGTGCAGTCAACTCGACAGTGGTATAAAAGGTTCGACACTTTATTGTTACCATGGTTATGCTAGAAGTGGATATGATTGTTGTGTTTACTTGATGGTTTGTAGTGATGGCACATTGAGTTATCTTGTTTATGTCGATGGCATTCTTGTGGCTGCGATAGATATCAATGATGCTTACCAGGTGAAATGGTTATCTTCTTTAGATAGTCCCAAGTCTAAAGATGATGTGTCACGGGTTCCGTATTCAAATGCTTGTGTGTGATTGTGTATGGCAAGAACAATGATGGTTTTATTGGGTATGTTATGACTATAACGGAGGCGGTCATGTTGACAAAGTCGGGTTCGAAGGTTTCGATTGCTAAGTTCAAGAAGTTCTTGGACTTAGTTGGTGTTACTAGTCATTGATGCCCGTAGGGGCAGGGCGACGGAGATAGAGATGTTCTCTTGGTTTACTAACTTTTCGGTAATTGATCGTCAAGGTGGAGAATTGTTGAGGGTAACTCTCAATTCTGGTTGATTTGGTCTTTCAACGGAGAAGAAAACCAGACAGGAGGTCTGGGCGGTCGCCCACTTGGGTTATGGGCGGTCGCCCACATTGCTGTTTCAGAGGTCCAACAAACTGACGTCTTGGGCAGTCGCCCACTTCGGGTTTGGGACGGTCGCCCACAGTGTCGGGTATGGGAATCCTGAATCGATTTGGAAGCAGTTTTTGGATGGGTTTTGGACTTCTTTTCTTCTAGGGTTTGGTTTATATATTGTGTATAAATATAAATAAGCCTCCAGACCATATTGAGTGACTTTGAATAGATCCTTGAGAGAGAGATTGATAGAAAAGCTAGGTTATACACTATTCTGAGAAATTGTGAGATTGTGTGAAAGGTTTTCACTTTGATTCTCCTTGTACTCTTATTGATTATAGTGAATTGATTCTCCGTCGCCCGTGGACGTAGCCAAGTTGGTGAACCACGTAAATCTCTTGTGTTCATCTATTTTTCAATTTTGTTCCGTTCTTGCTATTGTGTTATTTTGTGTTTTCAATTTCGTCATTATAAGCAATTGTGTTTGGGCCTTAAAATCCTTACAGATAGTATATTAGCCATTTGTGACAAACAAAAAATTGTTTCCCACTTTAAACATCTCTAGTAAGTTAAGCATATCATTGAGCATTCCATCTTTCTATTCCACCCAAACAAATAGATAGAACAAGTCTTGCAAATTTTTCTATCATTCTTTCATCCTCATTGTCTCTCTTATTTTTGCCCACTAAACCACAATGGAGAAATGAAACCATACAGAAAGTGATCATTAAGGGTCTTCCCAATGAGTTAGTCTCCTGTAAAACGCGTTTTTTCTAGTGGTTAGGTAAAACGTGTTTTTCAAAATCGTCTGGCACTTATTAACACAATCACTGGACATTCGTAACACAGAAACTGGTCATCCTAAACATTTTTACTGGCTATCTATTAGCACTTCTGCTACTCTAAAAAAAAATCAGAAAAAACCTTCTGGCTATCACTTTCAAAGGTTCTGGCTATCAATCTCATATTCAGAAGGCTTTATATTGATATCCAGAACCCTTCTGGCTATCACTTTCAAATGTTATGGCTATCAATCGCATATCCAGAAGGTTTTATATTAACATATTCAGAACCGTTTGAGAAGTTCTGACTATTTACAAAAATGTCACCGCACGTTTTTTTTAAAACAGGTCTGGCTATCACTTTCACAGTTTCTGGATATCAATTTCATATTCAGAAGGCACTATATCGATATCCATAACCGTTGAGAAGTTTCAACTATTTACAAAAATGCTACCGCGTGTTTTTTAAAAACACGTTTTTCTTAAGCATTTCGTAAAACGCATTTTACGAAAGATTTTGGCCATCACAACACCATGGAATTGACATGTTCCCTAAAGCAAATACACCAAAATGGGATTGGAGATTTCTTAGTTAGATCACGTTTGATAGCCCTACAACTTTAATTTTTATTTATTTTGATTGTGATTGTGATTGTAGTGGTATATCCAACCTTAGTGTAACAGCCTTTCCACACATGAGTAAATCCTATTGGTTTGTTAAGATAGTGTTTGTGTGGCGATAAATGTAATAGATTCTTTTTGTTCATAAATAGCTCAAGGAGAGAGAATGGTGGGCGCTTGTTAAATACCAAGGAATTGTCAACGTAAATCATTTAGAATAATATTAGGGGTACAAAAAAATCACAAAATTTTGCTTACAAAATCTTATGTGTAATGATTTAATTGGTGTTTTTAATTAGAGTGTGGCGGGTCCATTACCGATGCAACCAATAAAATATCGCCACCTCATGTTGTGAGCAAGATTTTGTGAGCTTATTTTGTGCCCCTAGCATTGCTCAATCATTTATGTTCAACGAAAAATAAGAGTCTTCTTTAAATAAAACTAGTTAGTGACCCGTCGATACTTGACGGGACATAATAAAAGTAATTAATTATAAATAACTTAAATATATGTTTTAAAAAATTAATAAAATTGTTTACTAAGTTTCATTCTATTATCATCTCCATGATTCTTGTAAAATGATTCTTGTAACCTTATTATCTATAGTATATGAAATCTTTACAAGAGTAATACTTGTTATGCAATTATCACACATCTACTGAAGAGAGAAACATACACCAGTATAAAGATTTGAGGAGCTACTGTCATTATCACCAATTGGTTGTAAGGTGGACCCTCTAATATAGTTTGTTACCGGCTCGGTCTAGCCTATGATCATACTTAGGCCTCTTCTGACACATCTCTATTCTAAGATGGTATCAGAGGCACCAATCTATGTTGACCTGATCGCTTCCACTGCTTTTATGGACCCTCTGATATCTATTCTACAAGGTCCACTGCACTTGCAGGCCCAACAGCTCATGATGTTGCTCCGCATCACCCGCTTAATAAGTCCATGTCGTAAGCCTTAGCAAAGTCTGACTGCCTGGGTATACATGAGGGGGCGTGTTAGACAAATATACCAGATCTACTAAAGAGAGAAACATAGAGTGGTATATAGACTTGAGGAGTTACCCCCTTATCACCAATTGGTTTTAAGGTGGAACCTTCAACAGTGGCGAAGCCACATAGTGCTTATGGAGGTTAGCTGACCCCCTTGGATTTTGGAGCTCTATGCATTTCACCCCTTTCAAATTATAATAATAGCATTTTTACTACTAAAAACATTAATTTTGACCCCTTTAATTATTGGAAAAAATTACACCACAAAAATAATTTAGACCCCATTTACGAAAAATCATAGCTTCACACTTTTTTGCCTTTAGTATGAGGAAATTTGAGTAATAATTTTAGGTTGATATAATTATCGTAATAAAAATCTAAAAAATGTTATTGATAGTATTGTTGATGGTCTATCAATGATAAGTTTTAAATTTTCATTAATATAATTAAATCAACATAAACTCATTGCTCAAAGTTCTTTTATAATAGCAGTAAGAAAAAATGTGAAAACACTTTAGGACGGATGGAGTATATACCTGCAAAACTAAAAGTTTTTTTTAAGGTGCAAATTAAAAGTTTTAAAAATAGATAACTAAGATTTTCATACACTTTTGTTAAAATTTACAAAAGTAAACTCACAATTAGTGTGAAAAATAATGGCAAGTTTTAATTACTTACTTGAGTTTGCAAAGTAAACTCATAATTAGAAAATTGAAATTCATTTGAATCATAAAATAAACATGCAACTAAATAAATTTACAACACACAAAATATTAAAATAACGTTGATTAATTAAAAAAAAAGATTTTATGTAAATATTGTCGTGGAAATGATTGTAGTAATAAGGCTTTGTGCAAATAATGTGACACATACATGAATAGAGCCATTTAGGTGTGAATGCCATACTTGAAATGTTTACACCGAGAAAGAACTACACCAAGATATAGTATTAATAGAAAAATATAAACAATATCTCAATAGCAGCATATTATTTGTTCTTTTGAAATTTTAAGAAGGGTATTATCTTCTGATTGGTAAACTAAAATAAACGGACCATTGTTTGAAAATAAAAATTTGATTTATTAGTTTATCTTGATATTTCAATGAATTTTTTCAAGCCAATCGATTAGTCAATCAGATAGGAATGAGATAGTTCCAAACTAACTATGTAACCATTTAAATCATTTTAGGATTTGTCCACATCTCTAAAAATTTAAATAGTTTTATTTGATAGAGCTAACAATTATTTAAAATTTTAAACCAGTTTTCTACATTTTTCATCCATGAAATTGCAACTAAGCTAATGCTGCCACGTGGAATAATGACGTGGAATTCCACGTGGCGCGCTGTAGAAGCATGAAATATCTCTGCTATATTATATATATAGATGATTTACTTACCATGACCTCGACCTCCGTATGTTATTTTACAATCTCTCATACCCAATCTAATAAAATTAGGCTTAAATACGTTTACCTCCCTCAAGTATACACAGAATCCCACTTTACACCCCAGCGCGAAATTTGTGTCTAAGTGGTACCCAATGTTAAAATTATCCCACTTTGCCCCCTGGATCCTAAGAAATGTTAGAAATTTAACGGAATTGATCATGTGCATGTCACATGATGTGTATTTTCGTCATTTTAACTCTCAATCTTCCTTTAATTTATTTTTCCACTCCTCTCACTTATTATAAGTTTTTCAAAATATTTTTACACTATATATTACATAAAAAATTATAATACTAATAAAAATAAATCAAACACATGACTCATGTAAAAAATAATAATTGTATATTTGGATTATAAATAATAGTTGGTGGGTTTTAGTTTGATATGATTTATTTTTTCTTTTTATTTTTATTTTTATTTTTCTTTTTAGGTTTAATTATTTTTATACTTTTTGGTTTACTAATATTTGAAAATCAAATATAAATTTTTTATTTATTACATGAGTCATTTGTTTGATTTAATTTTTTAATTAGTATCATTAAAATAAATAAATTAATTAAATAATATGTTAGTAATTTATATTGATATTATAATTTTATATTTTTTTATGTAATAAATAGTACAAAAATATTTTTAAAATTTATCATATATGAGAGGAGTGGAAAATTAAATTGAAGGAAGGTTGAGAGTAAAAATAATGGAAATACCCATCCTGTGACATGCACATGATCAATTTCGTTAAATTTCTAACATTTGTTAGGATACAGGGGGCAAAGTGGGATAATTTTAACATTGGGTACCACTCAGACACAAATTTCACGCTGGGGTGCAAAGTGGGATTCAGTGTATACTTGAGGGAGTAAACGTATTTAAGTCGTACTCTTTGCGTTAGATGAAAAGTTTCTTAAAGAATGTATAGCGGACCGTGGAGAACCTTTAACAGTCACAGTGGTGACCATGGAAAGGAGTGGGTATGATCCACATAAGACTCCACTTCGTTAACCTCAGTTGGTATTCATTAACGTTTCTAACATTATGTTAACTTTCTTAATATTTTATTAACTTTTCTAACATTTTTAGATAAAATTAGGGTATTTGAGCAAATCAAACATGTATTTTATTTTAAGTGGAATGATTAAAAATGCTAAAAAGGCAAGAGTGGTTAAAAACGTAGCTCCATCATAATACAGTGATTTAAAATGTTTGGCCTTAAATTAATAATCATTTTTGCAAACTCAATTCCCGAAAATCAAAATGTACAAACATAGCAACCCTCAAAAAATACTCGGACCAATGTTGCATTTTTCGGATTATCGAAACAAACATGCAAATCCTTGTAAATGGGACATGTGAATTGGGCCTTCAATACTTGTTTATTACAAAAACGAATTAAAATAAGATGAAACACAACACCGCCACTGTAAGCCGTGGGTTCGCGAAGCCTGCTGCTGGACGTTCTGAATGTGACATGCTAAAATTAGTTACTCCCTCCGACCAGAGTAAGAGTCATACTTTTTATTTTGGTATGTCTCAGAGTAAAAGTCTGTTTCCTAAAATGGCAAAGAATCTTTACTATTCTTCTCACTCATTTTCTCTCTCCTACTTTACTTTTATACTCACAACACTAATCAATTTACTATTCTCTCCCACTCATTCTCTCTCATATTTTACTTTTACACTCACAACACTTACTATACTTTACTCCCTCCGCCCCAAAACAACTTGCACCATTTTGACCAAAATGTCAACTTAAGTGTAATTTGACCAAGACTTTATAAACATTGATGATCTTAATAAAAAAATTAAAATTTGTTATTAACTCACCATCAAAAATATTATAGATAAACAAGTTTAGATTTTATTTGAATCATCAAATTTTTTATAAAGTGGAAGTCAAAGTTTACTAATTGACCAATTTTGTCAAACTGTGCAAGTTGTTTTGGGACAGAGTAGTACTTCTATCATTTCTTAATCTCCGTGCAAATAGGAGGTAGGATTCTTACTCCGGAACGGAGGGAGTACTACTTAAAAACAAAACAAAAACAATTACTCGAGAGTCGCCCTTTCATGAATTTAAAAATCTTGACAATTTTTCTGTCTGCCTTAAAATAAATGTTATAGTTTTAATTTTAATTCGTTTCAAAATAAAATTTATATTTTAAATTATAAAAGAGTTTTAGTGGAATTTCCTCATTATACATGCAAAGGTACAAACAAATAAATACAAATTTTAAAAACGTTTTACAATATTTATTTTTGAATTAAAAAGTAAAAACTAACAATTTTTTATTTTTATTTTTTGGAAGGTAAAAACTAACAATGTTAAGATTTTAACATGTCTTGTCCAGAATTTATTTGTCACGTAGGGCACAGAGAGCACATGTTCATGCAATATGGATAAGATTTTTTTTAGGGACAACTTTACACTTACTATTGATCTTAGTCCACATACTTCCTCCAACTTCCTATGTGATAGTCTTTTTTTTTTTTTTTTTTTTATAAAAAAATTAGTCTCATTTCTAAATTGAACGTCAATTATTACATTATTTCTTAAACTGCCCACAACAAATAATATTTTTTACATCTCTGACGTCATTCTTGTTTCTATAGAAATGCTAGTCATGATGATGTGATTCTTGAACACCCCCGAGGATAATTATAAAATCATGAATACATCATACATCAGTAAAATGATTGAATAGTCAAAAATGACTATTCATAGTTATATATTTTTGACGAACATATATGCAGTGTCAAATACTTAGTCCCGCGTATGGATGTTGTTAACTATCATTCCGTTAAGTATTCATGTGCTTAGCGCATGTTCATTTTGATAGGAAATATCGTTAATACACATTAAGCAAGGGCTTAAATGAAAAATAAAAAGCTAACAAATAAAGGCTTATGCTAACAATGAAAAATCCTCGCATCTTGTCTTTGGTTTTGGCCTTGTTTAGACCTGTTATTAGGCTTGGCAATTGTGGCCGGTTACCCGTTATCCCCCCCGACTCAACCCGTTTAAGTTAGCGGGTTAAAGCGGGTCACTCATTTCAATTGCGAAGCTTAACGGGGCGACCCGACTCAACCGCGAGAACAAATAGCTTGGGTCGACATCCTAAGGTAAAAAAAAAAAAAAAAAACGGGTTGACCCGCCACCCGACCCGTTTAACCAGTAAATTTAAACGGGTTGTGGCGGGTAGACCCGTATTAACCCGACAACCCGCTAGAACCCGACCCGATCCAACCCGCCCAATTGCCAGGCTTACCTTACCTGTTATTTATTTTTCTTTTTCGTTCTCTAATTTAAGGTCATAGCTTAAAGTCTATTGACTGACATAACTAGCTACGTTTACCTTCAGAATTCACCATAAGTTACGCACATGCTTAATTAATGCAGTGGCGGACCCAAATTTTTTTCACAAGGAGGCAAAATTGCATTACACATTTAAAGGGGGCAAAAATAAATGTTAGTGCGCTTATTTTTTTATATAAAGGTGTGGGGGGGGGGAAGTCTAATATAGTATTACACTAATACTCCCAATTCTTAAAAAAAAATACACTAGAAAAAAAAAAAAAAAGGGGGGGGGGGGTGGCAATTGCCCCCCATCCTATGCATGTAGGTCCGCCAGTGAATTAATGGAAGTATAGCTAATGACGTCCATTTGAGAGACTGAGTACGTTTAAAATGCGAGTAATTTGATCATTTGATGTCATTTACATAGTATAGGGACTAATGATAAAACTGGACAAATTATAAGGGCTGCTTGTGAAATTGTCCTTCCTTTATTTTGATAATGCCCCTATAAAAAATGTTTTCTCAAATGGCCCGTGTGATGAGATGAAATTACTTGTATTATTTTTGTATACCACTTATTACAAGTTAATTAACGATTATTCATCATTACTGATGTCATTATGACATTAGCCCTTATAACTCATACTAACGGTTTGATCACTTGTGGTACACAAAAGTGGCACAAGTGAACTCATCTCGTATGAATACATCCTCATACTTCAAAATAAAAAACTTATTTATTTATTTTAATGCAACATTTATTTTAGGACATGTCAAAAGTGCATGTCAAGATTCATTTTTCAGGGCGACTTGATCAAAAAATATAACAGTATAATTATCATCATGGTTCTAAAAAAAATTATTGATGCACAACTAAAAATTATATTAATCAATAACTATATTGAATTCATGAAGATGACAAATTTTTCAATAATTTTTTTTTAAAATGAAATAGCACACCCTACCGAATTTGGGGCTAGGGCTGGGGCTACGAGGCACGAGCGAGCTCAATCAGCACAATTTTACAACCAACTGATGGAATGCGAATAGACCGAAAAATCCGAAATAACCTCAACATGAGTACACGTTCGACTGCTTGCATGTTGTAACAAATGACAATAACACTAGAAATGTGACAGTTATTTCGGGACAAAAGAAAGGGCGAGGACAAATATTGTGAGACTGAGGGAGTACAAATTTACTTCCAACACAAATTCAAGAAAAGCGAAAAAAGAACATTCTGTTGTAGTATCAAATGACCATGTTTTCCTCTCATCACCAAGACACAGGCACAAATATAGAATGACAATCACAACAAAACCAAACTTCCATTACCTGGTTGGTTTTTTCATAATGATACAGTGATGACTTATTTTGTAGTTACACTGACTTTGTATATAAAAGCATAATCATCACCCATGGGTCCCACATACAAAGGCCAAAAGGAAGTAGGGGGTGGGGGTGGGGGGTTAAGGCATACAGTCAAGGATAAACCTTTTTGCTCACCCGGTGAAACTGGTAGACTTTTAGAATCCGGCGACTGTGTGTAAGATATTGAGATGAGCTCAGACCTACACTTCTCCGACCCACCATCACTATCTACAGCTTCTGCCACATCATCGTTGTTAAAGGTTTTGGGGTGCCCTGTTCCTGGTCCACCCGGGGAAGAAGAAGCCTTGTCGGGTTGGGAATAAGAGATGGCAATCAGAGACTCCCGGGTCAAGTCCTCAGAAAGATCAACTCCAACTTCTTTCTTATCCATATAATGCCAACTTCTATTCTGCAAAAGTTATTAAGGGTCCAGCGAAAAAAAAAAAGCATGATTAAATTCCACAATATCCTTTCAAAGAATCATTTCACTCAATCTTTGATCCCCAAATATCAATTCAGTTTATGCTCATTTCTAATGTCTATGAGAGCTAAACAAATACTCCCTCCGTCCCAAAATGACAGTCCGTTTCACTTTTCAAACATTTTAAGGTTGCATTAGTTTTGGAAATTTAGTGATTTTGAATCCTTTATTTTGAAAACGAACCAACTTTTTGGGATAAACGAAAATGGGAAATGGGACTTATCGTTTTGGGACGGAGGGAGTATAATCATATTCCAGAAACACAGATCAAGACCTAGAGCGCTCCCCACCACATACGTTTAAACCCTTAACTACAAAGTTCCTTTTAGAAGAAATTTATGGGGTACTACTGCAGAATCAAGCATTTTAGAAGAAAATTACTTTCAGCAACAACCAACTATTGTATATACACCATAGTAAGCTGTAATGAGACTTTACCCAATCACTACTCTAATCTTTTACTAAAGAAAGCACAAATAGTCTTTCTCGAGTAGGGGAAGAAAGTAGGTATGTTACGAATAATGTAGGCAGTTACTTCCTAACATGATACCAAATAATTGAACGCTCTGTGTAACATGGTTTCCTACTCTAGTTCAGAGATGGAAACTCCAAGTACCGGTCTGTATTTTCTATAATTCTGTCATTTTCACTTACCCTTAGAAATTTACGGTCATTACTTGATCACATCAAGACTCTGCCCAAGCTCTAAGGATTACTAACACTCGAGCAGCATAAGCTACTAAGTTAAATGCTAGCCTATAAGGGTGCCCTTGCGGCACACATAGCCACATAGGCACCCGTTGAGCGTCAAATATAAGGTTTGAACGCTTCTCATGCATTCTTAGGGGTAAGAAAAAATCAGCAAGTTTCAAAAGCAAGAGGTCAGGCTATGTACAATATGACCAGTTCTCATTCAACCAAGGCTTTTCAGCCATCCAGATTTTCCGAAGTACCTTATGGAAATGACGAGAAAAAAAACAAATAAACCTCTTTGGACATCTTTTCAGCCAGTCAAAGCAAACCAATATGATTAACAGAAACAATTATCAGCGATCACAAAATAAAAGGTAAAACACAGCGTAAAAGAAAAGCAATCAATGTCCAGATAAAACATAACAATTTGTTATAGAAATGTTGTCAAAATCACTAGGAACTTAAAAAATTATGCGATCAAGGCCAATTGACCATAGGTAAGTAATTGATTCTTTCTAGTTGTTATGGAAACAGACTAAATTTGGCTAAGAGAGTGGCCTACAATACATAAATTAATAAGGTCAGCCCAACTCTACATGTAATTAGGACCAAGGCTAGCGTCACTAGAGTTGAATCGCGTGAAGTCAAAAATTTGACAAATGGTGAAGAACCAAGACAATGCTATGCCCATCAAACTGACTCGACAATTGACACAACCTTAACATTGAAATGAGTCTCATTTGCATTGTCTCTAACAGAAGCATGACCCGTGTGTTGGTACGACACATCCTCCACCTCCAAAATGCTCGCCTCCAATGCTCATATAAGCTTTGTCTTGATTCCGCTCGCCCTCGACAGCCAGTACATTTGCTCCTCTCGAAGCCATGATTTCGAGACTATATGAAAAGAACTTCCCAACTCAACACTACTATTACTCCACTAAAACCTAAGACAAGCATTCCATCGTTAGTTTAATTTCTACTCTCTGTCCAACTCACTCAAGATATCCATGATTAAATGCTCAAATATTTAAAAGAGGCGTAAATATCTCTAGAAGTAGCCATACCCACCTCGTTTTATTTCGAACAGCACCAGAAATTATGAGAACATCATGTTGATCACAAATTCAAGTTTTAAAAATGAGCGTTTCACCATCACAAAAACATCCCCAAAGGAAAAGTGACTTCAGAATGAAACAGGCTGACTCTACTTCACCAATCTCCTTAATTCTCCAATAAAACCCTAATTCCGGCCATCAAAATTCACGGATCTAAAAACCCAATACCCTAAGAAACCATATCTTCAAAATCAGATGCATACGTATACTCAAAAGTTTCAAAACACAATTCAAACACTAACTCAACCACACAACTCCAGATCAAACTAAGAACCCTAATTTAAGTTAATTATCACAACCAACAAATCTGGGGTGTTCAAATGATAATCAAAAACGAAGTCCACAGATGAGTCATACATAGTCAAACCCAAATAGAAATCATACAATTAATCAAGTAAAAACTATCAAGAAAGGATTATCATTGAATCTCGAACAAGATTAATGGGTTTTTGATGGATAAGAATCGAGGAAGATAGAGAGGAAATTAGGGTACCTTTTTCCAACTGTTCTTGCTTTCTGATGGTAGCGGTCAACGCGCTCGCCTCAAGTTTTATACTGTATGAATCTTGCTCCGGTGGATAACGTGTGACATTTCATATTTTTAGACAGTTAGAATCCAATGCACCCTGAGGTTTAATTTAAATGCATATATGGCCCAAATATTGAGCTTGTGATTTTATTGAATTATGAGTATCTAACAAAAATTGATTAATTTTTTAAGATTTTTTTTTAATTATCTCATGACAAAAGCTTAGTTAGGAGTGGGTTGAAAGGGGACAAACGCGCGTTCGAGTCTATAATCAACGCAGAAAAGTATTTGGGAAGAAATTTGTGGTCACGTTTAGATTCTTAACAACACAAGGTATTGTGTTCTCATAAAACCAACGCTCCCAGAAAAATCAAACCCTTGATTTACCTTTTTACATCGATGGACCTTGCTTTCTTATTTAACCTTTCTTCGGTAGTCAATATTTCTACTAGGTTAGCAAGTAGCCAAGTATGACTGTGATGCAACTTAAACTAGCTTAAGAGATGTTTCTTATATTAATTTACTTTTTCAAAATTGTATTGGTGCAATTCTCCAACTAATGAGCAAGTTCTTCATATTGGAAGAAAATGATATCCAACACAATATGTGATGGTTGTTTGTGACTTTTGACATGTGCTCTACATTTGTATAGCCTCGATGGGGTAGGGAGTTAGTGCGCAAGAATCAGGGCAGGTTATTCTCATTCTCAGATTCGACTAGAAAGCTCAACTCCATATACACAAAAAATACACAAAAGCCATGAATTCAACGGACCATGTGAGTTTAAAGCTAGGACGGTAAAATCTTAACACTAAAATAATATGCCACGGATTTAGGCGACTAAAGGTTGCTACAGACAACAAACAAAAGAGTCGTAGACACATAATCATGATATAGTTGTACTACAACATTTTACCACAACCTGAATTTAGTAATCTCTGTCCCAATACTTGAGGTACTTTTAAAATCCATCTTTATTTGATTGTTCCTTTCAACATGTTTAATAGCAAAAGAAGGGAGTATTTCTTTTCACCTTCCACATTCATCAATCTGCATCCCTGAAAACCGTATAGCTAATGTACACTGTACATAGCAATGTATGTTTTGTTTTGCTTTTGCGATAGTTTTCTGTCCAATCTTTTTTTCCTCTTGCTATACAAATCTACTATTTACTATACAGTAAAAAAATTGGCATACAACCTATCAAAAACACATGGCCACGCAGAATTAATCATTCAAAGACAGACACCACCTTCTACTGCCTCCTCAAGAAAAACATTCGTTCAACTTCAGTTAAGGAGGTAAGAAATCTCAAAAGCAGACATATTTTCTGAGTAGGATTATCGTTATACATCGTTTTCAACATTTCCTGTGTAAGGAAGAATCATGTTAAAACGACTACAGAACAAAAAGAAATAGTTGTAATTAAAAAACAAGAGCATACTTACTTCAATAACATATTGTCCATATGCATATTGTCCAATCAATCTTCAATTCTTCCATAGTTCATCACTGATTAAAGTCTGATTCACAACGTCTACACACCGCTCTACCAGCATCTATATCACAAAAAATATTATCAAAATATGCAAAACTATACTCAATAAAATACAAAATTGAAAAAAAAAATGGGTGATGCAATCATATACCTTTACCACACGGAATCCAAGAGAATGATTCGAAACCAAAACTAACTTTTCATTTTGTGGTGGTGGAACTACATTTTGGATGTTCGGTTTGTCATCTTTTCCCTTTTGTCGTACAGCTAATGTAAACTTTTCAACATAGAGCTCGTTCCTTATCTCCAAGATTCATGTCGAGATGTTAAAAATGGTTGTTACAAGTGGTATATGAACTTGCTACTCCTTTTTTGCTCTAGCAGAAGTTAGAAATTAGCAATATACTCTTTACTATATTTCTGTTCGAGGATCAAACTTTATTGGATGGTTTTATGATGACAAATTTGTTAAATTCTGCATGTCTTTTTAGTAGATGAATTCATATTTTCATATATGTTTATTACTCCCTCCATCCCAAAATGATCTTCAGGATATGGACACCATGTTGTGTATATGCATATTTAAGTCCATTATTAAAAAAAAAAAAAAAAAAAAAATAGTAACGCAAATGGAGAGAACTTGTAGATGATTTTCTTTTATAAAAGTACCAACACACGGCCGTTCCTAATAATTTATTGTCCCTTGGCAAAGTCAGATTAAGGGGCCTTAATATTATTTGTTTTGTAAACTTATTTTTTAAAACAAACTCAAATAATTTGTTTAGACCAATTATTAGATTGATACACGTGCAATGCACGTGTGAAACATGATTTTTTTTATTTTATGAAATATTTTTATATAAATATTTAATTTTTATTTAGACAGATTTTAAAGTACATTTAATAGCATTAATACATAAATATTAAAAAAAATCTTCTCATATTTCATAATAAATATAAAATTATTGTTTGAAAGTGATGAAAATTTTGTGATTTTTTAAAAATAAAAAATATATTTTTATTTAGAAATTAAAGGAGTACTAGAATTTTAAGTTAAGAAAATAGGAGTATAGAGGTCTCACAATAACAAAAAAAAAAAAATGCTGCTTATTAATAAAAGGAAAAAATTTAATAAGTTATTTTTACATTAACCTATGACGCCTAGAAAGAAATGGTTGAATAGGTATTCTTTAATGTTTTATATTAACATTTATATGGAATTTGAAAACTTTAAACTAAAGTAGAGGATGCCACATTTTTAAAAATGATTTCAAACTAAAAATAAATACTTATTTCTAAATATTTAAAATTCAAATATATTACAACCACAAATGTTGGATTGTTTGTATTTATTACTCGTAGCTTGTATAATCTAATATTTTATTAGCAATTTAATTTTCTTTGTGTCCCAAAATGAATGACCTTTTTATTATTTAAAGACACTCTGAAAGTTTGATTATTAATAGTAAAAATTCATAAGTATTCTTGCTATCCATTTTTAAATTTATTAATTTTGCAATTATAAAGTAAAATATGATAAAAATGGTAAAAATTCATTTAGAGAATCATTTTTGTGGCCAAAAAGGTCATTTATTATAGGATGGATGTAAAATCTATAATACAATACAGGAAGGTAATAACTGTCTCTTAGCTTGGGATAAAGAGAGGTCAGGATTGATTGGTAACCGTTCTAATCTGACGGTCTCTACTCTCCCGTTCCCACGAACTCTCTCAACTGGTGACGATGATGATTCTCCCACGATCTCTCATCTCCCACGATTTCTACCAACTACACATGCAGCGACTACTTTTCCTTCATGGGTTTCTGATTTTATGAATTTAGTTGATTAACAATTGTTCTTAGAGCCTCAATCCTATCTCCACCCAAAAAAATCTGCAGAAATCTCAAACTCTCAAGCTTTTCGCAGTCTGTAATTGACGTACATTTACGCCCTCTTCCTTGAATCCCTTCTTCCTCTCTTAAGTTTTTAAGTTCTGAAATTTCTGGTTTCGGTTTAGAAAACTTTTTATTTAGAATTTTATGAATTTTTCGGTTGTGCATATTCTCTATTTTGATGTCTTTTTCTGCAATTGTTCTTTTATTTTCAATAAGCTACTCATGTCCAGTTTCTTCGGCTCTTTGGTTCTTAGTCTGATACATATCATGCTTTGAATTAAATAGTTTAGCTCCTCTCTTTTTTCTTCCCCCCCCCAAAAAAAAAAAACTATAGACCTGTATTTTACTAAAGTGTAATTGTCCAGATTTTTAACACTTACATGAGCTCTCTTTCTGCTACTTAATCTATGTTCTCTTTCCAGTTGTTGAAAAGCTTAATGGCTTTTTGTTTCAGCAGTTTAATTTTTTTTTATTTTTTTTTAATGTTTTGTTACTCCCTCCGTCCCAAAATAAGTCTTCTAATTATACTATTTAAGCCCTTTCAGTCCAAAAATGTAAAGGTGTTTTTTTTTTGTTTTACTGCTGTGAAGATATGGGTGGTTTTTTTTTACATGAAAATTAGATGTAGGTTTGTTTGATATTTTGAAACTGTAAATGCTCTCATAATGGTCCATGAGTTTATGAGTTTGTGACTATGAGAAAGAGAGTATTGGGTGGGGTTGGGGGGGGGGGTGTGTTTAAGACTTTTATAGAATATTTTTCCTTCCCAGTTTCACATTGTTGTCCTAGAGGTGCATAAACAAATTTAACTGATGTCCAAACCTCAATTGGTTTTGCTTTGTATCTTTGGTTATGCCTTATGTAGTAGTTGCATGGAACAAAAATCTATAATGCTCCATAGTAAAATTGCAAGTGCAGATCATGTAAATGTTCAGCAACCTATTTTTTCTTCTTTTTCATTTTGGGTATTTAGACTAAATAAAGATTGTTGTACCAATGTTAACTTTTTGTTGTGTAATTGTACCATGAATAAGAGTTTAGGAGTATTCATTTCCTTTATTTGATAATCTTCCACTATTTGTGATTTAATCAATTATCAACTCTGTAACTAACTACTAAGTTTATAATTATACTTTTAAATCATGTTTTAACTAAAGGTACCATGGCGAGCTGAACTACCTACGGTGATCCCACGTGATGAGTTCATAAGGAAATCTAAAGAAGCAAAGGATTATGAGTATGCTTACTTAAAGGAACAACACAACAGCAACCTTCTCCAGAAAAGAGTTACGAAATTACGGAGTGGAATGGAAGAATTACAGACTCGATTGCAGGAAGAGATAGCTAGATATAATGAGTCACAAACCGTATTAGGCGTGGCTTTGAGCCGAATCCATGAGCTAGAGTTCCCTGCGGAGGCCCATGCTAATAACCTAGGCGGGGTCGACCCTATGGAGGCGGTTGGGAGTGAGAATGAGGAGGATCCAGATGAGGATCCCGAGGAGGACCCAGAAGAAGAACCCGAAGAGGATCTTGATGAATGAGAATCAGGAGTAGTCAAGTTGTAGGGAGAAAACTTTAGTTTAGTTTAGTTTAGTTTAGTTTAGTTTACTTGGTTTTATAATTAAATTTTAGTACTAATGTACTCCCTATAAATTTCATATTTGCTTCAGTTTTTGATGATTAGTTGATTTGGTCTTCGTATGCTGAAACTCACTCCAGTGTGAAGAATGTTTTACTAAGTTTGCTTAGTATTGAGAATGTACATACGACAGTACACATAATTCAGCTGATGCAAGCAATTTCAATGTATGAGAACTGAGAAGATCTTAAGTATGAAATTAAGCTTTCATTCTTGCTGAATGTTACTTCCCTGATGTCTCAACAACAATCTGATATTGAGGCCTACAAGTGAAGAAACTGGGACATAATTGTGCTTCCTTTGGCAAAGCTGTACACGGTGTTAGTGCCTGATCCAGATATTCTGGTTTAAATCTCGGTTGAGACTGCACTTAGTAACTTCCTATTTTCGGCAGATTATCAACTCTTGCTTGCTCTGGGCTCTCCCAAATTTTTATGGGGCACATTGCATGTGTTGGGGGGGGGGGGCTTTGTTGGGGGGGGGGGGGGGCTTATGAAGCTCTTTCGAGTCAACTACTTTATTCTGCAAGACTATATGCCTCTGTAGTGTTTGCCCATTCATTTGTAATTGTACATTGTCATGCACTACAACAATGCCAATGCATAGGAATACTGTTGAAATACCTAAGTTAGTTTTTCTTCTATTCAGTGATTGATACATACTCCCTCAGTCCACAATAAGAGTTACTAAAATTGAATGTGTGTGAATTAAGAAAAATATAAAGGTCTTCATTCAAGATATTATTAAATTGTTTTTGTAAATTCAAAGTTTGGATATCTAAAACTGGACTTTCAAAGTAATCTATTTATTATTAATCATAAAAAATGTCCAAAACAATTTTTAAATTTATATATATATATATATATATATATATATATATATATATATATATATATATATATATATGGTCGCGCTCCTGTGAGAACCATTTTATATGAGAACCGTGAGAACCAATCATAACCATTAGATTAGAAAAAAAAATCAAGGGTCCAGATGTTAGATAGTGGTTTTTCGAAAATTAAATAAATTAATTAATGAATAGTCAGCAATTGATTTTTGAGGGATAATTTTTCACCAAAAGATATCATGTGGCGTTATTGATGTTAGTTGCTTCTCTGTTTTTCTATATATAAACATGATGGATAAAAATTCACTGTAATAAAAATACCTTGCAAGTGTACAAGTGCCGAAGCAGCAATATACAAAAGTAAGGGTCGAACCACTGAGACTTGTGGAAAAACAAGTTAATTTAATTAGTGCAAAAGTAACCAAGGGGTTTTTTTTATTTGATTAAACTAATTTAATTACTAAGCAATGAAATAAACTAATGATTTAAGATCGCAAAAGAAAACAAAGATTCTACTCAAGAATGACAAAGATTTACAGATTGGGATTCACAACTATCTTCACTCTATGCTATTTTCAATAATAAAATTACCAAACTTGTTCAAGAAATCGTGGTCTGGTCACCGGATTATAACTCTATTATTACCTCTATGTGATGTATTCTGCTAGGTCAACAACACACACTATTAATTTATTAAGATCCAACGAACAATTGATTTTAGACTCTTTTGATTTCCGCTAGGTCCTCAATTAAATCTAATCACAAGAATACGGTCAAAATATAAACTATCCACGCTAGTGCAACAATTTATACCTAGTTGATTTAAAGATCAAGAATATCAATTTATATTATTGAAATCTCTAAATGAATTAAGATCTATTCCGATGAACAAGAACAAGAATGATGTTAGTTAAACATGATTTAGCATAGAGATTCGATAGTGCTGCACCCAATCCATGAACAAGGAAATTAGCTACTCATCGACATAGCAAGAGTCACAAGAATATAATTAAAAACCGTAAACCTGGATAAACGCTTGATGATGAAATAAATCTCCCAAATCTTGATTACACCTTTAAAACTAAAGAAAACCTAAAAGAAAGCATAAAAAAATAAAGTGGCTAAAGTCTCCTATTTATATTAGGGAGAAACTAGGGTAAAAAATTCGGAAAATAAGCCCAAATCTCGACTTTAAAAGGAATTTGGAAAAGCTGGTACGGGGAGGCGGGTGAGCGCATGGGTATATGAGAGCGAGCGCCCGGGTAGGCAGCAAGTTTTTCTCCCCTCCTTTTCACACGTGAGCGAGCGCTCTTGATAAGGCGGGCAAGCGCCCGGTAGGGCAGACTGTTTTCTTCGATTTTCTTCCTTTCCTTCGTCTCTTGACTCCCATTGACTTTGACTTTGAGCTTGACCAATCATCAGTCTTCAACACTTAGAGCATCCAGCACTTTGCAATATACCAAAATAGCACTAAAAAGTGTCTCAAA
This sequence comes from Campanula takesimana, assembly GCA_026119855.1. Taxonomy (NCBI): domain Eukaryota; kingdom Viridiplantae; phylum Streptophyta; class Magnoliopsida; order Asterales; family Campanulaceae; genus Campanula; species Campanula takesimana. The sequence continues at coordinate 286,103 of JAOWBW010001319.1, read as the reverse complement.
ACATACAAATTCCAACAAAGTTCCTCCAACAAAAATAGACCAAAAATTACATCAAATCTATTCTAAATTACATCAAAAGTCAATAAAATGAACCGGAAATATGGAGATAATATATATGAAAATCAACCCATCAAAACATATATATAATCACTATAACTTCTAGTTGTTTTAATACAACATTAATGCATAAATACTTAGATTGCAATTTTTAGTTATTGTGTTTATGTTAAAAAAATAACTTTCCATTTTAAAAAATAACTTTAAAAAAACAATAAATTTGCATCACATTATACACACAAAACAATAAAAAATTTAGGCCCTCTTACCACTATGGGCCCAAGGCGAGCGCCCACTCTGCCCACCCCTTAGGCCGACCCTGAGTACCAGCCAAAAAATTTTAAACGCAAAACAAAAATGAGGGTGGTACCTGAAGTAGTTAGTCCGTCTAATATAATGGTAGTCCTGTAACTTTTTTCAGTGTAAAAAAAAAAACATATATTTTCTAATTAAAAAAAAGGTCTTATAATAACTTGCAGTAAAGTTTATTAAAAATGAATTAAAAAAAATGGCTTCATTGAAATGATTTTAGTGAAAGAGAAACTTTGAGTAAGAGACTTACTTTATTAAGAGGAGTAAAGAAAATATTATCTGAGCTCCAACACCGTGGACCACCGTCTTCCACCGCCGTTCACCGCCGTTAGGCTGACCTTAGTTAACACCAAAAACAACATCAACTTAACACAATAAAAAAAATTAAATCATCTGAACTGTAACAAGAAAAAAAAACTTGTAGACATGCACACTCCAAATAGATCCAGATCTGGATATTTTTTCAAACAAAAAACCACAAACATACACAGATGTAGACAAAAATGTTGATTTACACACGAACACAACCAAACACACATTTGAAATCCTAGTTTTTAGATCTAAAACCCAAAACACACACTAACAAGCAAATTTATCTGCTAAAAAACACACACATTCTGATGCAATACGAATATTTGATTATATCAAATATTATAATTGTAATGGTATTTTATTATTAATTAGGATTTAATTAGTATTTTAGGATTTAGTTAAATTAGTTTTCTATTTTATTTCTTATTTTCGTCATTAGTTTTGATGAGTCATTTAAAGTAGGTTTTAGAGTAGGATTAGGAGTTATTTTGTTATTTTTAAGTCCTAATATGTTACCATATAGGTTAGGATTATTCCTAGAAGGTTTAGGAGTCTTTTTCAAGTTTTATGGGCACTATAAAATAGGCCTAAGGTTGTATTCCGAAAATTAGCTTTTATTCAATAAAAACTCGCTTGCTTTGCAATTATTTATCCATCTTTAACCTCCATTATTTCTTTATTCAAGAATTTCATTGAAATTCTTCTTGGGAATTTATATTCCTTGCAGATTAATTGATTTCGATCAATTAATAGTTATCTTTCCGCTACGTCTTTACATCAGTTGGTATCAGAAAAGGTCGATCCTTGGACGATGTTTACCGATGGAGGATACAACGAGGGCATGGAAACCACAATTACTAGAATCAATACGTGTGGGCGTCTAGTAGTTGATGGTGGAGATGTCAACCCCAGAAACCGAAACGGCGCGCGTGAGGAACACCTCCGTCACGTTGATCCGTACGGTAGGGTTAACCAGATAGAATCTTTGAAAAAATATCAAGCAGCAAATCGTCATCGCATGGAACTCATAGATCGAATGGATCAAGCACAATCAAAGGTAGATGATGCCCGATACATGAAGCGCTTAAGTCAAGTTGATGAGAGGTATATTCAAATACGGTACTGGGCTGACGAAGAAGAATATTGGACTCGACAAATTCATGATTTGGACGAACAACTAGCTTTGTTGATAGCAGTGCAAACACCTTGGAGTTTTGTCATATCCGAAACTCACGACCCATAACTTATGATTGACAATTTCAAAGGAGAAAAGGTTAGTGATAATTTTTTTTTCCGTGGGTGGAGAGATTGCTCCGGAACAGAAATCCGATGAGCCACTTTTTGAAGTGGTGGTGGATGAAGAACATGACAAAGAGTCCTTGTAAGAGAAATCCGATGAGCCACTTTTTGAAGTGGTGGTGGAAGACGACTGTGTGAACGAGCCCGTGGAAGTACATCCGGAGGTGCCGCTGTTTGAGTTGGTGGCGACGGAGGTTTATGTGGATCACTGCTCGCATGAATTGTACGTGATCGAACAATCGCCAATTCACCATCCAGAGGAGGTCCGACCAGACCAGATTGAAGACCCGCCCGGACCACGATTTGCACGGCCGCTCCAGATTCAAGACTCGGCCGTGCAAGGAAAGGGTGAAAAGGGAGGGGCTGTCGACATGATCTGCACGATCGTGCCAATTCCGAAGCACGACCGTGCCAGTCATTCTGAAAGCATTTGGCCACATCCAGTCTACTGCCGTTTGTCTTATTTCCTACCTTGTCCAGAAGTGGAAGCTTTCTTGAAGACTAAAAAAGCATGTATTTATTCCAAGTATCTATTCAAGTGGAGCGGCAGACTTCAAATTACAAGAACGAACTCGAGGATGAGTTCTTTTGAAGCGGTGGTGAATGATGCAATACGAATATTTGATTATATCAAATATTATAATTGTAATGGTATTTTATTATTAATTAGGATTTAATTAGTATTTTAGGATTTAGTTAAATTAGTTTTCTATTTTATTTCTTATTTTCGTCATTAGTTTTGATGAGTCATTTAAAGTAGGTTTTAGAGTAGGATTAGGAGTTATTTTGTTATTTTTAAGTCCTAATATGTTACCGTATAGGTTAGGGTTATTCCTAGAAGGTTTAGGAGTCTTTTTCAAGTTTCATGGACACTATAAAATAGGCCTAAGGTTGTATTCCGAAAATTAGCTTTTATTCAATAAAAACTCGATTGCTTTGCAATTATTTATCCATCTTTAACCTCCATTATTTCTTTATCAAGAATTTCATTGAAATTGTAATAACCGGCCACTTTGGGCCATTTATTTTACTTTTTGGTTAAACTTTATTTATTAGGTTGGGCTTAATTTTAATTTTATTAAGAGTGTGAGATGGGTTAAGTTTGGGCCCGAGTAACTAAGTCCAATACAATTAAAATAGAGTATCCTTTTTGAGTTTGGAAAAAACCCTACAATATATATATTCCTAGAACCCTCTCTTTATGAGCATTGTGTCAAAAACAAAAGAACGGAAAGAGTGAGAGGGGGCGGCGGCGGAAATCAGTCGCATAGAAGGAGAGAGAAGCCGGAGAAGAGGAGAAGAAGAAGAAGAAGAGAAAAAGGGAGGAAAGCGATCAAAAGGTAAAGAACCCTAAACTCTAAGCTTCGATTCTCCGTTTAGCCACGTAGAAAGTATGGATTGAATTGGAAACCCTAACCCTAAAAGATAAACTAGGGTTTATAAAAACGATAATGGGCAATATATGTTGATTAGAGTGTTGGAATAATATTGTTGTGTGTGTGTTATGTGTGCGTGTGTGGGTTTGTGTGTGCTGATGGTGTGCGCGTGTGTGCTGTGTGTGCGTGTGTGTGTTCAGAATGTGTGTGAGTATGTGCGTGCAGTGTGTGTGTTTTAAGGGTGAAAACAGTGTGTGTGTGTTGTGTGTGCAGTGTGTTTTAAAAAGGTGAAAACAGTGTGTGTATCTGCGATGAATAGTAAACTGCGATAAATAGTAATCTGTGATGAATAGTGTCTGCGATGAATAGTATACTGCGATGAATAGTATCTGTGATGAATAGTATCTGCGATGAATAAGAAATCTGCGGCGAATAGTAATTTACGCTGTGAATAGAGAACTAAGCTGGGAATAGTGTTTTCATGTGATTAATGAAATCCTAAAACATATTAATTGAAGAATAGAAACCATGTAACCCTAAGGGTATTTTAGTAATCCGAAATGGGTATTTTGGGGACACAAATAATGGGTAGAACGAACCCTAACAAAGAGTTTAGGATGATGAACCCGTAAAGTTAAGAAAGTAAAATAAAGTATAATGGGGAACAGAGAATTAAAGTAATTCATGTTCCTAAGAAAGCCGTGTTTGAGTGTTTGTAGATTGTGCACGTGAAATTGCTAAGTGAAGACGCCAAGGCCAAGGTAAGGGATTACGTTCCTTAAAGTATTTGAATATCATCCTTTTGAAATAGGATCCCTTTAATTCTTTCAAGTGTAGCTACTTATGGCCGTAGCATTTGAAATCTTATGACTTGAACGTCTTTTGAACTATCTTACCCATGATATGTGTTGTTCATAGGGTATCAAAGAAAATTGAATTTGCTTTAAGTATTCTTGTACCTAGAATGCTTTGTGGAACATTGCTATATCTAATTGGAACAGGTATAGTTAGCTTAGTCTGATTGAAAAGGGCTTAGCTAGAATTAGTCTGATTGAAAAGGGCTAATTAAGATAGTCTAATTTGAGAGAAAAGAATTAGACGCAAACGCTACTTGATGAAGTGGCTTAATGATCATGATCGAACTTAAGAGGGAGCACCGTGAGAAGGTGTAAGGTCCCTCGATACCCTGAAAAGGTGTAACACCCTGAAAAGGTGATGAATGAAACTATGGAATTGACGGACTTGTATTAGGGCCATAACTTCTTGAACTTAATAACTGTGCTTTCGTATATGTACAGTTAAGATTATCGATTTTAGCCTTTCATTGAAGATATTATTTTGGCTTCGTTCTTTCGGTCATCTCTCTTTAGTACCCGGAGAGATCCCGTATGAACTTACTGAGCATTGTTCGCTCACCCCTTCTCCTATTATTTTTCCCAGGTAAAGATTAAGGACCTAGAAGGATTGCAAGGAAGGGCAGTCGGTGGTCAAACAAAGGGTTTAAGATACTTTTATGTTTTTATGTTGAGCTAGTGGGATGTACTAGCCGTTAGAATTTAAATGTTAGTTACGCTTCCGCACTATTTTGAATTGTGGTTAGATTATACTAGCCGTTGCTTTTGAACGTTGGATTTGAATTATGTTTGACGTTTGGGATTTCTTGGTTTATGAATAATTATTATTGTTGGAAAGTTTGGGTCGTTACAGTTGGTATCAGAGCTATGGGATTAGAGCTTAAGGGATAGGAACTCTGATATTGAATAGGTTTGATTTAAGCGTTCTAGGAAGACTAGGGTTGCTTGAAGTCAAACCAGATATTTAGGGAAACTTTCAAATTTAGGAAACCTTCTAAGTTGGGAATTTTCCAAATAAGAAAACTTACTATTTTAGGAAAGAACCTAAGATAAGATTTCCTCGAGAGATATGAGGAATACAAGTGAACACTTTGGGAGTCAAACTTGAAAGGTTACACTAGAATGTCATTCTTTTAAGTTGCTTATGCAATTGATGATTATAGTCATATACCTTTAAGTATATGGTACTGATAATGGTTATGTCTTGATTTGGACGGACTTAGAAGAAACATGAAGATGAACTTGAAACACAGAATAATTAAGAAAAGAGTGATCCAGAGGTAGACACTCAAGATTCAGAGGTTAACTAAAAACTTGCAAGCTGAAAAGACAAAAGTAAGCTTTATACTAGGGCAGTGAATACGAGATAGGAAGGCATTGCTAGGCGCTCGCGAAGACTTAGAAGAAGTCAAAGAGACCATGACTCAGAATGAAAAGTACTATCATGAAACCCGAGAACGGACGTACTAGTGGTACTACGAATTGAAAGACTTAAAAGAAGAAAGAGCTAGGGAGTCAGAACCAACAACCCCCGTAGGCAATAAAGCGCCAAAGGAAGATAATTGGTAGCTGAAGAAGAGATCGAGGAAGTAGAAATTAACCTTGGGGACAATGAAGCTACCCCAATTGTAATTTATGATAATGAACCACCAATGGTACCAGTTCGTAGGTCCAGAGGTAGACCAAGAGGCTCTAAGAAGACTCCAAAGGTGTTTAGTGGAAGACCTAGGGGAAGGCCTAGGAGGGTGTCCATGATTGAAAAGTGGAACATAGAATTTATATCATTCATAGTATTGATAGTTAGTTCTAGTTAGAGAAAATACTAGAATTTTTGTTTTGTTTACTTTTATTCCAAGAAGATCCTCGTAATAAAAGTTTATGACTTATTCTAAGCAATGGCTTTGTTTAGTGTTTCGTTCTTAAATGTTAAAGCGTGTGAGCTAGTCTAGAACGAGAAAGTATGGGTCAAGTGAAAAGACCTTAAGTATAATTGGCTTATTGAAACGGCCAAGTGAAATTAGTTTTGGTCTAGTAAAACGATCGAAACAAGAATAAAGTGACCTATTGAAACGGTCAAAAGTAAAAGTAATTGGCTGAGTAAAACGGCCAAAATGTGAATGAAAGTAGGTCTAGTGAATCGACCTGCGATGAATAAGTAAAGTCTAGTAAAATGACTTCCCTAAGTAGAATTGGTCTATTGGAAGGACAAAAAATCTAGTAAACCGATCTTTGGTAAAAGTTACGTCTTTTGGGGACAGCCTATTTATGTGAAAGTATTAAGCATAGTACAATGCTTGTGTTGGCGTGAGTAATAGTGTTAAACGTGCGAGTTAACCTGGAACAAGTAAGAATGGTCTATTGAAACGACCAATGAAAGTGATTATGGTCTATTGAAATGACCGATGAAAATAGAAATGGTCTAATGAAGCGACCGATAAATCTAGTAAAGTCGACTAATGAAAATAGTGATGGTCTGTTGAAGCGACCAGTGGTTTAGTGAATGACCTATAAATTGAATGTTAGTCTGTAGAGACGAGCTATAGTATGAGAGTGCGTGAAAACGTCTCGTATTCATGATAACTAATGATAGTATCATATTATTCAAAAAGTGTTCAAAACGCCAGAGTGGCTGAGTTATGATGCTAACTCAAGGAAGTATGACGGTGAATGACTATGGTGCTAGATTCACCGAATTGCTAGAAGTTGCCCTAACGCTCTTCGATGTGAAGCGCAAAAGGCTCGAGGATTTGAAACTTGTTTGAGCGACCGAATCCGATACGAATCGCTCCATTAATGCTACCAACCTATGATCAAGTGTTGGATAGGGAAAGGATAGTAGAGAAAGAATCAGATAGTTATCGCAGTAAGCGAGAAGAGAAGAAGAGTCAACTGAGAAAGAGTCGACTGAATCTAAAGGATGGGAATAATAAGCGAAAGGATGCTGATGATCGTGAGAATGACGGTACTGAAAGTAAGTACCAGAGTAAGGGTCATGGAAACCGAAGGGATGGTAATAAGAACGATGCCAAAGGGCAAGGTTCTGATGAGAAGTGCCAAATGATTGCTTGGCTAAGAATATGAATTTAATTCCTGAGGCGTTATAGAATTCTTTAGTTATGGATATTCAAACTAGAGAATCGATCCCTATTACGTCTATATCTAGGAAGTGTCCTTTGAAATTGGACGAGAAAGAACTTGAGGTTGATTTCATTAGTTTAGGACATTGAAGAATTTGATGTAATCTGGGGAATGGACTAGTTGGCTGCATGTGGATTGTTTTAAAGGAAGAAGTCCACTTCATATTACTATCTAGAGAAGAGTGATGTTCTCAAGAAACGAAACCTAGAACCCGATCGAACCTTATACCGGTAATGAAGGCTCGTAAGCTTTTAAAGAAAGGATGTGAAGGATTCTTGGCGTACATTGGTGATACGCGCAAGAAGGAAGTAACCGTAGAATCACTTTTTGTGATTAGATAGTTCAAGGATGTGTCTCCTGAGGATTTACCGGGAATACCTCCATAAAGAGAAATAGATTTTTTTTTTTTTTTCGATTTGGTACCGGAGACTTCACCAATATCGAAGGCACCATATAGAATGGCTCCGGCAGAATTGAAGGAATTGAAGGAGCAATTGCAAGAACTATTGGATAAAGGGTTAATTAGGCCGAGTGTATCACCATGGGGTGTACCGGTATTATTTGTAAAGAAGAAGGAGGGGTCAATGAGGTTATGTATCGACTATCGCGAACTGAACCGTGTAACGGTAAGAAACCAATACCCGTTGCCTAGAATAGATGATTTGTTCGATCAGCTTCGTGGAGCGTGCTACTCTTCGAAGATAGACTTGAGGTCTGGTTACCATCAATTAAGAGTAAAGAAGGAAGATATATCTAAGACGGCCTTTAGAACGAGGTATGGACATTATGAGTTCGTAGTGATGCCGTTTGGGTTAACTAACGCACCGGCATCATTTATGGAGCTTATGAATAGAATATTCCAAGAGTCCTTAGATAAGTGCGTAATTGTATTCATTGATGACATTTTAGTGTATTCGAAAACCAAGGAAGAACATGAAGAACATTTGAAGCTAGTACTACAGATCTTAAGAGAACAAAAGTTATATGCTAAGTTCAAGAAATGTGAATTTTGGTTGGAGAAGGTGGCATTCTTAGGGCATGTAGTGTCAAAAGATGGGATTTCCGTAGATCCAGCAAAGATAGAGGATATTGTGGATTGGGGGAGACCAACTTCGGCAAGTGAGATAAGAAGTTTCTTAGGGTTGGCTGGCTACTATAGGAGATTCGTAGAAGGCTTCTCGAAGTTGTCAATGCCATTGACGAGGTTAACTCAGAAAGGAGCAAAGTTTGTTTGGTTGAAGGAATGTGAAGAGAGTTTTGATGAGTTGAAGCGGCGATTGGTGTCTGCACCAGTCCTTACTTTACCATCTGGATCGGATGGATTCGTAATATATAGTGATGCTTCACTGAAAGGATTGAGCTGCGTGCTGATGCAAAATGATAAGGTTATAGCCTATGCATCTAGGTAGTTGAAGAACCATGAGAAGAATTACCCAACCCATGATCTAGAATTAGCTGCAGTGGTGTTTGCTTTGAAGATATGGAGGCACTACTTGTATGGGGTGACATGTCAGATTTACAATGATCATAAGAGCCTTAAATATATATTCACCCAGAAGGAGCTTAATATGAGACAAAGAAGATGGTTGGAGTTATTGAAAGATTATGATTGTACGATTTTGTACCACCCTGGGAAGGCCAATAAGGTGGCGGATGCACTGAGTAGGAAGAATGGTGGAACGCTAGCAGCGTTAATTTCTAAGGAGGAAAGTGCGTGGAACCGCATAGAGATGTCTGGCATGGAAGTGCAAGTTAAGGGTTATCTGGCTCAAATGAGCGTTCAGCCAACGCTTATGGATAGGATTAAATAAGCACAAGGAACTAATGAAAAATTAACGAAGGTGCATGAGAGTATCGCTAAAGGGAAGGCAAAGGACTTTCGTGTGGGAGAAGCGGAATCTTGAGGTACCAAACTAGAATATGTGTGCCGGATAATGAAGATATCAAGAGGGAAATCTTAAAGGAGGCTCATTGTTCGAGATTTTCCATACATTCTGGAAATACGAAGATGTATAGGAACTTAAGAGAGTCGTTCTGGTGGAACAATATGAAGGGAGATGTAGCCGAGTTTGTATCAAGGTGTTTGGTGTGTCAACAAGTGAAAAGTGGGCACCAGAGACCGACAGGATTACTACAGTCATTACCTATTCCAGAGTGGAAGTGGGAACATATAGCTATGGATTTGGTGGTAAGATTACCAAAGACGTTGAAGGGCTATAATGCAATTTGGGTCATTGTGGATAGGCTTACGAAGTCGGCTCACTTTCTAGAAATTAAGGTAAATGATTCGTTGGAGAAGTTGGCCAAGTTATATATTGATGAAATTGTGAGATTGCATGGGATACCTGTTTCGATAGTGTCTGATCGAGATGCAAGGTTTACGTCAAAATTCTGGAAGAGCCTACAACAAGCATTGGGTACGGAGTTAGCAATGAGTACCGCTTTTCACCCACAGACGGATGGGCAGTCAGAAAGGACTATACAGACTCTAGAAGATATGTTGAGAGCTACGTCGTTGGACTGGCAAGGGACATGGGATGAACATCTGACGCTAGTAGAATTTGCGTATAACAATAGTTATCATGCTAGTATCGGAATGGCACCGTACGAGGCATTATATGGGAGAAAGTGTAGATCGCCTACTTGCTGGGATTAAGTTGGTGAGAGGAAATTAATTGGACCAGAACTTGTTCAAGTAACCGCGGATAAGGTTCAACAAATTTGTAAATGGTTGTTGACCGCGCAAAGTCGACAAAAGTCATATGCCGACCGTCGAATGCGTGATTTGGAATTTCAACTAGGTGATCATGTATTCCTGAAGATATCGCCAATGAAGGGAGTTATGAGGTTCGGTATTCGAGGGAAAGTTGAGTCCGAGATACGTAGGACCATTTGAGATTTTGGAACGAGTTGGGATGGTAGCTTACAAGTTAGCTTTACCGCCTGTGCTAGTTGGAGTGCACAATGTGTTCCATGTGTCGATGTTAAGGAAGTACATTCATGATCAGAGTCATGTGATCGAGTATAAACAACTAAGAGTTTGTGCTGATTTGAGTTACGACGAAGAACCCATAAGGATTGTAGATCGGAAGGATCAAATCCTTAGGAAGAGAGTGATCCCTTATGTGAAAGTGCAATGGAGCAATCATACCGAAAGGGAAGCTACGTGGGAGCTCGAGAGCGAGATGCGAGAGGCATACCCCTCGTTATTTTCGGATTAAGGTACGTTTAGTTTAGTGGACCAAACTCTTTTAAGGAGGAAAAAATGTAATAACCGGCCACTTTGGGCCATTTATTTTACTTTTTGGTTAAACTTTATTTATTAGGTTGGGCTTAATTTTAATTTTATTAAGAGTGTGAGATGGGTTAAGTTTGGGCCCGAGTAACTAAGTCCAATACAATTAAAATAGAGTATCCTTTTTGAGTTTGGAAAAAACCCTACAATATATATATTCCTAGAACCCTCTCTTTATGAGCATTGTGTCAAAAACAAAAGAACGGAAAGAGTGAGAGGGGGCGGCGGCGGAAATCAGCCGCATAGAAGGAGAGAGAAGCCGGAGAAGAGGAGAAGAAGAAGAAGAAGAGAAAAAGGGAGGAAAGCGATCAAAAGGTAAAGAACCCTAAACTCTAAGCTTCGATTCTCCGTTTAGCCACGTAGAAAGTATGGATTGAATTGGAAACTCTAACCCTAAAAGATAAACTAGGGTTTATAAAAACGATAATGGGCAATATATGTTGATTAGAGTGTTGGAATAATATTGTTGTGTGTGTGTTATGTGTGCGTGTGTGGGTTTGTGTGTGCTGATGGTGTGCGCGTGTGTGCTGTGTGTACGTGTGTGTGTTCAGAATGTGTGTGAGTATGTGCGTGCAGTGTGTGTGTGTTTTAAGGGTGAAAACAGTGTGTGTGTGTTGTGTGTGCAGTGTGTTTTAAAAAGGTGAAAACAGTGTGTGTATCTGCGATGAATAGTAAACTACGATGAATAGTAATCTGTGATGAATAGTGTCTGCGATGAATAGTAAAATGCGATGAATAGTATCTGTGATGAATAGTATCTGCGATGAATAAGAAATCTGCGGTGAATAGTAATTGAGAAAACTAATTTTCTGCCCCTCGTACTATGGCTCCAACATCAATTTGACACTTGTACTATTGAAACAACAAATGTATGATGCGTACTATAGTTTAATTAGCAAAATTAACCAATTTACTATTTAGTCGTTAACTTTTTTTAACACACGTTATTTTTTTAACGAGCATTAATTTATAACTAACTTTTGTTATCTCCATCATCTTCCCAAACCCAACATCCACCCCACCCTTTCCCAGCCCAACACCGCCACCACCGCCCCCATCACCACCGCCACATGGCCAGAATTCGAACCAAATTCAGCAAAAAAATCAAAACCAAATCGCATATGTAAAAATCGAATTCCGACTTCGTTAACCGTTGGATCGTCGTGAAACTTCTGGGCTTTGGTCGCATCCCCTAGGCGCACATGATGACCGTTGGGATCTTCCAAATAATTGCCGGAGAGGGAGAAATGGCCGGCGGAGAAAACTGGCGAAAATCTCCAAAAATTCGCTATATTAAAAATCCAAATTCCCGCTTCATTAACCGTTGGATCGTCGTCAAATTTCTGGGTTATGGTCGCATCACTCAGGCGCTCATATTGACCGTTGGGATCAGCAAAATAATCAGCGGTGTCGGAGATATGGCCGACGGCGCAAATCCGGCGAAAAAACTCAAAAATCGCCCCAAGTCCCGGCGGCGGCTGCTGTGCAGGGGATCCCGTCTTGTGGCGGTGGTGATGGGGGCGGTGGTGGCGGTGTTGGGCTGGGAAAGGGTGGGGGTGGATGTTGGGTTTGGGAAGATGATGGAGATAACAAAAGTTAGTTTTGTTAAGATGAGTTTTCAATTTTTCCCTAAAAAATTTCCGTTAAGTTATTAATCTTTGTTAAAATAAATTAATGCCCGTTAAAAAAATAATGTTCGTTAAAAAAATTTAACAACTGAATAGTAAATTGGTTAATTTTGCTAATAAAACTATAGTACGCATCATACATTTGTTGTTTCAATAGTACGGGTGTCAAATTGATGTTGGGGACATAGTACGAGGGGCAGAAAAGCAGTTTACTCAATAGTAATTTACGCTGTGAATAGAGAACTAAGCTGGGAATAGTGTTTTCATGTGATTAATGAAATCCTAAAACATATTAATTGAAGAATAGAAACCATGTAACCCTAAGGGTATTTTAGTAATCCGAAATGGGTATTTTGGGGACACAAATAATGGGTAGAACGAACCTAACAAAGAGTTTAGGATGATGAACCCGTAAAGTTAAGAAAGTAAAATAAAGTATAATGGGGAACGGAGTATTAAAGTAATTCATGTTCCTAAGAAAGCCGTGTTTGCGTGTTTGTAGATTGTGCACGTGAAATTGCTAAGTGAAGACGCCAAGGCCAAGGTAAGGGATTACGTTCCTTAAAGTATTTGAATATCATCCTTTTGAAACAGGATCCCTTTAATTCTTTCAAGTGTAGCTACTTATGGCCGTAGCATTTGAAATCTTATGACTTGAACGTCTTTTGAACTATCTTACCCATGATATGTGTTGTTCATAGGGTATCAAAGAAAATTGAATTTGATTTAAGTATTCTTGTACCTAGAATGCTTTGTGGAACATTGCTATATCTAATTGGAACAGGTATAGTTAGCTTAGTCTGATTGAAAAGGGCTTAGCTAGAATTAGTCTGATTGAAAAGGGCTAATTAAGATAATCTAATTTGAGAGAAAAGAATTAGACGCAAACGCTACTTGATGAAGTGGCTTAATGATCATGATCGAACTTAAGAGGGAGCACCGTGAGAAGGTGTAAGGTCCCTCGATACCCTGAAAAGGTGTAACACCCTGAAAAGGTGATGAATGAAACTATGGAATTGACGGACTTGTATTAGGGCCATAACTTCTTGAACTTAATAACTGTGCTTTCGTATATGTACAGTTAAGATTATCGATTTTAGCCTTTCATTGAGGATATTATTTTGGCTTCGTTCTTTCGGTCATCTCTCCTTAGTACCCGGAGAGATCCCGTATGAACTTACTGAGCATTGTTCGCTCACCCCTTCTCCTATTATTTTTCCCAGGTAAAGATTAAGGACCTAGAAGGATTGCAAGGAAGGGCAGTCGGTGGTCAAACGAAGGGTTTAAGATACTTTTATGTTTTTATGTTGAGCTAGTGGGATGTACTAGCCGTTAGAATTTAAATGTTAGTTACACTTCCGCACTATTTTAAATTGTGGTTAGATTATACTAGCCGTTGCTTTTGAACGTTGGATTTGAATTATGTTTGACGTTTGGGATTTCTTGGTTTATGAATAATTATTATTGTTGGAAAGTTTGGGTCGTTACAGAAATTCTTCTTGGGAATTTATATTCCTTGCAGATTAATTGATTTCGATCAATTAATAGTTATCTTTCCGCTGCGTCTTTACATCACATTCACAAACTAGAAAGAGAAATGAAGTAGAGAGAGAGAGGATGAAGAGAGCGAAGAGATAAAGAAAATGGATGATAAGTAAGTTAGATGGGTAACTATTTTTTCCTTTTTCTTTTTAATGTATCAACTTTATGAGGAAAAAATCGTTTGAAATTAGATCCAAAAATAATCCCAAATGTTCTTTTCCTTTTTCAACAATCTCTGTCACTCTCTTTCTTTCTCTCATGTTTATCTAAGTATCTGGTAGAAAAGGGTAGAAAATAAGTCAAAAATGTAATAAAGTCACAACTTAAGTCAACAATCGCTTGAGGCCTATGTTTGGTGGACTAGGTTGCCATGTAGGAGAAAGAAAGGTGGGGAAGAATAGCTCAACTCGCATTACATCATCCCACCCTAGGCCACCATTCCTTGCATTCAAGATTATTTCCAAGAATAGCATCAAAGCAGCACACTCCAGCACTATCCTTTCCCGCAACAAATCCTCATCCCCGGTCACCCTATTCTTTCTCCCGGCCTTGCGTGACTTCAACAAACAGTGACAGTGCTGGCACCACCCATGTCATGTCACTACTAGAGAGTGCCTAATTTGTGACGGAAATTTGTGACAGACGTTTGTTCGTCATAGTCGGCGACGGAAAATTACACATAAACGACGGAATTAGCGTTATTTGACGGAAAATTACAGTGCTGGCACCACCCATGTCATGGCACCACCCATGTCATGTCAGGGCATCCTACTTAATCCGACTGACAAGCTTTGTGACTCTAATACCATCTCCGGCTGAGCTTCTACAACATCTCCCTCCATCTGGTGCGAATCTTCTTTCTCTCCATCCGTTCTCCCGAATCCCTCTTTGATGTGCACTCATACAATCTCCCTATCTGTTTCCCTTCTTCTACGTGTTTTGTTTTTGAAAAAGGTGGCCGAAAATAACGGCGCAGACCATTAACTTGGTGAGGAGGGAGGTTTAAAGAAAAAATGGTGAAAGGTAAGAGTGATTGACGTGTACGGTGTTTAGTATAAGAATAGTACGATAGTCTTAGTAATATGGGTATAGTTAATAATTTTACAAGTGCAAATAACCGCTCCCATTTTTTGAAAACACATTTAAAAAGTTTACTACATCTGTCTCTAAATGAGTGTCCAAATTTCATTTTAGGGGACATAACTTTTTGTAATATTTGGTGGCAAAATTCATATATAATCTTGTAATCCTCTTTACAAACATTTAGTTTTTGCAAGCATAAAGAGACTGGTGAAAAAAATTTCAAAAAAAAACATTTAAGGACAAAGTTATGATCAAAATGGACACTCATTTTGGGACAAAAAATTCCTGAAAATGGACACTCATTTAAGGACCGAGGGAGTAAACATTAGTTTAGGGTGTTGTTATACACACCCATAAAACTTATGAATACACCCATAACAGTGCATTACAATGTTGTACCATCTAAAATTTCAAGCATACTACGGGTGTATTCATAAATTTTACGGGGGTGTATACCATGTACAGTGGTTAAACAAGAAATTTCCATTCAACACCCACTTTATCCCTCCACATCATCTTCTCTCTCTTCCAACTAATCCATTCAACACCCATTCAACTTTTACCCCCTACAATGGTTTGTTTAATCCACATTCAACACTTTTCTCACTCATCATCCTATACCCCACTACTTCAAATTTATTTTATATTCTTTATTTTTATGATTAGTGTTGAAATGGTTATTATTGGGAACCATTTCAAGAAAAAAATGGTTTTTTTTTTTTTGTCGAAATACAATGAAACTTACGTCAATTTAAAGAGATTTTTTTTAGGATTTTTGGTGTAATTTTTTTTTAATAAAAACATTTTCTGTGAAATAATTGAGCTCAAATAATTGGGATAAAAGTAAAAAAATATCGCCAGCCAATGGGGAATTGCCAAGTGGCAAAACCAGGGAAAAAGGAAAAAAAAACGGATGGCCCTTCTGTGACGCGCCTTCCATGGCGCGTGTAATCCACGCGCCAGGCTCGCCCATTTGCGTCGCGCCACGTGGCGAAAATGGCTGACAATATCTCCATTCACAAGTGTTGAATGGGTTCAACGAAAATACAAATCCCACCCCATTCAACACACCATTGTAGGCATTAAACCTTGCATTTTGTGTGAATGGGCTATTCAACACCCTAAACAATTGCCATTGTAGATGGTCAACACCCTTATTTTAACGTTTTTGCTTAAAAAAAAACATTATTTTAAGCGTGTGCATAGCCGTTAGTCAAATTACGTGGACAATATCACCGGAGAAGAACAACCAAGAGTCCGAAACTCCCCTCCCTCCTCAACTCACCTCCGGTTCCCCACCAAGGACCGGCCGGCCGGCCATGTGGCGGAACTCACTGAGTTTAACATCTAAACTCGCCGCCGCCTCCTCAAACCTCCACAGCCCTAACCCCTCCTTGCTTCTCATACGATTTTCCCAATCTGAACACCACCCCTATGGCTTCTTCGAACGATCCAGTTCCATCACTGCGGGTCCCACTTCACCCGCCGTCGTTTCTGCGAATCTAGGGTTTCAGAATCTGGATCGGTTTCGTTCGTTCGGGTCTGTTTCGACTGCATCCGCCGTTGATTATTCGTCGCCGGCGGCGGTATCGGCGTTGAAGGCGAAGGAAGCCGTGCATTTGGCTAAGCATTATGGGAAATGTTATTGGGAGCTTTCAAAAGCTAAGCTCAGGTTCGAGATTTGCCCTAATTTGTCAATTTGACTAGTTTGTTCTGTTACTGGTGAAATTCGATTATTTTTCGTTAGGTTGATTTCGGGCTTTCTTATTAAAGGGTTTTGCTCCATTCATTCGTTGCAATGATGTCTTGTACAGTTAAATGTACCTGAATCCTGATGACCTTCTTCTTTGTAAAAAATTTATTTATGACTAGAATTGAGCAAGCCAATGTAAGTTTGTAGGATATTTATCCATAGTAATTTGTACATAGTTCTTAACCGTCTGAATTTTCTCAGTGTTTGGAAGGTTTTTTTAGACAAATGGAGCTTTTTTATTTCCGTCTTGGTCATGCTCATGTAATCATAGGCGGAATCTTTAGTCTAACCTTGTTTATACTCATTCGCTTCAGTATGATGGTTGTTGCTACATCAGGAGCCGGATATGTTCTTGGAAGCGCTTGTGCTGTGATGTTAAGGGCCTTAGTTTCACTTGTGCTGGTACAATGATGGTGGCAGCAGCTGCTAATTCCTTAAATCAGGTATGTTATTCAACTATCTTCTCAAGTTTCTTGATGGTTGTTACATGTTTATAGTCACTGTATTTAACACGACTTTGTTCGTTCGTCTCGTTTTATTTTGATGATTACCGTTTAAGTGGAAAGAGCTATTGAAACCAAAAGGAAGTTGTCTTGAAGTCAGATTGTGATAGTACTTAGCATGTTACTTGGAAAGTCAGCGGTTATCTTTTTTCCGTCTTTTTCTCTGATGTCGTATATAGTTTGAGTAGTTTAAGTCTACTCGGCTGTTCTTATATTTTTAATGTCAACACTGCGAGATTTTCACTAATTTGGCTAGAAATAACATGCAATATCATTTAGTGAAATTATTGCAAAATTGAAGTGGTAATAATAAAAACTTTGGAATTTGAAGTGCGTAACCGTTAGCTTTCGTGTTTGCTGCACTTTCCCCGGATTTTAAGTTCTGTTGGCCTGTTGTATTTTCCGGTGAAAGAAGGGCACTTTGTTTGTTCTGAAGTCTGAACTAGCCAATGCTAAAGAAAGATGTATAGAGCTTCTCAATTCTCGTTGTTAATAAAATTGAAATACAAAACACTCATGCTCATTCATTGAATCTCATAGGGAAGCAATGGACAAATATTCTATGCTCCTGTACGAGTATTGAGTAGAAAACTTATAAGATCTGGGCTTAATCATTCGTAAATATTCCCATATCAAATAAACTTAGTATGTAGATTCATTATTCATAGTTTCATACTTGATATACTTGTATAGCAAGTCCATGAAACATAGGCCAACATTGCCGCCAACATATTGGCGACTGGTCCATGTGTACGCCAAGTTCATTACCACTGGCGGGAGACATCTTCATACTTTTGCCACGTTTACAAGTTTAAATCATACCTGGTGTTAAATGATATTCTTGGTGTTTGTACATGTCCAGTTTTACAATAATGGTCCTTGTACTTCAAACTTCAGTAATCAGGAGTCTAGGTTTATTGTCTGCACTATCTTAGACTTTCTGTTAGCAGTCTTCCATTAAATCAGCTATTATTTTGAAATGGCCATCTAAGGTTTGTTCTTTTTGTATCTACACCTGCAAAATTTGTAATTGTCAGATTTATTGTTCTACGACCTTATAAGAAAGTACAATAGAGCTACTATTTTTATGACAACGTTATATGTAGGAAATTAAGCAAAGTAAATGCTGGAAAGTTTACTGAGGCAGCAACAAGTTCATAAAGAGTTACTGATTAACCTCAATTCGTAATTGCACACAAAGAGAGCACAAATTTCATGGATTTAGCCTCTCTCGTTGGCGTATATAGCAATAGTCAGTCTGAAAGTCACATGTATATTTTTCATTTTCTTCCACTTGTGATCTTATCAAATTTTGCTCGTCATCATTAGGTATCAAACTAGAAGTGCTTCTTAATAGACTTCAAGTTACCTCTTTTCTCTTGTTAAAGTCTAGTCTTGGAAAAATTCTTGGAGGAAACAACCCACAACATGATGAGGACTATAAGTTGCTTACCCTACCCCTTCTAGCATTAGTACTCAAAGGTACAGACTTATGGATTGATTACTCGAAGGTACAGACTTATGGATTGTAAATGGATAGTTTGTCTTTGAAATTTTTCTTGTTTGCCTTATCCATAGCTTCGTACCTTTTAAAAGTTCACCGGTCACTAACAGTTGCCACTTGTTAGCAATTTGACCAAAGCTCTCTATCCTCAAAACAATCTTTGCAACAAAACAATCTTAGCAACAACCTTTTAGGAATCTAGCTTCGCAGCACGAGATTCGCTTATTAAAGGCAAAACTAATTCTAAACTTAAGTAAGCTTTGGAGAAAAGAAAATTAGTAACAAATCATGATACACGTGGTGGACAAACCTATCTGCTTTTAGGTACTATTTTCTCATCAAATTCACCACAAAACCATGAATGTATGTAAACATAGTGATTTATTTCGCGTTTGGCATGGTATCATAAATCATAGGGATGTGCCTAGGATCTACCAAGTTTTTCTAACATGAATTATATGCCATGAGCGGCCAACAACGCCTTTCTAGTAGATTTACAATTTGCTTCATCGTTAGTGACACATTAAACAAATTTGTAATTCTGCACAACTCATCAAAGATCTGAATCAAAGTGTCAGAATTAATTGTTACCTGCTACATCAACAAACTTCAAGAAAATGGTACATTCGGGACGATAAATAAGGAAGTTTATTAGTGGTTTTTGTTTTCTATTTGTCCCTCCATAAAACATGATTGTACACCATTAAGCTTTCCAAGTTTCTTTGATACTTAGTTCATAATCTTGAACGTCAATGCTTCTGTTATACACTATACACCCTTTAAGATCATGAGAAGAGGGCCCTCAAAACATGGGTCACAAGCTTAAATTTCATCTCACATCGGCTTATAATATATTGATTGAGCTCTATTGAATGGAACATTTTCATCGTACCATCATCGAGCAACTATCTTCCTAGCATTGTCAATCTCATCTTTTGGTGACATAACATTTTGTATCGACTAATAAGTCGTTACTGGCAACACAATAACTCATTAGCCCGGAGTTCAGAAGTGGAAATAAAATGCAAGGGCATCAAAAGATAAGACTGACAATGCTAGGAAGTTTGTTGCTTGGTGGGGATATGATGCAAATGTTCCATTCAATGGAGCCCAATTAGTATAATATCAATCATGATCTTGGAGGGAGACTTATATGTAATAGTGTGCATGTGGTTGAAGATTATCTAAAGTATCAAAGAGACTTGGAAAACTTATGGGTGGGCATTCATATCACATGGATGGACAAATATAAATCGGAATCACTTATAAATTTTCTTGTTTATTGTTCCCAGGACCATGTTCTTAAAGTCTGTTTACGCGCTAGGTTTCACTAAATATGCCGGCACTGTGTTCAGATCTTTGATGAAGTTGGCACGTTATGCGAGTTTAGTCCTTCCCATAGTTATTAAAGGCCCAAGGCGCACCAAGGCGCAAAAGGTGTGCCCGGAGCCTAGGCGCGCGCCTAGGCGCGCTTTTGATAACTATAGTGCGTCCCATAGTTATTAAAGGCCCAAGGCGCAAAAGGTGTGCTCGGAGCGCCTAGGCGCGCACCTAGGCGGGCTTTTGATAACTATGGTCCTTCCTATAGTATTCATTTGTTACTGACAACGAATCAGTTATTAATATGCTGGAAAGAGGTCGCGGGTTAAGTACCAAAGTATTTGTTTTATTCTACTTGGGTTACTTAGTGCTTGGCATAATGTTAGAAAACATGGGAGATCTTAGTCACTTTCTTATGATTGATGAAACTATTGCAAAGGCCAAAAAATCACTAGGTTCATATACGATCATGGTTCTCTGGGGAATTTATGAGAAAAGAGTAGCAAACCGGCTGTAACAAGATTTGCGAGTAATTTACTTTCTCTCCATAGTTTAATTAAGTTTAGAAAGGAGCTTTGCCAATTGTTCTTTTCTAACAAGTGGTGCGAGTCTTCTTTTGCATGATGGATTTTAGGCAAAGTTGTTGCGAAGATTGCCTTGGAAGCTAGTGAGATTTGGTCAAATTGCCAACAAGTGGTAAAGGTTAGTGCACCTTTGGTGAAGGTGTTTCGTCTCAACGACGGTGATGTAAATCGTCTATGGCATACCAGTAGGAAGCTATGGATATGGCAATCAAGAAGAATTTGAAAGACAAACTTTCGATTCAGGTCCATACCTCCGAGCGATTGATGCTTGGTCAGATAAGCAACTTTGTCCTTCTGTACATTATGTATGTTGTTTCCTTAGTCCGTGAATTTTCGTTACCCCAGACTTGAACAAGAAAAAAGAGGTCAACTTAGGATAGACTGGGGGTTTAATCAGAAGACATGACAAGTATCATTGTGGACTGAATTTCTAGTTTTAACTTCTAAGAAGTTGACATGTTAGGAAGCCAAACTTCTGAAATTTATTATGAACGCTTTTGAATTACATTCAAGTTGCGCATGATGTGGTTATGATAGTGATACCTCATTATAGATGTTGTGCATTTCATTTGCTATTGGTATATTCTGTTTAGCTCCTCTTCTAGCTTCTCTTTCTTTGATCATTGGGTTGGTTGTTGTTAGTTTGATTCTTCAAGTTAACTCATTTCTGTAGTAGGTGTTTGAGATAAAAAAACGATGCATTGATGAATAGAACGAAGCGAAGACCACTACCCTCAGGGCGTATTAGTTTACCTCATGCGGTTACATGGGCCTCTTCTGTTGGTATAGCCGGCACTGCCTTACTGGCTAGCAAGGTGACCAAATTCATCAACTTGTATTAGAGCTCCTCAGTGTGTAACCTGAGTTGATGGACTAATATAGAACATTCCTGACAAGGTTTTTGCAGGCTAATATATTGGCAGCTGGGTTAGGAGCTTCTAATCTCATTCTATATGCATTTATATACACTCCATTGAAGCAGATACATCCTGTGAATACTTGGGTCGGGGCTGTTGTCGGTGCTATTCCACCTCTTCTAAATTGGGTAACCTTTTGTTGAATGTACTTCATAGCTTTTCTGTTCCATTTTACAATATAAGCTTCGTATAATATCCCCACCCCCACCCAAAAAAAAAAAAAAAAAAAAGGAAAAAAAAAAAAAGAAAAGAAAATGGTCTCTCGTTTTTACATAACATTGATTAACCTTTGACCTTTAATAACTTATCCTAATGAAAATTTGAGAAATTGTTGTTAGTGTTACTTCTAGTGTTGTATACATAACAAGTTTTAGAATTTCATTTTGATAAATAAATTAACATATATCAATTGGGCCAAATTCAATCAAAATTATCTTTAAAAAGTGGGACTATTTTTATGGAACGGAGGGCGTATATAACTGTTTTCCACCTATTGTATTATCCTAATTGTTTGAATTTTCAGCGTTTCATTTTTCAACAGTGATGTGTTTAAGCTTTTATGCACCTGTTATCACTCATGCATTCCATTGTCTATGATCATCATTATGTTTGTCAATTTCCATACTAATAGATGCTCGTGTACGTTCCATTTCTAGGTGGGCTGCTGCATCTGGTGAGGTTTCGCTCAATGGAATGTTACTTCCTGCTGCTCTTTATTTTTGGCAAATACCCCATTTTATGGCTCTTGCATATTTGTGTCGTGATGACTATGCAGCTGGAGGGTAAGTCCATGAGCTTTTGAATTCTCATTGTACAATTCAGTCTAGTTAAATTATTGGTTATTGTTTCCCTGATCTTTTATGGAATGTGTTCATTTGGGAGCACTGGCATGCTCCATTTATTTTACATCTTGTGCATTGTACCTTGACAAAATTATGATGCCTGCATTCACACAAACTGTTAAGAAGTTATAATCAGCAGATTGTTTGAACTGAAATCCCTTCTCGAGTACATGGGGTCCGTGATAAGCTTATCTACTATTCCCTACATCCCGAATTAATGTCTGTTTTCCACTTTAGGGACATTCTAAGAATGACTACTTTTATTTTTTGATAATAAAGTTCATTTAGTGACAAAGTATTTAAGGAAATTGACATTCATTTTGGGACAAAATTAATAGACATTCATTTTGGAACAAAATTAATACTCTATCCGTCTCATAATAAGGGGCACAAATTTCCTCTTTGAGTGTCTCATTGGTAAGTCACATTGCCCAAAAATGGAAATTTTAAATTACTTCTTTATTCAGTGAGACCCAATTGTCATACTCACAGCCACCCACTTACTATTCCCTCACCACTGTCTCTCTCCTACATCACTTTTCATGCTCACAACCCCTACTCCACTACTTTTACTTTTAAATATATATACTCTCTCCTTAGTTCCCGTGCATGGCCAATTTTGTGCCCCTTATTGTGGGACGGAGGGAGTAGATTTTTGGAGGGAGGGAGTACTTGGTATCCTTAAGCAGAGTCTAAATCATTGTTTATTTTGAGCGTAGCATACATGGTTCTCTCTTGCCATCTATTCTGCTTTTCTTTTCTTTAGTTAATTAATATCTTTAACTTTTTGAATATAATATTTTTCAGGTTTAGGATGTTCTCTCTTGGTGATCCATCTGGCCAGCGAACAGCCGCGGTGGCTTTGAGGAACTGCATTTACCTTCTTCCCCTGGGATACTTGGCCTATGATTGTGAGTGTTGCCTATGATGAAATACCTTAATGTTTGAAGGCCAAAATACATTTGGCCCCCCAAAGTATCCACCGATTCCCACTTTGCACCCTCGTTTGAAAAGTCAGTCTCTTTGGTACCAAAGTTTCCAATTTTTCTCACTTTGCACCCTCCGTCAAATGAGCGTTAAGAAAACTAACAGAACATATCATGTGCATGTCACATGATGGATATTTAAGTCTTTTGACTTGAAAAAAGAGGGCTTAAATGTCTTTTACCATATTGTCTTCTTCAACCAAGAATTATCACTAGCACCACCAGACCATCAACAGCACCACCGCACTGCCACCACCACCCACCAGTACCAGTCTTCAAAAAACAAAACCAACTGCAGTTTGTTCATGTTCATATTCATATGTTCATACTCAAAGTGATAAAAATCAATCCTTCAAACTCGAAAGTTCAAAGTGAAAACAAAAATTAATTTCTAGTTTTGTTTCACAACAACAAAAACAAAATCAAACCAAAATCTGGTTTTGTTTCAACAAATCGAAATCAAAGTCAAAACTAAATCAAAAGCGTCACCCAAATCGAAAATCCAAAATCGAAACCTAACTCAAAACCCAAATCGAAAATCAGAATTGAAATCAAAATCAAAGATCGAAACCCAAATAAAAAATCAATGTCGAAATCAAAAACAAAGTGGAACAAACCCAGATCTTTGGGTTTCTAAAGCATGAACAAGTCGAAAATCGAAACCCAGATTTCGAAAATTACAGATCCGAAATTCAAACAAATTGGAAATCATACCTCGAAAATCAAAACCCATATTAAGTTTCCAAAAGGGGAGGCCAGTCATAGGTTGTGGTGTTGGTCGGAGATGTGATGTGGATTGAGTAGTGGGTTACGTGAATTAGATGGGCTAGCCGATCAGAAGTGAAGATGGGTAGGGTTAGGTTAGGGGGTTGAGACTTGAGACTGGGAATTCATTTATTTTCTTTTTATTTTTTGGATTGGCCAACATAAAAGGACGAAAATGCCCATCACGTGATGAGTCACGTGCAATTTAACGTTAAATTTCTAACGCCCGTTTGAGTTGGGGGGTAAACTGGGAAACATTGAAAACTTAGGTACCAAAGAGACCGATTTTTCAAACGGGGGGTGCAAAGTGGGAATCGGTGGATACTTTGGGGTGCTAAATGTATTTTGGCCATGTTTGAACTTTTCTTGACCTTGTTTGTCTTAATTATCTTTAAAAGTTCATCTCCCATTTGTGAATTTAAGAGAGGTTTGCATCGCAAGATATTAAACCTCCATTACTTACTTTCAGAAAGAAAAGTTTAGGTTAGGTCTGAACCTGCAAGATGTTAAACTTCCCATTGTTTTTCCAAGAACTATCTTAACTAGAAAACTTAGGTGTACTCATGTACCCTTTTTCAACTAAAACATGCTTGCAGTCGATCGATTGCCCTTTTAACACTGAACTGAATCGTAGTAGGAAATAAAGAACAATAAAAGAAAAATGTAGGTTGTGCTATATAAGTAAACCAATATTCTCCCTCTATTAACTTCCTTTTATTCCTTGATACTCTTGTGTGAAGTTGTCAACATTGTCATGATTCGAAACTCTTTACTCCCTGCATCCCATAAAGATAGTCCCACTTCTCTAGAGATAGATTTGAATTTGATTATCCAAATGAAAATCTAAAATTTGTTATTTGTAGTACTTATAATGGTGCATCAGCAACACGTTTTAAGAATTTTATTTGGACATGTATTTTTTCCTAAATGTTTTGTCAAACGGGACGGGAGGGAGTATGATTGGCATAATGGTTGCGACTCTTGAAGGCTGTACGCAGACATGGCCAACCCGTACCCGTGGCGACCCCTGGACCCGGACTCGGACCCAGATTTGACCCGTAAGAACCGGAACCGTGCAAGACCCGCGACCCGTCAGAACCGTACCCGTGTTTGATGTGGTTCGGTTCTAGTTACGGTTCCTTTTCAAAACCCGCGACCCGGCGGTTCCGGCCCGTGGAACTGTAACCGCACATGGACCCGTATCTGTGCGGACCCGTGTAAGAACCGTGTCTGACCCATCAGAACTCGTAAAATTTTGTTAGTTTTATAACATGTGTTAAAAAAGTAACATTTCATTGATTTTAACAGAAAACTGTTACTTTTTAAACAGATTCTGTTGTTTTTTAACATAATATGTTAAAAATTTAACAGGTTCGATAAAATTTTATTAGGTAAATTTGAAAAAAAATAACATAAAAAGTAAGGACCCGTCAGACCTGTGGACCCAGAACCGTAGGTCCCGTGCAGGACCCGTAACCGTAATCGTGTACTATACGGTTCCAATATGGTTCCTTTGTTTAGAGACCGGTACCTACCCATGGGACCCGTACCTGGAACCGTATTTGGCCATGTCTAGCCGTAAGATTATTCACTATTTCCATCTTTTAAGCAATAATCATCTTCTCTTGTTGCATTTTTCTGTAGGGGCATAACATCTGGATGGTTTTGCATCGAATCAACACTTCTCGCACTTGCAATAACTGGAACAGCTTTATCATTTTATTTGAACCGTACAACAAAAGACGCCAGAAGAATGTTCCATGCTAGCCTTCTTTATCTCCCTGTATTTATGTCTGGCCTTATGTTTCATCGAATTTCTAATAACGAGCAAATCATAGCAGCAGAGAAGTTGGAGAATATGGTTGAACTCCAAGAGGCTGAAATTACAGACACGGAAAACAAGGTGAAACGCGTTACCCCTTATGGGCGCCCACCCGTGGCATATGCATCCGTTGCACCATTTCCTTTCCTTCCAGCCCCTGTATATACTCCCTCAATTTTGCAGCTTAATATTTATACGGCCGCTAAATCCAATACAGGTTAGAATACAATTGTGAAAAGTTTTTCTTCTTAATTTAGGGTGGTTTGCGAAATTTTTCCGGCTTCAAGGGTGTGTGCGTGTAGTAAGTAATGGATGATTTGGTAGTGTGAACCACTACCTCCCTAATCCCTATCATGTATCTGATGTGAAGCTCATTTACTTTCTCAGAAAAATCTGTATCATCTTTTGTTGCAGCCCTTCCAGATATAAATATCGCAATTCACTTCTCAAATTATTTAATAGATACCCCGTTCTACTCAAAATAAGATCTAGTAACTGTCCGACTAACAATACTAAAATAAAAGAAACTCAAAAGTTCAGAAGCAATAAAATGACATTTTAGCCCCCCTCAAACAATCCCGGACGGCTAAAATCACGTCTAGTCACCGACTCAGAGATATTCTAACCACGTTTAGCAAGTCGTGACCAAATTTCAAAGCATTCCGAGACCGAATTTCAATATCAAATTACCATGCATCATAAACTAGGGATGCTTTAAATTTGACTATCCTCTGGACTCTTCTTGGTCTTCAAAATTTTTCCGGGTTGTGCATAGCTGTTAACAAACAACCATGGTATTCTCACATTTGCAACAAGAAGCACACAAATTAGTTTTTCTTTGATTGCGCTAAGAAAAGTCCGTTAAGCTTCTAAACAAAAATGCCACTTAAGAGCACACAATTCGACATCAACTGGAAATTAAACAAAAAACAAGAAAAAAAAAACTCCAATGTTATTTACAAACTCTACAAATGGCATGGAACTAGTAGGTTCATTAGATTCTACATACATTAGATTATACTCCCTCTTTCCCGAAAAGTTTGTTCCATTTGACTTTTTATAATCAACATAAATGATCTTTGACCAAATATTGATTTCGATCTAATCAGTCTAGTGAAATTCAAAAAAAAATTAAATAAAAAAAAAAAACATTGTGATCATTAGATTGACACCAATATATGATTAAAGTTAACGTGTGTTGACCATAAAAGGTCAAATGAGACAAACATTCTAGGACAGAGGGAGTATAACATGAGCCGCACATGGTGTCTAAGATTGTCCCTATGCTAATCACTTTTAACTACCCTCATTCGGTTCTTCACCCAAGTGTATCATCAAAGGTTATGACAAACCTGATAATGTTCATCATCTTGGGAATTATCGTTCAATTTACACTCTTAGTTGTCTTCTTGCGTGTCGTCTGGGTCCCGCCTCGTGAAATGGAACCCCATTGGATACCTATACTCTCCGCTCCCTTCACACCGTGGACAATAATCGAGGCCACTTCCACCACACCTCCTGCACCTGTAAAAAGCATATGTTATAAACCCTATGGATCGATTATACTTTCTATTTATGAATATGAATGCGATCTAAAAATAAACGCCTTACCATTTCGGCCATACACCTTTTGGAAGTACTTCTAGTTTAACTTCGTTAGTCCTTCCTAAACAGTAAAATGCCAACAAAATTAAAAGCTAGTGGAAAGGGGGAAGAAAATATCCATGGTGACATGGTCTCAAATCAGTAAAACCGGAATTTTGTTTTTGCTAGACCTTAAACAGTTCAACATGAACTCGCGCAATGATGAATATATATAATTCAACTATAAATTATACAAGACTGACAGATATCTTCATCAGTAACTAAAAGCATGAATGCTAGTTGTTGTGTCAGTGAGTGTGCAACTGTGACTCTGATATATACTCCCTCCGTCCCGATTTAATGTTCATACTTTGACTTTACACGGGGATTAAGAAAATGCAAATGTTGTGAGTATGAAAAGTAAACTAGGAGAGAGAAAGTGAGTAGGGAATTTTTATCGTGAGAATGACAAGTGGGTCCCACTGTCCATTTTAGGTAATAAAGTAAAGTAAGAACTTTAAATTGGAACAAACGAAAAAGGAAAGTAAAACCTTAAATCGGGACAGAGGGAGTATATATATATATGTATGTATGTACACACACACACACACACACACACACACATATATATATATATATAGAGAGAGAGACCTTTTCCACGGCAATGGTGACAATCAACTCTTCCACCACCTTTGCAGACCGTACAAGGGGGTTCTGGCTTTTTTCTCCGTTCCAATCTAACATTTGACTGCAATAAGAAGTGGGAGTCAAGGAAAAGTCATTTATGTGAGAGTAGCGACAAGGCTCAAAAGAATCTTAGCAAAAATGCATAGACGAATAAAAAGACCAGCTACGCCCCTTCGACTATTTTATGCTCCTTTGTCAGTTCAAAATCAAAGATTTTGAGATTAGCAAGAATGCCAGCTCAAGGTCATGTATGTCTCGAGAAACCGAACATATTGGTGCTTAATATTGACCCAATAAAGAGAGAGAGAAGACATGCATTGTTGTACACATTTCAGATTGTAACAGTGAGGTGCACAAATAAATTTAAAGGATATTTATACACCATATTTTAAAAGTAATTACACATGGTAATGGATAATTATTGCAGATAAATGAATGATACAACAAAAGTGCGATTGCCCAAAAGGACTTAACTATCCATGTTCATATAGTAATGCTTACAGAAGACTTGTACAACCTTAGCCATATGGGCTGGGCTACAAACAACTACTAAAACTCGAAAAATTTCTATCCACTCTTCAAAGTTAACACAAAAACCAAACATGCAATGAACTGAAAATATTCGGCACATATTAAATATTTGTTAAAAGACTGATAATCATGATTCATTATGGCTAATAAATGCACTTTGACCGTAGTAGAAACTAAAACTTCTCATTTATGGAAATGCGGGTCAAATTCATGTTTATTATTTACTCCACATATTGAGTCGAACTCAAAGTATCAAAACAGGGTATGTACGACCTTAACAAAATTTGAACCACGACGAAATTTCTTTTCACTATCAAATAATCTCAGCTACCTAACATAAACCAATTTGCAAACTTAATAGATTAAATATGCATGTTGATGAACTTTTATTACCATTAGGTGTGCCGAACACAATGTTCGTACCAAACCAGTGTACAAGTACGGATTGAAGACAGATGCAGTCCGACATCATAGCAGTTAGATCTTCAATCTCCAGAAAAGGGCAGTCGGAAGGAAGCGTCAGAAAGTGACGGAAATGCCCCAGTGAGACTTGTTCAACCTTGACGAAATGGTTAATTCAAACTAACACTTTTTTTCCGCTTGGTAATTAATTTCCTCAGTAACAAAAGCACTAAAACTGTTGAGATAAAATTTAAAAAAAAACCACCCAGTTAAAGGCATACCGCAAATTTGAGCTAAACCCAAAAACTTTTGCCATCAAATTAGGCTGTTATACAATCTTAGCCGAATGGGTAACGTAAATTTACAAAAATTATTTCCGCATATTCCTCCATCCATAGCTAAATGAATGCCCAAATTTCATAAAGGGAAGATTCTGAAAATGTTCAATTTTTACAATTTAGTGGCAAAACTGCATAAATATTTTGGTTATCCACTTTATAAACATTATGTTTTGCAAATTGCATGTATGAAATGACTGAAAAAAACTGGTAAAAAAAATTATAGAAAAGGAAACTTATCATCCATTTTCAGACAAAAAAAATCTTAATTAAAAGGCAATTTGTTTATGGACAGGAAGTAGTAGTATAATTTTTCTCAGCAACCAATCAACATATGAATCATTATACCTTAGCCAAATGGGTACAACAAATTAGTTAACAAAAATAATTTCTTAAAATACTCCCTCCGTCCCAAAATGATCTTCTCATTTGTCATTTCTCATCGTCCCAAAAAGTTCTTCACATTTCTACAATTTGGGGCTTAAAAGTGCATTGACACAACATAGCTAGTGAAGAAAGTGTTCATGTCCTTAAAATGTTTGAATAGTCAAACGCGAAGATCCTTTTGAGACGGAGGGAGTAATTAACTTTCCAAAAGTTAGAAGAAATCAAACAAGAAACAATTAGTATACTTTAACTAAGAAAGGGGAGTAAAGTGACTTGCCTCGGTTCTAACAATCCAAGGCGGTTTTGAGAATGAGATGAGAGGCCAAATAATTGGGGTATCGTCTGACGGTGGTGGCGGAGACTTTCCGTTACTTGATTTTGTGGCGACGATTACAATTGACTTCCAACTTAACCTCGTCGCCGCCATTTACGGTGGAGTGTTGCTCCCAAGTTATTTCGCCGGCGAGACTTCACGGCCGAGTAAAACTTCCTAACTCACCTCCTTGAATATTTTATCTTGAAAATGGTACTAAAAGCGACGGTAGTAATACTTGTTACTCGTTTTACTTTCCTTTTTTGTTTGTCCGGACTAAGTTTCTTAGATGTTTTATTACTTAAAATGGACTATGGGACCCACTTGTCATTCTCATAAAAAAAAAACCCACTTTATCTCTCTTACTTTCTCTTACTTACTTTTTCATACTCACAACATTTACTTTTTCTTAATCTCCGTGTAAAAAATCAAACTAAACTAAGAACCTTAGTCCGAGACGGAGGGATTATTTGTTGTTAGTAGCAGTAAAGAGTAGAGCCGTCAATTCGGGACCGTCCCGTCCCGCTATATATATGGGACGGGACGGGACATCATATTCTTGTCCCGAAAAAATGCGGGACTATTCGGGGCGGGACTATTCGGGACGGGACAAACGCGGGACGAGACGGGATGGGACGGGACATCCCGAATTGTTTTGGGCTTCAAGGCCCAGCCCAATTTCATCTTTTATTGAGATTGAGTCAGGCCCAACTACCCGAGGCCCAAAATCCACCCAATTCTAGCTAGGGATGGCCAAAACCGGTTCCGGGCCCGGTTCGGAACCGCCGGTTCCGGTTCGCCATATATGTGACCCTGAACCGGCCCGCGCTTACCCCGGTTCCGGTTCGGTTGGCACAATCCGGTTCCGGTTAGGCTTCGGTTCCGGTACGGTTCCGGTCCCCACCTTTAAAATTATTGAAAAGCAAGGGATTTTTGGTCCGGTTCCGGTCCGGTTCGCCATTTATGTGACCCTGAACCGGCCCGGATGCCTTGCGGTTCCGGTTCGTCCGGTTCCGGTTTCCTCCCCAGTTTGCTCCGGTTCCGGGCTTTTCCGGTCCGGTTTGGCCATCCCTAATTCTAGCCCCAGCCCCAGATCACACACGTTCACTCGCTCAGTCATTCAGAAGAACCTAAATCGCAAATCCAAATTCCCCAAATGCAACATTAACCCTAGCCGACGGCGACGAACGATTAACCCT
The DNA here is from genome assembly GCA_026119855.1 of Campanula takesimana. Taxonomy (NCBI): domain Eukaryota; kingdom Viridiplantae; phylum Streptophyta; class Magnoliopsida; order Asterales; family Campanulaceae; genus Campanula; species Campanula takesimana. The sequence continues at coordinate 254,770 of JAOWBW010001319.1, read as the reverse complement.
ACCCTTGCCGACGTTTAGCGCGGCGACGGCGACGGAGACGGCGACGTGTCGACGACTAGCATTCCTCCTCTGGGAAAATCTCCTGGTTTCTTACTCCAACTCAAGGGAAGCGGTTAGTATATTCAACTTACAACATTTGTCTGATTTTGATTGAAATTTTCTGGGTTTAATTTCATTCTCGTTTTATCTCATTGGTATGTCCTCGTTTGGTTTGATTATCTGTTTTCTTTTTCTTTCACTTTTTCTTTGTTGGGTTCTGTTTCGTTGAGTCGGTTGTTGTTGTTTGATAGCATTCTAGATCCGAACTGATTGTTAAAAACGTGTTTTGGACTATATGTTTGTTTGTGGGTTTTCTTTGTAAATGTGTACATTTGTTTTAGGACCTGTCAGCTGGCTATGTTGTTTTGTTTGTTGGGTTTTAGTTGATGATTGATGGCTGATTTTGTGGTATTTTGTTAATGATGTTATCAATTTGAATTGAGAGATTGTGTATTTGTGTTTGTTTATTCATTACAGTTATGGAATCTAATTCAGTAAAACCGAGTACAACAGTTGAATTTGATGACAGTGACATAGCACAAAAGACTAAGGCTGAGTCAAGCAAAAAGGGAAAAACATATTCTGATATATGGAATTATTTCAACAAAATAACTAATCATTCAGATGGGGTTCTTAGAGGTGAATGTAAAGGGTGTAAAAAACCATTTTTGGCTGGTGGAAAAAATGGGACTTCGGGGATGAAGCGTCATAAACCAAAATGTCTCATGTTGAAGTTTCATGACGTAGGACAAATGATTATCGATAATGAGGGGAAAGTAGTCCATTAAAAACTTGACCAAAAGATTGCACGTGACTTGTTAGCTAGTGCGGTAATTAAACATGATCTCCCATTTTCTCTTGTTGAATATAAAGGGTTTAGAAAGTTTGTGAAGTATTTGAATCCCGAGTTTTCTTGCATTTCTAGAAATACTCTTGTTTCGGACATTGATAAGATCTTTTTGAGGGAGAAAGATAATCTTAAGCAAGTTTTGGCAAATACTTCGAACAGAATTTGCTTAACTTCTGATTTGTGGACAACATGCACTAGTGAAGGCTACATTTCTTTGACTGCTCATTTTGTTGATGTTGAATGGAAATTGAATAGTAAGATACTCAATTTTGCTCAAATGCCTCCTCCACATTCTGGAGTTGAATTGGCTGCTAAATTGTTTGAGTTTTTGAAGATTGGGGGATTGAGAAGAAAGTCTTTTCTTTGACATTAGATAATGCCTCTAGTAATGACAACATGCAAGAAATCTTGAAAGAGCAGCTTTGTTTTCAGAATGATGGCCTGTTGTGCGAAGGTGAATTTTTTTCATATTCGTTGTTCCGTTCACATTTTGAATTTAATTGCTCAAGAAGGTTTGAAAGTGATTGGTGGTGCTTTGCATAAGATTAGAGAATCTGTTAAGTTTGCTACAGGTTATGAGAGTAGGGTTAAAAAATTTGAAGTGTGTGTAATGCAAGTTGGTGGTATTGACACGAGTATTGGTTTGCGATTGGATGTGCCTACTCGTTGGAATTCAACATATTTGATGTTAGCTAGTGCCATTAAGTATAAGAAGGCTTTTTCTCTTCTACATTTGAATGACAAGAACTATAAACATTGTCATTCAAATGATGAGTGGCAAAGGGGAGAGAAAATATGTGACTTCCTTGAGCCTTTTTATGACACTACTAACTTGATCTCTGGCTCTTCTTATCCTACATCGAACTTATATTTTATGCAAGTTTGGAAAATTGAAGTTTTGTTGAAAAAAAACTTGTGTAATGAAGATGAAGTGATAAGTGATATGTGTAAAAAGATGAAAGTGAAGTTTGACAAATATTGGGATGAGTATAGTGTAGTGCTTGCATTTGGGGCTATTCTTGATCCACGAATGAAACTTGGGATGTTGGATTACTTTTATTCTAAGGTTGACAATGATAAAGCCGAAACAGAAGAGAAGATCTTAGTTGTAAAGGGACAATTATACAAGCTTTTTGAGGAATATTCTAAGGATCCCATGAATTGTGATCACATGAGTGGCTCTTCACAAGCACCTTCTTCTTTTGTCACATCTTCATCAACCGAAAAGAAAGGAATATTTAACAAAGGAAAACGGATATTTGATGTGAGTGTTTATTTATTTCTACTTTCTTTTTCTTTTTTTAACTTGATTTATATTATGTTTCATCTATATTTTATTTTATGTTAGGAATTCATGGAATATGAGAGTAAAACTGTAATTATTGCTGGAAAATCTCAATTGGATCTCTATTTGGAGGAGCCGAAACTTGAGTTTGCATTTTATGAAGATTTGGATGTCTTGGAATATTGGAAATCCCAAAAAAACAGATACCCAATTCTTGCTCATTTGGCATGTGATGTTTTAGCTATTCCCATTACTATCGTTGCTTCGGAGTCATCATTTTCTATTGGCGCTCGTGTGCTCACCAAATATAGAAGTTGCATACTCCCTCCGTCCCAGCTCAGTTGAGACTTTTTGACCAAAACTGGTCAACTTAAGGTCGGTTTGACCAACACTTTATAGAAATATTTATGTTCCAAAAAACTTTTTAAAAATTGTCATTGAGAGGATTTTTAATGGTGGTCATTTTACATTTTTTTAATTTTTGTTCGGATCATAAATATTTCTATAAAGTGTTGGTCAAACCGACCTTAAGTTGACCAGTTTTGGTCAAAAAGTCTCAAGTGAGCTGGGACGGAGGGAGTACTTCCTAAGAAAGTGCAATCTCTTATTTGTGCTCGTAATTGGTTACATGGCTACGGTAACTATATTTTTAAACTCTTTTCAATATATCGATCTACTGTTACTTTTTATATTGACATTTGTATTTTACTTTAAATGTAGATGCTTATGAAGAAGAAGATGAAGCGAATGAGATTATTAAAACTACTTTATCAAGTGAAGGGTCCAATGTACAAGTTATTGATGATTGATTGATAGGTTTGTTTTCACTTTTTCTTAATGGCATTGGTTTAACTAGTTTAATGGTTTTACTACAAGTCTACAACTTCCTGAACCTTTTTTTTTCTTTCATATTTCAGTCTGTACTCTGTCCTGGTGGAGACTGGAAGCCTGGAACAACCTTGCTGCCTTGCTGTTGCTGGGAACATTTTTTTTTTTTGTTGTTGGGAACAAACTTGCTGGGAACAACCTTTTTCTTTTGTTGTTGTTGATGGGAACAAACTTAGAAGCCTGGATGTTTAGACACACTGTTTGTTTTTGGGGGTTGTTTATTATTATTCAATGCTATATGAATTGTAGTTGATTGTAGTGAAACAGACTATGTTTGTGTTAATATCGCGTCAACTAATCCCGTGTTCGTCCCGTATTGTCCCGCGTCCCGAGGTGATTTGGGATGGGACGGGGAATTTCCGTCCCGCGTAAAATTAGGCCCGTCCCGTCCCGTCCCGTATAGACAGCGGGACAACATAGTTTTGTCCCGTCCCGTCCCGTTATCCCGAATTGACGGCTCTAGTAAAGAGTTCATATTCACAATTTCCACACCCCCAATACTCTAAATAGACTGACTTATCATTTGGGTTGTGTTGTTCACAACCCTAAAGTTAAACTCCTTCCCTCCCAAAAAGATAGTGTTAGAACATGGCTTGCACAACAAGTCATTTAGCATTTCCATTCATAAAATCATACTTATAATGTTAATATAAAGTGTAGTGAATTAAAATAATGTGTAGAATTCCTGGATATAATATTACCTATTTTTGATGGGCAAAGTGGTAATATAACATCACTAAAGGTTGAAAGGGTGTAGTCCCTAAATGAGGTGCCTATTTATTTCATATATAAAGGGCTCTCCATCAGCCCTAGAAATCACTACATCAAACTATTATTCTCTCCTAAATTATCTTAATTAGTTGCTAGAAGAACTAGAGAAAAATGCACAATCATTTAGAAGAACTCCGTCCCCTAATTCTTCTTATTCTTCTTATTCTCCCTACAACATCAAGATGGATTCAACAGGTATAGTTCTGACACGCCCCCAGGTCCCGGGATCCCCTAGTAGAACCTCGAACCTGGATGCGCGTGACTAACAAGGAACAAGAACACTAACAAGAAACTGGATGACAACTGTTTAACAAACTGACATGATATATATACTCAAGAGTAAGGAGCTAAGATAGCTCACAACACGAGTTCTAGACAAGAAAATTTAAACCAACATGAATATACACAGCGGAAACATGCCTAGCACATAAGCTGGCATCAAGAGTACTATACAAGATGTCTAGTGACAACAAGAACTGAACACGACTGTCTACCCCAAAATAAGGAGTTATACAACTCATAATACATCGTCCTCACCAAGAGTAAAAGGACACAAGCCCCAAAATAATCACGACCCTAGTAAGCTCCCAGCTATGTCGAGCCTCACTGCGCACTATCACTAGCCTTCCTTTGATCTAAGGAAAACAAATAAACAAGGAACGGGGTGAGATAAATCTCAGTAAGCTATTAGATGCAACTACATGACATGTTATCATGCAATTCAAGTAGATACTCAAGTAATCATGTATCAAGTATCATCAAGTAACAAGTATATGAGAGGCTAAGCCACTCATCAAGTAGCACATAAGGCTAAACAAGCAAGTTATAAGGATATTGCTTCCTTCCTTATTCCTCCCAAGAATACCATTGTTGTCGTAGCTTGTATTACTTTGAAAATCACGATCAATATCAAGAAACTGATTATTCAGTATATATCAGAAGACCCGGTAACCAGTGTCATTCCCAAGATCAAGACTCACGAGGTGTTCAAGAGTTTAGCATTCACTTAAGTCAGGCGTATTGCTCCAACCAAGGAAGCTATGCTCTTACTATGGCCGGTAGTAAGGGGTCAAGCGCAAATACATAGGGACCCGATTATCACTTAAGCCCCAGCTCTCGCGATAAGCGTGAACCTATATATTTCCGAACAAGCAAGGAGAACCAGCTGGACTCACACAAGAATGTACAAGTAGGTATTTACTTGAACTACGGGAGAAGAACTAATCCAAAAGTAGTGGACTAGCTCAACAAGGAACATGCTTCAAGTAATCAAGAAGTCACCTTGTTATCAAGCAACTATATGCAATGTTTGCACATACACAACAAGAACATGTCTCATACAAGTTAGTGCTTGTTCATAGCACTTTCTAGTTCATTACCATACATATGTATTGGCATCAAGTCATGTACAAGATTTTATTATCTTATATTCAAGTCTTAATCCAATTCTTTGGATGTTCAAGTCATGCACAAGATTTTATTGTCTTATACTTTAAGTTATAATTCCAATCTTTGGATATTCAAGCATGTATAAGAGTTATACACTTTACTCTTACAAGATCTTAATCCTATTCTTAGGATGTTCAATTCTAAGACTTTATTCTAATGCCCCTAAGGTGCACAAACACAAGTTTCAAGACAAGCATAACACATTAGTGCTTGTTCATAGCACTTTCAAGACATAAAGAAGAGTTACTACTCTTATACTTAAGTTCTCATTTTAATTCAACAAACACTCATGTTCAAGGCCAAGTTCTAATGCCCCAAAAGGTACAATTACACTTGCTAGGACATCTTATACCAAGGCTATATGCCTTAGGAGGGGTAAGCTTTCATTTCAATTGAGATTCAAAACACTTTTGTTGAAACAGGGGACCAGGTGAGCGCCTACAATAGACCGGGCGGCCGCTCAATAGAGCACTTTTGAAACCAAAATTTCTGATGAAATGGGCGGGCGCTTGGTGACTAAGTGGGCGGGCGCCTGGTACAATTTTCAGCAAACACAAAATTTCTTTCCAGGCCTAAACTTCTCCGTCCCAAGCGTAGGAGTAACTTCTACTAACATTTTTAACAATACCAAGGAGTATTATACCAGCTTAAACTAATACTTTCAAGTTCCTTTCATGATTTAACACAGAGGGTTATACTCCCTTTGTCCCAAAATTTCAAGTATCACAAAATTTCCCCAAACACGAAATTGACAAACACAAGTATCAGAAATAACATATATGCATCTTATTACAAGTAAGGGGGAGCTAATAACTTACCTAGTCAAAAATCAAAGTTACCCAAACAAATTTATGTTCGGCCTGGAACGCTCTATTCAACGCCACGAATATTTATCCGGGATCGGAATCAAGAACGGAGGGATAATTAAGCTCGAGGAGTCGAGAATAGGGTAAAAACCTAACCCTAACTTTGAAACAGAGGAAACAACATGAATGATTTTGGGGAGAAATGCTTCCTCAGGCAAACAACAAGTTGATATACTTGGAACTTTCCAAGAATGACAACTAGGCCCCTCAAGTTTCACTTTTAACAAAAAGGCCCCTAAAGTCACAATTTCACAAATGACCCAAAAGTCAAAACTAGACATTTAACCACCTTAATATTCTAAAGCAGTTAATAAATTAACTCAAGTAAAACTAGCACATAATATGCAAGTTCAAGTATTTAACAAGTAAGTCAAATATTTAATAGGAATAAAGATGGGCGTTACATCCTCCCCACCTTAAAGAAAATTCGCCCACGAATTTTTACTTACCAAAATTTTCAAATAGGCTCGGGTATTATCTCGCATCTCTTTCTCGGTTTCCCAAGTAGCCTCTTCAATTTCATGATTTCTCCAAAGGACCTTCACAATAGGAATCCTTTTGGTTCGTAAGACTTGCTCTTTCCAGTAAAGAATTTCAACAGGTGGTTCCTCATAAGACAAATCAGGTTGAAATGGAATAGCCTCATACTCAAGAACATGCGACTCATCCGCCATATACTTGTGAAGCATAGATACATGAAACACATCATGAATACCAGATAAAGAAGGTGGTAAAGGCACTCTATAAGCCAACTTCCCAACTCTTTCAAGAATCTTAAATGGACCGATATAACGAGGAGATAACTTTCCTTTCTTCCCAAATCTCTTTATACCTCTACGAGGAGAGACCTTCAAGAATACAAAGTCACCTACCTGGAATTCAAGATCCCTTCTATGATGATCAGCATAACTCTTTTGTCTACTCTGAGCTGTGCGCAGTCTATCTCGAATGAGTTTCACACTCTCAACTGATTGTTGAACCATTTCAGGACCCAAGAGTCTAGCTTCTCCCACTTCATCCCAGCATATAGGAGATCGACATTTTCTGCCATAAAGAGATTCATATGGAGCCATTTCAATGCTAGACTGAAAAACTGTTGTTATAAGCAAACTCAGCCAAAGGAAGATGAGTATCCCAGCTGCCTTTGAAATCCACAACACAAGCACGTAACATATCCTCGAGAATCTGTATAAGTCTCTCAGATTGCCCATCAGATTGAGGATGAAAAGCTGTACTGAAATTCAATTTAGTACCCATGGCACCCTGAAGAGCTTGCCAGAATCGAGAAGTAAAACGAGGATCTCTGTCAGATACAATACTCACAGGAACTCCATGGAGTCGAACAATCTCCTGAACATACAAAGATGCCAACTGAGACAATGAATACCCCATGGAAATAGACAAGAAGTGAGCTGACTTGGTCAGTCTATCCAATATAACCCAAACAGCATCATGGCCTCGTCTGGTACGTGGCAAACCAGTCACAAAATCCATCGTAATATGCTCCCATTTCCACTATGGAATTTCTAATGGTTGCAACAAACCTGCTGGACGTTGATGTTCCACTTTTACTTGTTGACAATTCAAACATTTGGATACATACTCAGCAATTTCTCTTTTCATATTGTTCCACCAGAAATGTTTCTTCAAGTCTTGGTACATTTTAGTGCTTCCAGGATGAATAGTATACTTGGCTTTGTGAGCCTCTTCAAGAACTTTCTTCTTTATCTCAAGATCAACTGGAATACAAACTCGGCCTCGAAAGGTAAGAATTCCATCACCATTGAAAGAAAAATCTGGTTGCTTTCCTTCATTCATTCCACTAATAATTTTCTGCAATTCAGAATCAGTTACCTGAGCTTCTTTGATCTGTTGGAGTAAATCTGAAGTAGCCTTTATATTAGCAAGAATAATTCCATGTCTAGATTCACAAGGACTCCAATCACACAAGTCTTCTAACAATTTTCATTCACGAATCATCAAGCAAGAAATATAAGTCTTTCTGCTCAGTGCATCTGCCACAACATTTGCTTTCCCTGGATGATAAAGGATAGTACAATCATGATCCTTCAATTTCTCCATCCATATACGTTGTCTCATATTAAGCTCTTTCTGAGAAAACAAGTACTTCAAGCTTTTATGATCAGTAAAGACTTCAAATTTGGTTCCATACAAGTAATGCCTCCATTTATGCAAAGCAAAAATAATCGCAGCCAACTCTAAATCATGAGTAGGATAATTCTTTTCATAAGGAGATAATTTTCGAGAAGCATAAGCTATTACCTTGCCATCTTGCATTAAAACACAACCCAATCATTCTTTAGAAGCATCAGTATAAACCATGAAATTCTCAGAACCACTAGGTAAAGCCAAGACTGGAGCTGTCGTTAAGCGCCTTTTCAACTCTTGAAAACTTGCTTCATGATGGATGTGTTTTTACCCATCCAAATGATATACTTTTATGACTTATTATATGCTCAACCTTGTGTGTTTTGATGGTTTTTGGAGTGTTTATGAGTATAGGGAAGGAGCGAAAGAATGTACGGATTCTTGTACGTTAAAGTGCGAAAAGGAAGGATAAAGAACGGACCAGAACAAAAATACAAATTGATTTGACCTCTGATAAATCAATACCATTGGATAGTACTCAAAAATACCTTTCCAACGATAGTTTACACGTCCAAATCGGAGTTCGTATGAAGAAGTTATGGCCTCCGGAAGATTGCGCGATAATCAGCGAAGCACCAAGCGCCCGCCTGGTCCATACCAGGCGCCCACTTGGTCTTTGGACAGAAAAAACAGCAGTTTTTGACCAAAGTAGGCACCCACTTGCACCCTAGAAAGCGCCCACTCGCCCAGGGACCTTAGGGGAATTTTCCAAGGACTTTTCTGGAATTATCCAAACTTTGAGGGGCTTTTTAGGAATTTCCAAATTTCCAGGGGCCTTTCTGGAATTTCTGGAGGACCTTTGGGGAATTTTTGGAGGGCTTTTCTGAAAACTCAAAAATACCAGGGACTCTTGGGGAAATCCGGCCATCAGCACTTTATTTCTCATTTTTCAACAAGGAATCCTAGGGTTTTTCCTATTTTTACACCTCTTTAGCACTTGTATAAATATAACACTCTAGCCTACTTTATTATTCATACTTTGTACATACTTTTATTCAAGATTCAAGATTGTAATCAAGATTTCATCAATTTAATCTCAGGTTTTGATGTTCTTTATTATTTTTCTTGTTCTTGATTTTATTCTTATTAGTAGCTAATTTCTTAGATTCATGAATTGATAGTAACAATACTTGATCTCTATGCTATAGATTTAATTATTCCATTCTTTCTTATTCTTGTTTATCAAAATATTATTCATTCTAAATTCTTTAGTTTCAATTATATGTTAAGATATAAATTGGCTTTAGAATTTTTGGGTATCTATTGTTACAGTGACTCGGGCATTGATACATTGACCACTATTTTGATTAATATATCTATTTGATGTCGTGATAGAAATCAAGTGGGTGTAGGTTCATATGTTCTTTAGAACGTAATAACTCTTTAAATAATTACATGGACTTGATTTGCGAAGTGTGATTAGTTAGAGAGAAATAGATTGCAATCCGGCCGCCTCACCGTCCCAATTCTTACTTTTGTGAACGAACCCAAGAAAGAGATTGATCTTTTCATTAGGAGCATAGCATAGAGTGAAAGTATTTGTGAATCCAATTCGTGAATCTATTCATTAATCTTGCTTTTATTTATTTTCTTAGTTTAATTTAATTTATTGTTTTAGTAATAAAAAAAAATCAAAACCCCACTATTTACTTTTCTGTTTTTAAACATTCTTGTTTTCCAATCTAGTCTCTGTGGATTCGACCCTTGCTTGTGCATACTACTACACCGGTAACTAGTACACTTGCTAGGTAATTTAATTAGAGGGAGATTTTCTCCATCAAGTTTTTGGCGCCGTTGCCGGGGACTTGATTAGGTTAACAAGTTTGTTTAGGTAGTGTAAATAGTTTTCTTTTATTTTTCTTATTTTTTTAATTTTTTTTAGTTAGTTTTTTTTTTTAGTATTTATTTATTTATTGTATACTTAAAGACACATAGAATTAACCAGTACAACATGTATGAGTCATGTCTGAATTGTGGATTTTATTCTCATACTACTAATCAGTGTCCGTTTGGGACATATTTTTCTGAGTATTATCCACAGGTTCAAACAGGAAATTATTTCGAGTCATGGCAACCACAATATGATCCTCCCCCATACTCTTATAGTCAAGGTTGGGAAAATCATTCAAACATGACTTGGAATAATCAAGAGCCAACATACTGTGCCTCAATACCTCCACAACCTCTAAAACAAGCATTGAAGGAGACTATGGAAAGGATGGAGGAACACATGATCATAATGTTAGAGATATTGAGGAACCATGAGCCGGATACTACTCCTATACAGAAGCAAGCGGACGAGCAACCTTCAACCCTGGTTTGGTATCTAAATGCTGATGGGGAAGAGTGTGTCTATGACTCATTTTTTGAGCCATATTTTAAACCACCACCACAATATGGAGAGAAAACCGTGGAGGACGCTGAAGAGAATTTTGTCTATGAAATCTCTAATGTTTCCGCTACGGATCAGTCACTCGAAGAGAAACCTTTGGAAGATGCAAAGGAGAATTTTGTCTATGAAATCTCCAATGTTGACTCTAAAGATGGTTCCTCTTTTGATGATGCGAGTGGTTGTACAGAGGATGTGAAGGAAGCAAAAACGGTGGAGAAAACATGGCATGAGATAGCCATTGAGGAGCTTGAGTTTGCTTTATATGGTGATGAGAAGAGGGATAGTGAGGAGGTTCATGATACGAATGAGACTACTTGTAGCGGTCCCAATGAAAACGTGATCATCATTATGGTACCCCTTCCATCTTGTAATAGTGGAAAAAGTGGTGAGAGGCCACAAGTGGTGGAGCCCAAGAAGCGAAGATGCCAACAATTCCCTGTGGTACTAAATGATAAAATAAAAAGGGGAATGTACATGGGGCTCGAGCGGAAGATAAGGACCCGCGAGAATGCAAAGTGGGCCAAAGGAAGAAAGGTGAAATCCAAACCGGGCAACGGTCGGGCTAACGACCTTAACCAAATGCGCTTGTTGGGAGGCAACCCAACTAGGTAACATTTATTTTGCTTTCATTTTATTGTTTTGTTGTGTATTGCCATCCTTTGAACCCAAAGCATGTTTTAGTTCCTTATGCTATGAGGACATAGCATGTTTTGAGTTTGGGGGTAGGCATCTCTCCGAGTTTGTGGGTTTATAGGGGAGTGTATATAGTTGTCACCCTCCAAAAAAATAGAAAAATTTTAAAAATTTGTTCTCTTTATATGATAGAATTGTTAGCTAATTGTCAATGTGGACTTGGAATTGACATTTTATGTGTGCTATCATGTTGAGAAATTAGGAGTGCAGTAGAACATACATTCTATGATTTATTTCCACTTTAACTCTTATGCACGGATTATGGCCACCAACCTAGGTGCCTGTTATGGAAAGATTAATACATATTCAGGATCTTTAAAACGTGTTTGTGAAATTTGTCAATAATTAGGTTACTGTGTATTGAATTGAAAAGGAGTTGAATTGTAATGGGAGGGCAAGTAAATTTTGTAGGGTGTGCATTTTATGTAATGACATGCTCCGTGTTCTTGTCAATGCACGCCACAGGGGAAATTGTAGAGCTTGCACTTTATGTAATGACATGCTTCGTGTTCTTGTCAGTGCAAGCTAAAGGGGAAAAGTGAGTAAAGATTCAAAGAATCCTCACTATGAAATATTGCCCTCATTGTGAAAATTGGAGGAAGTATGTGTTCGGGAATGAATATGAGTATCAATGTGTTGTGATATGTATGGAAATCTATAGTTTGGGGGTTGAAGCTCGAAAATTGTATGGTGGCACTACACACAACTTTTTTTCAATACATAGTAATCGTTGAAAAAATTCGCAAACACACTAAAAAGGGATGTACTTTTTTAGGTAGTAATGTTCCCATAAACAATCCTAGGTTGTTGGTGATAATCCCACTCACATATTCACGGTGGGAGATTTCATAGAAAGTGTGCGTTAATGTAAATTTGATTTCTTGTACGTGATAGCTCATGTAAAGTTGATTGCTAAGAGGCCCTAAGTGTCAATGTGTTGATAATTAAGTTATATATTGAGAACATCCAAATATACATATATATATATATATATATATATTTGTTTTAGTTGTTTTTTTAGCTTTTGTAGTTTATAGTTTTATTTTTTTGTTTTGTTTTACTCGAGGACGAGCAAAAGATAAGTTTGGGGGTATTTGATGGATGTATTTTTACCCATCCAAATGATATACTTTTATGACTTATTAGATGCTCAACCTTGTGTGTTTTGATGGTTTTTGGAGTGTTTATGAGTATAGGGAAGGAGCGAAAGAATGTACGGATTCTTGTACGTTAAAGTGCGAAAAGGAAGGATAAAGAACGGACCAGAACATAAATACAAATTGATGTGACCTCTGATAAATCAATACCATTGGATAGTACTCAAAAAGACCTTTCCAACGATAATTTACACGTCCAAAAACTTGATGGAGAAAATCTCCCTCTAATTAAATTACCTAGCAAGTGTACTAGTTACCGGTATAGTAGTATGCACAAGCAAGGGTCGAATCCACAGAGACTAGATTGGAAAACAAGAATGTTTAAAAACAGAAAAGTAAATAGTGGGGTTTTGGTTTTTTTTTATTACTAAAACAATAAATTAAATTAAACTAAGAAAATAAATAAAAGAAAGATTAATGAATAGATTCACGAATTTGATTCACAAATACTTTCACTCTATGCTATGCTCCTAATGAAAAGATCAATCTCTTTCTTGGGTTCGTTCACAAAAGTAAGAATTGGGACGGTGAGGCGGCCGGATTGCAATCTATTTCTCTCTAACTAATCACACTTCGCAAATCAAGTCCATGTAATTATTTAAAGAGTTATTACGTTCTAAAGAACATATGAACCTACACCCACTTGATTTCTATCACGACATCAAATAGATATATTAATCAAAATAGTGGTCAATGTATCAATGCCCGAGTCACTGTAACAATAGATACCCAAAAATTCTAAAGCCAATTTATATCTTAACATATAATTGAAACTAAAGAATTTAGAATGAATAATATTTTGATAAACAAGAATAAGAAAGAATGGAAGAATTAAATCTATAGCATAGAGATCAAGTATTGTTACTATCAATTCATGAATCTAAGAAATTAGCTACTAATAAGAATAAAATCAAGAACAAGAAAAATAATAAAGAACATCAAAACCTGGGATTAAATTGATGAAATCTTGATTACAATCTTGAATCTTGAATAAAAGTATAAGTATGAATAATAAAGTAGGCTAGAGTGTTATATTTATACAAGTGCTAAAGAGGTGTAAAAATAGGAAAAACCCTAGGATTCCTTGTTGAAAAAGGAGAAATAAAGTGCTGATGGCCGGATTTTCCCAGGAGTCCCTGGTATTTTTGAGTTTCCAGAAAAGCCCTCCAAAAATTCCCCAAAGGTCCTCCAGAAATTCCAGAAAGGCCCCTGGAAATTTGGAAATTCCTAAAAAGCCCCTCAAAGTTTGGATAATTCCAGAAAAGTCCTTGGAAAATTCCCCTAAGGTCCCTGGGCGAGTGGGCGCTTGCTAGGGTGCAAGTGGGCGCCTACTTTGGTTAAAAACTGCTGTTTTTTCTGTCCAAAGACCAAGTGGGCGCCTGGTATGGACCAGGCGGGCGCTTGGTGCTTCGCTGATTATCGCGCAATCTTCCGGAGGCCATAACTTCTTCATACGAACTCCGATTTGGACGTGTAAACTATCGTTGGAAAGGTCTTTTTGAGTAATATCCAATGGTATTGATTTATCAGAGGTCACATCAATTTGTATTTATGTTCTGGTCCGTTCTTTATCCTTCCTTTTCGCACTTTAACGTACAAGAATCCGTACATTCTTTCGCTCCTTCCCTATACTCATAAACACTCCAAAAACCATCAAAACACACAAGGTTGAGTATCTAATAAGTCATAAAAGTATATCGTTTGGATGGGTAAAAACACATCCATCACTTCACATTGGTCATTCCACTCAAATGAAATAGCTTTTCGAGTCATATTAGTCAATGGAGTAGCAATCTTGGAGAATCTCTCAATGAACCTCCGATAATAACTATCCAAGCCCAAGAAACTACGGATCTCTGTCACTGTAGTTGGCCTCTTCCAGTTTACAACTGCTTCAACTTTGGAAGGATCTACTGCAATACAAGTAGCAGACACAACATGCCCCAAAAATGAAACCTCTTCTAACCAGAAAGCACATTTGCTGAATTTTGCAAATAATTGTTTCTCACGAAGAACTTGCAATACCACTCTGAGATGTTGTTCATGCTCAGCCCGTGATTTAGAATACACAAGAATATCATCAATGAATACCACCACGAAACAATTAAGATATGGCTTGAATATACGGTTCATCAAATCCATAAATACAGCTGGAGCATTTGTCAAACCGAATGGCATAACAATAAACTCATAATGCCCATACATGGTACGGAAAGCTGTCTTTGGTATATCCTCAGATCTGATTTTCAACTGATGATAACCACTTCTCAAGTCAAGCTTCGAGTACACTACTGAACCTTGAAGTTGATCAAACAAGTCATCAATGTGAGGTAACGGATATTTGTTCTTGATAGTTACCTGATTAAGATCTCTGTAATCAATACACAATCGCAGAGTCCTATCTTTCTTTCTGACAAATAACACTGGTGCACCCCGCGGTGATACACTAGGCCTGATGAAGCCCATTTCAAGTAATTCTTCAAGCTGTGTTTTCAACTCTCTCAACTCAGCTGGAGCCATTCTATAAGGTGCTTTAGAGATTGGTGCTGTACCTGGTAATAACTCAATACAGAACTCAAGCTCTCGATCAGGTGGCATGCTATACTCAGAAGAGAATACATCTGAAAATTCAGACACAACAGGAATATCCTCCATCTTGGGAACAGATAAACTCTGGTCAAGAACACATGCGAGATACCCGGCACAACCACGAGATAAAAGTTTTCTAGCTTTTAAAGCAGAAATAACATGTATAGCACATAAAGGCCTATCACCTTCAAAGGTAAAATCAGGCAAACCAGGTATAGAAAAAGTTACTACTTTTCTATGACAATCAACAGATGCATGATGCACATAAATCCAATCCATGCCAAGAATCACGTCAAAGTCCCTTATAGGTAACACGACTAGGTCAGCAAGAAGGGCATGATCACCCACAAGAACTTCACATTTCTTGTAAACCTCAGAAGCAAACATGCAATCTCCCATATGGGAAGATACTTCTAGCACATAAGGCATAGAATCAGGAAGAACATGCAAATGCGACACAAAATGAGATGCCACATAAGAATGAGATGAGCCTGGATCTATCAAGACTCGCGCTCTCGTACTAGAAAGTAATATAGTACCTCCTATGACCGCAGAAGACTCAGCTACACTCTGCTGATCTAGAGCAAACACTCGACCCTAAACTTTTGGTCGACCCCCACTATCTCTCTTAGTACCTGAAGCCTGTTGACTTGTACCCCCAACTTGACTTCCCTTGCCTTTAGGACAATTCTTGATAAAGTGCCCAGTTTCACCACAAGATAAACATCTTCCTTGCTTTAGCCAACACTTGTCTTCAGAATGGCCTTCTTTCGAACAATAACCACATACTCTCCTGGGACCTTGGACTGTTGTCTTAGAACCAGTTGATACACTACCTTTACTTTCAGATGGCTGTCGGAATCGACGATCTTGGCGGCTAGATTTACCACCCTTAGAACCAGATCCCTGTGCTTTCTCTGATACACGACCTGTCATGGTTGTTCCCAACTTCACCTTGTGTTCTTCAATGTCATTTTCAATAGCATAATCCTTCTCCACTGCTTGATGATAACTAGTAAGCTGAGAAAGAAGTTGCTTCCTATACTCAGTCCTCAACCCCTTCACAAATCTTTGTGCCTTCTTGGTTTCATTTGGAACTAAGTGATCACAATACCTAGCCAATTCTGTGAACTTGGTTGAGTATTTCCCCACTGTCAAGCTTCCCTGCTCCAGATTAAGAAATTCCATCTCTTTTCTGTCTTGAACCACTGCTGGAATGAACTGTGACTTGAATGCTTTAAGAAAATTATCCCAAGTCTGTGGTACCCCTTCCAGTTCCCAGCTTTTACTCAGAACTTGCCACCAATGTTCAGCAGCTTTCTCACGTTTAAAGGTTGCAAAGGTTACCTTATCACCTCCTGCACATCTCAAGGCTGTAAAGATCTTCTCAATACTTTCAATCCACTCTTCTGCCTTCTTAGCATCAAATTCCCCGTCAAAGCTACGAGGTTTCAACTTCAAGAACCTTGTAAGTCGATTAGGATAATCCCAGTTTATATTATCAACCATCTCTTCTTGAGGAGTTACAGATCTCAGCTGATTACTGCCACTAGTACCTTCAGAACTCATTGTACCTGTAGGTAAACACTCGGCATTATTAACGCCCCAAGACTAACCCATACCTAGGCCATAGACCCTATCCAGACTTAGAGCAAACCAAGGTAGCTAAACAGGGTAGCTAAACCAGGGTAGCTCTGATACCAACCTGACACGCCCCCAGGTCCTGGGATCCCCTAGTAGAACCTCGAACCTGGATGCGCGTGACTAACAAGGAACAAGAACACTAACAAGAAACTGGATGACAATTGTTTAACAAACTGACATGATATATATACTCAAGAGTAAGGAGCTAAGATAGCTCACAACACGAGTTCTAGATAAGAAAATTTAAACCAACATGAATATACACAGTGGAAACATGCCTAGCACATAAGCTGGCATCAAGAGTACTATACAAGATGTCTAGTGACAACAAGAACTGAACACGACTGTCTACCCCAAAATAAGGAGTTATACAACTCATAATACATCGTCCTCACCAAGAGTAAAAGGACACAAGCCCCAAAATAATCACGACCCTAGTAAGCTCCCAGCTATGTCGAGCCTCACTGCGCACTATCACTAGCCTTCCTTTGATCTAAGGAAAACAAATAAACAAGGAACGGGGTGAGATAAATCTCAGTAAGCTATTAGATGCAACTACATGACATGTTATCATGCAATTCAAGTAGATACTCAAGTAATCATGCATCAAGTATCATCAAGTAACAAGTATATGAGAGGCTAAGCCACTCATCAAGTAGCACATAAGGCTAAACAAGCAAGTTATAAGGATATTGCTTCCTTCCTTATTCCTCCCAAGAATACCATTGTTGTCGTAGCTTGTATTACTTTGAAAATCACGATCAATATCAAGAAACTGATTATTCAGTATATATCAGAAGACCCGGTAACCAGTGTCATTCCCAAGATCAAGACTCACGAGGTGTTCAAGAGTTTAGCATTCACTTAAGTCAGGCGTATTGCTCCAACCAAGGAAGCTATGCTCTTACTATGGCCGGTAGTAAGGGGTCAAGCGCAAATACATAGGGACCCGATTATCACTTAAGCCCCAGCTCTCGCGATAAGCGTGAACCTATATATTTCCGAACAAGCAAGGAGAACCAGCTGGACTCACACAAGAATGTACAAGTAGGTATTTACTTGAACTACGGGAGAAGAACTAATCCAAAAGTAGTGGACTAGCTCAACAAGGAACATGCTTCAAGTAATCAAGAAGTCACCTTGTTATCAAGCAACTATATGCAATGTTTGCACATACACAACAAGAACATGTCTCATACAAGTTAGTGCTTGTTCATAGCACTTTCTAGTTCATTACCATACATATGTATTGGCATCAAGTCATGTACAAGATTTTATTATCTTATATTCAAGTCTTAATCCAATTCTTTGGATGTTCAAGTCATGCACAAGATTTTATTGTCTTATACTTTAAGTTATAATTCCAATCTTTGGATATTCAAGCATGTATAAGAGTTATACACTTTACTCTTACAAGATCTTAATCCTATTCTTAGGATGTTCAATTCCAAGACTTTATTCTAATGCCCCTAAGGTGCACAAACACAAGTTTCAAGACAAGCATAACACATTAGTGCTTGTTCATAGCACTTTCAAGACATAAAGAAGAGTTACTACTCTTATACTTAAGTTCTCATTTTAATTCAACAAACACTCATGTTCAAGGCCAAGTTCTAATGCCCCAAAAGGTACAATTACACTTGCTAGGACATCTTATACCAAGGCTATATGCCTTAGGAGGGGTAAGCTTTCATTTCAATTGAGATTCAAAACACTTTTGTTGAAACAGGGGACCGGGTGGGCGCCTACAATGGACCGGGCGGCCGCTCAATTTGAAACCAAAACTTCTGATGAAATGGGCGGGCGCTTGGTGACTAGGTGGGCGGGCGCCTGGTACAATTTTCAGCAAACATAAAATTTCTTTCCAGGCCTAAACTTCTCCGTCCCAAGCGTAGGAGTAACTTCTACTAACATTTTTAACAATACCAAGGAGTATTATACAAGCTTAAACTAATACTTTCAAGTTCCTTTCATGATTTAACACAGAGGGTTATACTCCCTTTGTCCTAAAATTTAAAGTATCACAAAATTGCCCCAAACACGAAATTGACAAACACAAGTATCAGAAATAACATATATGCATGTTATTACAAGTAAGGGGGAGCTAATAACTTACCTAGTCAAAAATCAAAGTTACCCAAATAAATTTCTGTTCAGCCTGGAACGCTCTATTCAACGCCACGAATATTTATCCGGGATCGGAATCAAGAACGGAGGGATAATTAAGCTCGAGGAGTCGAGAATAGGGTAAAAACCTAACCCTAACTTTGAAATAGAGGAAACAACGAGAATGATTTTGGGGAGAAATGCTTCCTCAGGCAAACAACAAGTTGATATACTTGGAACTTTCCAAGAATGACAACTAGGCCCCTCAAGTTTCACTTTTAACAAAAAGGCCCCTAAAGTCATAATTTCACAAATGACCCAAAAGTCAAAACTAGACATTTAACCACCTTAATATTCTAAAACAGTTAATAAATTAACTCAAGTAAAACTAGCACATAACATGCAAGTTCAAGTATTTAACAAGTAAGTCAAATATTTAACAGGAATAAAGATGGGCGTTACAGTTCGCTTCCGCCTTCATCTTCTTCCTCAATCTTGTTGGAAAAATGTGTAAAATAAGTGAAGGAAATTTAAGAAATTGCGCGCGTTTCTTAAATAAAAATCATTTCTTGATTAAATTAATGACTTCTACATACATACTAGGAATAAATTGGTTTTTCCAATTTATGTAGTGGAAGGTAGAAGTTGAAATGCTCAAAATGAATGGGTAAGTTGGGATTTGGTAACTATCCCACATGGAAAGGGAAGGGAAAATTCCCTAGGATCCTTCCTTGTAAAAGGGTATCCCACATGGGATAAAGAGGGAAATAATGTTCTAAGACCATTTGTGGGTAAAGTCAAGTGAACTTGTCCCACATTGGTTTAGAATAAAAATGTGAGCTAGTTTAAATACAATTGACCATTTGTATGGGTTAAGATTGTGTAGACTAGAGGCTCTCTCTCGCGCCCGGTGCGCAGGGGGGGTGCAAATTTAGTTGGAAATTTGTCGATTTATGCTTTGGACCGCCGGACTCATGTGTGCGCGACCTGCGGACACGAATGTAGCTCCAAAATGTCCTAGGCATGACAAGCTCACTTTTTGATATCTTTTTTGAATTCGGCTGGGATCAAAAACATATTCTGTAACAGTCGAATTTAAAGCCATTCATTGCTGAATTAATTTGTGATTAATTCTATTGATTATAGAGTTAATTGTGTGATTAATTCGGATCTTTTGGGCAGTATAAAATGGTGTTTGGTACAGCCATTTTGAACACACAATTCAACAATTTCTCACCCCTTGCTTCAGCGTTTTCCTTGGCCCTCTTGCTCTTTCTTGGTGACTTTTTCTGGGCACTTTGAAGTTCGCCGGAGACACTATTGTGCAGCCGTTGTCCGGTCCGTCCGTGTATCCTGGGAGACAGGCATCCAACGTATCCTCAAGCACAACATCGGTGAGGGGACGAATTTGTCTTAAGGACAGTGTTGGTTTACACGACTCGGACAAACCCAACAATTTTCTTTTCCAGCTTTCTGTTTTCAGTTTTTGTAATCTCTGTAATTTCTGTTTCTTATTCGATATTCGGTGTAATATTTCTAACAATCTTAAGACAAAATTAAATCCTTCTCTGTTGAAGGGAAACAGAATCAAAACAGTAAACTAAATTGCTTTGTTTGTTTTCAGAAAATGGTTTCTGATTCGAGCGCTTCAAAGCAAGTTGCTGGAGCCGACCCTCCTCGTGTGGAGACAGTGTAGAATGAGCAAAACAGTGGTGATAAGACTGTTGTTGCTCCACTCTCTCCTACTCCGGTGCATCACAGCGAGAAACCGGAGAAGTTTTTTGGCCAAGACTTCAAGAGATGGCAACAAAAGATGCAATTTTACTTGACTACCTTGAACTTGAAGAGGTTTCTTAGTGAAGATCCTCCACAAGTTGGTGAGAATGCCGATGCTCAAGCCGTGACTGCGGTTGATGCTTGAAAGCATTCGGAATACCTTTGCCGTAATTATATACTGAATGGTTTGTCCGATTCATTGTATAATATTTATAGTGAAAAGAAAACTGCAAAGGAACTTTGGGAGGCTTTAGAGCGCAAATATAAAATCGATGATGCGGGTGCAAAGCAATTTGTTGTTGGCCGCTTCCTCGATTATAAAATGGTGGACTCTAAAAGTGTTAGAAGTCAAGTAAAAGAGTTGCAAATAATAATTCATGAAATCCATGCCGAGGGGATGGTGTTGAGTGAAACATTCCAAGTGGCGGCTATAATTGAAAAGTTGCCTCCCGCTTTTAGTGATTTTAAGAATTATTTGAAGCACAAACGAAAGAAGATGGATGTTGAGGCACTTGCTATTCGCCTTCGTATTGAAGAAGGTAATAGGGCTGCGGAAAAGAAGTTGAATCATCTTCTTGTTTCCAAGGCTCATGTGGCTAAGGAAAATGTGGTGGAGCATGGTGAAAGCTCCAAGAACAAAGGCAAGAACAAAGGCAAAGGTGCTTTGAAGCCTAAGGGATGAGTCTCCAAGAACAAGTTTGGTGGAACTTGCTACAATTGTGGTATTAAGGTCCACAAGTCTTCCGAGTGTAGGAAGCCAAAGAAGGAAGCCAATGTGGTTGAAGATGCTTCCGAATTTCTAGCGGCGGTTATTTCCGAAGTGAACATGGTGGGTTCTAACCCAAAACAGTGGTGGATTGACACCGGTGCTACTAGGAATGTTTGTTCTAACAAAGACATGTTTAGTAACTTTGAAGCCCTTGAAAATGGTGAAAAATTATTCATGGGTAATTCGGCTACTTCCGAGGTCAAGGGAAGGTGGTGCTCAAGATGACTTCCGGTAAAGAATTGCTTCTCAACAATGTGCTCTATGTGACCGATGTCCGGAAAAATTTGGTGTCCGGATCGCTTTTGAACAAGCATGGTTTTCGTATTGTGTTTGAGTCGGATGTTGTCACTTTGTCAAAGAATGGTATGTTTGTAGGAAAAGGGTATGTTTGTGATGGGCTCTTTAAGCTCAATGTAATGGCTATTAAGGCCAAAGGCAATGGAATAAAGAATTCTTCCGCTTACTTGCTTGAGTCTTCCAAGTTGTGGCATGGTAGACTAGGACATGTTAATTATGATACTATTCGTAAATTAATTAACTTGAATTTGCATACCAAAATGTAAAATAGAATACAAACATAAATGTGAAACTTGTGTAGAAGCAAAACTCACAAAAACTCCGTTCCATTCTATTGAAAGAAATAATGAACCACTTGATTTGGTTCATATGGATTTATGTGACTTCAAATCAACACAATCACGTGGGGGCAATAAGTACTTTATGACTTTTGTAGATGATAACACAAAATTTTGTTATGTGTATTTTTTTAAAAGTAAAGATGAAGCTATAGAAAAATTTGTTCTCTATAAAAATGAAGTTGAAAATCAACTTAGCCGGAAAATAAAAGTCATAAGAAGTGATCGTGGTGGTGAGTATGAATTTCCATTTGAGGATATTTGTGCTCAACATGGAATTAAACACGAAACAACGGCACCTTATGCACCGCAATCCAATGGAGTTTCTTAAAGGAAAAATCGGACTCTAAAGGAAATGATGAACGCCATGATTATAAGTTCGGGGTTACCGGATAACATGTGGGGAGATGCCGTATTGTCGGCAAACTACGTGTTAAATAAAGTACCTCGAAAGAAATTAAACAAGAGCCCCTATGAATTGTGGCATGGAAGAATGCCATCTTATCAATACATGAAAGTGTGGGGGTGTCTTGCTAAGGTTTTGATTCCAACACCTAAAAAGGTGAAAATTGGACCAAAAACTATTGATTGCATATATATTGGGTATGCACATAATAGTAGTGCTTATAGATTTCTTGTACATGGATCGAAAATTCAAGAAATACACAAGAATACTATAATGGAATCAAGAAATGCTTATTTCTATGAAGATATATTTCCGTGTAAAAGAAATGAAGCAAGTTCATCTAAACGGATATATGATTCAATAGAAGAAGAAATTCATCATGATGAAAATGATGAACAAGAACAAGAACAAGAAATAGAACCTCGACGTAGTAAACGAGGAAGGATAGAAAAATCCTTTGGGACAGACTTTTTAACTTATATGTTAGAAAGTGAACCACAAACTTATAAAGAGGCCATGAGCTCTTCGGAAGGACTTTTGTGGAAAGAGGCAATTAAAAGTGAAATAGATTCTATTTTGCAAAATCACACTTGGGAGTTAGTGGATTTACCTCCGGGTTGTAAACCACTAGGATATAAGTGGATTTTCAAAAGAAAAATGAAAGCGGATGGGACAATTGACAAGTATAAGGCAAGACTTGTAATTAAAGGTTACAAGCAAAAAGAAGGCCTTGACTATTTTGATACATATTCTCAGGTAACAAGAATAACATCAATAAGAGTAGTACTTGCAATAGCCGCTTTAAGGAATCTTGAAGTGCACCAAATGGATGTAAAAACCGATTTTCTAAATGGTGATTTAGAAGAGGAAATTTACATGGCACAACCCGAGGGGTTTGTTTCACATGGGCAAGAAAAGAAAGTGTGCAAATTAGTAAAGTCTTTGTATGGCTTGAAACAAGCACCAAAACAATGGCATCAAAAGTTTGATCAAGCCATGATGGGAAGTGAATTTAAAATAAATGAATGTGATAAATGTGTTTACGTAAAAGACACGGAAAATGGTTATGTCATTTTGTTGGGTATGCTTATTTCTTAACCCTCCCAATTATGTTAGAATTGATTGATACCATCACCTAAGTATTTTATGGACTTTAGGATCCTATGTAAGAAGTCTTATAACTTCTATTTTTAGCTAAGTCCAATTTTATAGAATAGGCTTAGCGGTTAGGGCTTGCTTGGAATTGAGGTTTCATTTACTGAAGACCAAGTATAATGCGCAGGACATTTCGTGCGCAGCACATTTCATGCGCAGAGCATTACCTGCTCATTCTCCGCGCGCATAGCATTACCTGCTCATTCTCCGTGCGCATAGCATTACCTGCTTATTCTCCGCGCGCATAGCATCACTTGCTCATTCTCTATACGCATGGCTTCTATGAGCAGAGCAGATTAACTTGGTCCTTATGATTATCTTTCAACAACCTCATATTCTTGAAGCTTGGAGCGAAAAGGAATGATCTAAGCAAGACTGTGGTCTCTGCGCAGGACTTCCCTGCGCAGGACATCACTGCGCAGGTCTCCTCTGCGCAGTATGCATCCTTGCTCAGTTTTCGATACATTCAGATTACATAACTTGGAAAGCGCTTAGAAGATGCACACTTATTAAAAATGCTGAGGTGTGCAGAAACGACAAAGCAAGCACACTCAGCAGATCCAACGGTGGAGACGCGCTCAAGAGAAATATTTCAAATGAAGACAGCTGTCAACCTTCTAGAAGAATCTTTTGAACTTGGTCTTCATGCTCAGTCTCCAACGGCTTTAAAACACCTGCGCACCATTCATATTATGCCAGGTCATCAACTTTGATCAGAGCCCCAACGGCTATAAAGGACACCTGCGCACCAATCATATCATGCCAGCTCATCGTCCTTGCTCAGAACTCCAACGGCTAGTTTTAAGCTCTATGCTATAAATAGCCAGCTCATCTTCATTTCCAAGTGGCTAGAGTTTGTGATTTCTAATATCCTTGAAGTTCTGAAGATTGCTGCTTACTATTCCCAGATTCAAGATCAACCTTCAAACCTTCATACCTTCAAACTCCTGCCCAGATCCTAAGCCTTGTATCACCAGAATTCTTCGTGCTCTTCATCTCATAGATTCATAGAGCCCAGAATTTCTGAACACACACACACCTCTTGAAGCTTTGATCATTTCGATCATACTTCTTGAGATACACCGGTTTAGTCTAGGATTTGCTCTTCATAGATTATAGATCTTTGAGATAGTTTGTTGTTTGTTCTTCATTGTTGTATCTTGTAACTCTCTCATATAATAAGATCTCCTTTAGAAAATCCAAGACTAACCATCTTGGTAGAGGACGTAGATCTTTCATTGATCGAACCTCTCCAAATAGCTTGTTCTTTATTCTCGCTATTTATTTCCTGCTTAATCATTTCTGAATTACTGCTTTGTTTGATCTTATCAGATTGCTATTATTGCTGCTGTGTTTGTTATTGCTTATTGCCTTAGAACATTTTATCCAACACTTTAAGCCAAAACTTAGCGCGTGCGTTTTTATCTCTGCGCAGACTTTTCCTGCGCAGTAGCTGCTTAAACTTCCGCTGTGCATTTCACACTCTCACTGCGCGCTATACTTAGCTTATTTGAGAACTGTGCGCATAAGCCATTGATTTGCAAAAGGGTTTGAAAAGAATTTTAAAACGCTATTCACCCCCCCTAGCATTTTTCATACCCTTGTTTAGGGGTGAGCAAAAAAACCGACAAAAACCGATAACACCGAAAACACCGAAAAAACCGACACCGAAAAACCGAACCAATAAGCTATTGGTAAGGTACGGTTCTTTTAATTTTAAAAACCGAATCTGGCGGCTCGGTTTCGGTTTCACACGCTAATCCCGATTTCACATACCGAACCGATATTGTTGAACGTCGTCGTTTTTTTCTTTTATATATACTCCCTCCGTCCCAGCACAAGTATGACTTCTTTCCCTTTTAGGCCGTCCCAGAACAATTGAGCCCACCCCTCTAGTACTACTTGTGCTGGGACGGAGGGAGTATACTGCTTCCGACTTTTAACCCTCTGCGTCACTTCTTTTAGCCCAAGTAGTTCAATTTGGGCCTGGCGCAAGCCCAACTTAAATGGCCCATTTAATCAGCCCATTGACACCGAACCGATACCGACCGACACCGAAACCGATCACACCGAGCCGATTTAAAACCGAATCATTTCGGTACTCAAATGCTAGAAACCGATAAGATGCGGTTCGGTACCGGTTTTAGCTAGAAACCGTACCAAACCGAACCGAGCTCACCCCTACCCTTGTTGCCCCTTTGGGACCAACAAGTGGTATCAGAGCAAACACCTTCATAAAACTTGTATCTGTTTTTCAAGCTTAACAGCTTGGGTGCCGATTCAAGATGGCTTCAAAATATTGGGCAATGGCTAACTATTCACATGTTCCAGTGCTGAACGAAGATCACTTCGAAATCTGGAAGCACTGCATGCTCACTCATTTTTCTTCTATCGACGAGATCCTCCAAGACATCGTTCTTGAAGAACCCTACATTCCAATGAGGGCTAATCCTGATGCTGCTACAAATAAGGAGAATCCTACCATCAAGAAGAACAAGGAGGAATGGACTGATGAGAAAAGAAATGGGTTGGCTATGATGGAAGAGCAAGGAACATCATTCTTAGCACTCTAGACCTCTCCACGCACAATCAAATTGTGAGCGGTGGAACTGCAAAGGATCTATGGGATGCTATTGAAGGCTATATGAATGGTGACAAAGTAAGCAAGGAAAACAAAAGATTTGTGGTGCAAAGAAAATTCAACTGCTTCATGAGAAAGGACGGTGAAACCTTGAGACAAACTTATGATTGCTTCTGGCTATTGTAAACTCTTGTAAATCTCCTGGAACTACCTTCACCAATAAAGAAGTCAACTCTCAATTCTTAGATGCGCTAGGTTCCAGATATGTGCACAAGGCAAGTCATCTGGAAGATTTTGGATTTCTAGATACTTGGCCTCTGCGCAGCTTATACGCTAACTTAAAAGTGTATGAGCTAAAGCTTGACCGAATCGACGAAACTGAAGGCAAAGGAACACTTGTTTCCTATGTTGCGCAAAAGGAACCCGCGCCTGCTCAAACCTCAGACAAAGTCTCTACTTCCTCTTTACTTGAAATGGATGATGATGATTTCGATATGTTCGTTAAGCGATTCCAAAAATTCAGGAAATTCTCTAAACCTGGATCCTCAAGTAAAGCTCCAGCTAAATTCTCTCGTGGAAGAGACTCAAAGAAAGATGAAGAGTTGGTCTGCTACAACTGCAGAAAGCCCGATCATTTTGCTTCAAAATGCCCTACTCCAAAATTTGAGTACATAAAGAGAAATACTGCGCAGAGATCATCAAAGCAGCGCGGAATGATTGCTGAAGAAGACTGCGCAGAAAAAGAACTGAAGACTTGGATAGAGACTGACACTGAAGACAGTGATGATGACTCTGAGGATGGACTGCTCTGCTTAGTGGCCAATTCCGATGGTGATAGCGATTCAGACAATGATCCCGATATGGATACAAAGGCTGCGCCAAGTACTATTCAGAAAAAAGGTCCCACCATCACAGAACTGGTGGAAATGGGACATCTGACTCCGACCAGACAGAATTGCAAGTACTTATTTGCCAGAGCAGATCTAACCAAGAAATTTGTAGCTGTGCCAACACGCAAAGAATCTCTTGAAATTCCTGCTGAAATTGTAATAGAAAAGGATGACTCTGCTGCTGAGCGCGAGTCTATTTTTCAGCAAGCTGAAAAGGTAATCAAGAAATTTAATTCTATGAAAGAAGCAGTGGACTTATCAATTGGAGAAATTTCACAGCTTAAGACGGAGAAAACTCTTTTAAAATTTGAGATCACCCTCTTTAAGGAGTAGATTAAGAGCATGACTCCTCTTACTGAAAAGAACCGTTTTCTTACATATCAAAATGTGCTATTTAAAGTAAGAAACGGAGAATTGGCTGCTCAAGTAGCTGATCTCACAAAGATCACTGATGAGTGGACCAAATCTCGTGTCACTATGGATCAAATTCTATAATCCCAAAAAGCCAGTGGAGATAAAGAAGGCTTGGGGTTCTCAACTAGTGACAACTTTAAATGCGCAGTTTGCTCTGAAAAGGAAAAGGAATTTACTCTACAGCAAACTATTGAAATTCCTAAAGCAAAGCATTCTGCTTCAATGGGTAAAGGACAGGAGAAAGTCCAGAGATAAAATTTCCATTATGTCTACCCAAAGAAGCAAACTGGAAAAGCCAAGGGTAAGTCTAAAGTTGAATTTGCGCTTGATAACGCACCTTTTGATATTTGTTACGCTTATCCTTCGAATGTCAAATCTGCGCATAAGGGTCATGCGCATGAAAGCTATGCGCCTCTATGCCAGATGCGCATACTTAAAAAAGCGCACCAAAACTTCAAAAGATGATGTTTGTCAAAGCAAGTTCATCAGCTCTAGTAAAGAATGTTGCGCCAAAGAAAAGTAAAGAGTTTGTAAAAACCCAATCTATAAGTGGCTTTCATCATTGTGTTGTGTGTGATGGTTTAGGTCACAAGGCTACAGAATGCCTTTTGCGATTTGCTCCTAATACCAAGGGACGTAAAAATCCTAAGGTCAGACAGGAGTGGGTTGTCAAAAGTTGCTAACTCTAGGACCCAAGAATAAAGGGGACCTGCGAATTCTTTCTCATGGTACCTCGACAATGGATGTTCTAGACACATGACTGGAGATGTCACCGCTCTTGAAGATGTGCATGAAGGAAGAGGTCCCCCTGTAACTTTTGGGGACAACAACAAAAGGCACATAGTTGGATATGGAAGAATCAGAAAAGATAAAGTATGCATTGAGAAAGTTGCGCTCGTAGAAGGACTCAAGCACAACCTGCTCTCCATATCACAATTCTGCGATAAAGGTTTGGAATGTCACTTCACTGCAACGCACTGCTATATCAAGAGGCATATCCGGACTAACTTTGCTCACAGGGACTCGTAAGACTAATGTTTACATTATTGATCTTACCACTATAAATTCTATCACTAATCTCTGTTTTGTAGCAAAGAATGTAAGTGAAAGTAGCTGGCTATGGCATAAGTGCTTAAGTCATTTGAACTTCAAGTATTTGGCTAAGCTAGGAAGGGAAAATCTTGTCAAAGGACTTCCCAAAGTAGCGACCATCATGACAGAAAATGCGCAGCGTGCCAGCTTGGTAAACAACCTAAGCAGTCTTTCTCCAGCAAGATTGCTTCCTCAACTTCCAAATGTTTAAAACTGCTTCACATGGACTTGTTTGGACCGGTCACCACCGCGAGCATTGGAGGAAACAAATATACTTTAGTTGTGGTGGATGACTACTCAAGATACACATGGGTCGAAATGATGATATCCACAAGATGACTGCTATGATATCTTGACTGCGCTATTCTGAAGGCTCCAAACTCAAAAGGAAGACGACATCGTGAGCGTGAGAGAGACAAGGAACTGAATTCAAGAATAACGGTGTTGCTCATACTGCGATGACCATGGAATTGATCACAATTTCTCTGCCGCTGGAGTTCCTCACAAAATGGCGTTGTGGAAAGAAAGAATCACACGTTGATCGAGACTAGAAAAACAATGATAGCTGAAGCTAAGCTTCCAAAGTATTTTTGGGGAGAAGCTGTCAACACTGCTTGCTTTACCTCAGAATAGATCCCTCATCAACAAAGCCTACAACAAAAACTCCATAGAACTATGGGGGAAGAGCGCGCCAACATTGCCTTCTTCAAGATTTTTGGCTGCAAATGCTATATCCTCTACAACGGGCAAAGATCATAGAGGTAAATTCGATGCCAAAGCAGATGAAGGTATTTTTGTTAGGTATGCCAAACATTCTAAAGCTTTCGTTCTGTTTTTAATAGAACTACTCTAGTAATTGTTGAATCTGTACATGTTACTTTTGATGAAATTCTCTCCTTGAGCCACATTTGCTCCTAATGATTCTGATGATTCTGCTGAGAATGTTGAG
Source organism: Campanula takesimana (assembly GCA_026119855.1). Lineage (NCBI taxonomy): Eukaryota > Viridiplantae > Streptophyta > Magnoliopsida > Asterales > Campanulaceae > Campanula > Campanula takesimana. Next base: position 225,205 of record JAOWBW010001319.1, on the reverse strand, counting down.
ATAGGTACGCAGCCACAACTGCACCTGCGCGTAGAATGATAATCAAATTGATCACAATCAGAATCAAGCAAGTCCATCCCATGCGCCATATCCGGATGCTGCGCAAGAAGTTGCGACTCCTGATGCGCAGACACCCCCTCATACGCATGATGTTTTCTCCGCTTCAGCAAATCACCTTTGATGATCTTGATGCTGGAGCTAATGAAGTACCCATTGAAGATCTTCGTATTCCTACCACTCAACCTAACTACCTCCTGAGGTTCGTGAAGTTAGAGATCATCCAACTTCAAACATCATTGGTGATCTAAATGTAGGGGTTCGTACTAGGAGATCATCAAATTTTGATGATGAATATCACTCCTTTATCTCTCAAATCGAACCAAGAAGACTGATGAAGCGCTCCAAGATTCAAGCGGGGTTACTGCTATGCAAAAGAGCTTAACCAATTTGAGCGCTGCAAAGTTTGGACCTTAGTACCCAGACCTCATGACCAAGGAGTTATTGGTACAAAATGGGTATTCAGAAACAAGATGGATGAGAATGATAAGCATCACCAGGAACAAAGCAAGGTTGGTTGCGCAAGGCTATAGGCAAGAGGAAGGAATCGACTATGACGAAACATTTTCGCCTGTAGCAAGACTAGAAGCTATCAGAATTTTCTTAGCTTATGCTCTCACAAGAAATTCAAGCTTTATTAAATGGATATGAAGAGCGCATTTCTCAACGGAGAACTCCAAGAGACGGTCTACGTAGCTCAACCTCCTGGATTTGAAGATAGAAGATTTCCAAATCACGTCTTAAGCTTCAGAAAGCTTTGTATGGACTTAAGCAAGCTCCAAGAGCATGGTACGATACTCTATCAAAATTTCTACTAGAGAAAGGCTTCAAGCGCGGTAAAATCGATACAACTCTTTTTATTGCTAAGTATAATGATCATTCTTACTAGTTCAAATTTATGTCGATGATATTATATTTGGTTCTACTAATGAGTTACTTTGTAAGCGCTTTGAGAAGCTCATGAAAAGCAAGTTTGAAATGAGCATGATGGGAGAACTCACATTTTTTCTCGGGCTTCAAAATCAAACAATTGAATGATGGCATCTTCATAAATCAAGCCAAGTACACAAGAGACCTAATCAAGAAATTTGGACTTGAAAATGCTAAAGCATACGACACTCCAATGGTCACGGGCAATAAGCTTGACAAAGACTTAAAATGTAAGAAAGTTGATCAAGCTTTATATCGAGGTATGATTGGCTCTCTCCTTTATCTTACTGCTAGTAGGCTAGATATCATGTTAGTGTTGTGTCTGTGCGCGCTATCAAGCGGACCTAGAGAAGCGCACTTAACTGCTGTTAAACGCATTATTCGTTATCTTTCTGGAATTGCTAACCTTGGACTTTGGTACACCAAAGATTCGAATTTCGATTTGCTAGGTTATTCAGATGCAGACTACGCAGCATGCACAATTGACAGGAAGAGCACAAGTGGCACTTGTCAATTTCCTGGAAATCGACTTGTTGCGTGGGCAAGCAAGAAACAAGCTGTTGTGTCCATCTCCACTACAGAAGCTGAATACATTGCTGCTGGGAGCTGCTGCTGCCAAATCCTATGGATGAAGCAACAATTAGTGGACTATGGAAATAATGAAGGAAAATTGCCCAATTTCTGCGATAATAGTCCACCATAGCAGTCTCCAACAACTATCATGCATTCAAAGACAAAGCACATCGACACCAAGGATCATTTTCTCAAGGACCACGTAGAAAAAAGGAAATATTCACTTAGAGCACGTGAGCACAGACAATCAAATTGCTGATATCCTAACAAAGGCTCTTGACGCCAAGAGATTTGCTCTTTCTTGAGAGGAGAAATGGGTATGCTTGAACTTAGATAATTATCCATATGATTTTTCAATACTAATGAGCTTGTGTTTACTTGATAATTTTCTAAGATAGGTAATGCCTCAGGCGCTGCGCATATGAAGCGCACAAGATGTTGCGCACAAGACAAAAATTTTGAGTTTTCAAAGAAATCTCTGCGCATTATATTGCTGCTCATGAACCTCATGCGCATACCAGTGGACCTCAGTATATCATTCTTCCGGTTTCTTCTCCCTTAGATCCCTCAAGTGGTCAAAATACGCAGACAAAGATTCAAGAGCAACGGATGAGCAAGCTGCTAGGCTCGATGCGCATGCTAGTATTCTACAGGCCTGTGATTGTGCCATTAAGGGGAGAGTAACAAAGTCAAAGGCAAATAGCTCAAGGGAAGAAAGAGAAAGGGGGATAGGCAAAAAAGTTAAAGGGGAGAGAGAGAGTAGTGCAAATAGTTACATTTTGATGCTCCCACTTCTTATAATGCATCATTGCTTTTCCCAAAACCTTGTTCAAATCAAACCTTTCATTTGTGGAACAATGAATACATTATTTCACCTCATGCGCATATACTTGACTGCTCATATTTTTTACGCATGATGTTTAAACATTCAGTTTAAACGCATACTCAAACTAAAACTCATATTTTTTGTATGCGCTGAATGATATTTCTGTCTTTCCATATTGTAAGATCTTTTCTTTTGGATAGATTAGAAATCTATAACACTGGCTAGTGTGTGCATTGACTTGAGGCATGATTTACCATTTTCATTTCTATGGACATGTTATTATCAAGTACAATGAATGCCCTGTGTTATAGTAGTAATGGCATCGATCATTTAGGGGGAGATTGTTGGGTATGCTTATTTCTTAACCCTCCCAAATTATGTTAAGTATTTATGGACTTTAGGATCCTATGTAAGAAGTTTTATAACTTCTATTTTTAGCTAAGTCCAATTTTATAGAATAGGCTTAGCGGTTAGGGCTTGCTTGGAATTGAGGTTTCATTTACTGAAGAGAGCCAAGTATAATGCGCAGGACATTCGTGAGCAGCACATTTCATGCGCAGAGCATTACCTACTCATTCTCCGCGCGCATAGCATTACCTGCTCATTCTCCGCGCGCCCATAGCATTACCTACTTATTCTCCGCCCGCGCATAGATCACTTGCTCATTCTCTATACGCATGGCTTCTATGAGCAGAGCAGATTAACTTGGTCCTTATGCTTATCTTCAACAACCTCATATTCTTGAATCTTGGAGAGAAAAGGAATGATCTAAGCAAGACTGTGGTCTCTGCGCAGGACTTCCCCTGCGCAGGACATCACTGCGCAGTCTCCTCTGCGCAGCATGCATCCTTGCTCAGTTTTCGATACATTCAAATTACATAACTTGGAAAGCGCTTAGAAGATGCAAGCTTATTAAAAATGCTGAGGTGTGGCAGAAACGACAAAGCAAGCACACTCAGCAGATCTAACGGTGGAGACGCGCTCAAGAGAAATATTTCAAATGAAGACAGTTGTCAACCTCTAGAAGAAGCTTTTGAACTTGGTCTTCATGCTCAGTCTCCTCCACGGCTCTAAAACACCTGCGCACCATTCATATTGTGCCAGTCACAACTTTGATCAGAGCCCCAACGGCTATAAAGGACACCTGCGCACCAATCATATCGTGCCAGCTCATCGTCCTTGCTCAGAACTCCAACGGCTAGTTAGTTTTAAGACTCTGCTATAAATGCCAGCTCATCTTCATTTCCAAGTGGCTAGAGTTGTGCTTTCTAATATCCTGAAGTTCTGAAGATTGCTGCTTACTATTCCCAGATTCAAGATCAACCTTCCCAAACCTTCATACCTTCAAACTCCTGCCCAGATCCTAAGCCTTGTATCACCAGAATCTTCGGCTCTTCATCTCATAGATTCATAGAGCCCAGAATTTCTGAACAAACACACTACCCTTGAAGCTTTGATAATTCGATCATACTTCTTGAGATACACCGGTTTAGTATAGGATTTGCTCTTCATAGATTATAGATCTTTGAGATAGTTTGTTTTCATTGTTGTATCTTGTAACTCTCTCATATAATAAGATCTCCTTTAGAAAATCCAAGACTAACCATCTTGGTAGAGGACATAGATCTTCATTGATCGAACCTCTCCAAATAGTGGTTCTTTATTCTCGCTATTTATTTCCTGCTTAATCATTTCTGAATTATGCTTTGTTTGATCTTATCAGATTGCTATTATTGCTGCTGGTTTGTTATTGCTTATTGCCTTAGAACATTTTATCCACACACTTTAAGCCAAAACTTAGCGCTGCGCGTTTTTATCTCTGTGCAGACTTTTCTTGCGGCAGTAGCTGCTTAAACTTCCGCTGTGCATTTCAACTACTCACTGCGCGCTATACTTAGCTTATTTGAAAATTTTGCCGCATAAAGCCATTGATTTGCAAAAGGGTTTGAAAAGAATTTTAAAACGCTATTCAACCCCCCCCCCCCTCTAGCATTTTTCATACCCTTGTTGCCCATTTGGGACCAACAACATTTATGTCTTTACATAGACGACATGCTTATCATAGGAAGTTGTGATAAGATGATCAAATCCACTAAAGATATGTTTAAATTCGAAGTTTGACATGAAAGATATGGGATTAGCGGACGTTATCCCTTGGTGTGAAAAAATTCTAGAATATCCAATGGATTGGCTTTAAGTCATCACATTATGTGGATAAAATTCTTGAGAAATTTAACAAAGATGACTTAGCTATCTCTAAAATTCCAATTGATCCAAATCTACATCTAACAAAGAATAAAGGTGAAACCGTTT
>JAOWBW010001319.1:84589-220406 GCA_026119855.1 Campanula takesimana | reverse complement strand
TAACAGGAACTGATTATTCAGTATATATCAGAAGACCCGGTAACCAGTGTCATTCTCAATATCAGTACTCATGATTATTCATGAGGTATTCGGGACGGAAATTTAGCATTCACTTAAGTCAGGCTTATTGCCTCCAACTAAGGAAGCTATGCCCTTACTATGGCCGGTAGTAAGGGGTCGGGCGGAAATACATAGGGACCCGATTGTCACTTAAACCCCAGCTCTCGCGACAAGCGTGAACCTATACATTTTTGAACAAGCAAGGAGAACCAGCTGGACTCACACAAGAAAGTACAAGTAGATATTTACTTGAACAACGGGAGAGGAAACTAATCCAAAAGTAGTGGACTAGCTCAACAAGGAACATGCTTCAAGTACTCAAGAAGTCACCTTGTTATCAAGCAACTATATGCAATGTTTGCACATACACAACAAGAACATGTCTCATACACGTTGGTGCTTACTATAGCACTTTCTAGTTCACTACCATACATATGTATTGGTGTCAAGTCAAGTACAAAATTTTATTATCTTATATTCAAGTCCTAATCCAATCTTTGGATATTCAAATCACGTACAAGCTTTTAATGTCTTATACTTCAAGTTATAATTCCAATCTTTGGACATTCAAACAAGTATAGAGTTATACATTTACTCTTACAAAATCCAACTCTATTCTTAGGATGTTCAAGTCTAAGACCTTGTGCTAATACCCCTAAGGTGCACAATCATTGGATTCACAACAAGTATAACACATTAGTGCTTGTTCATAGCACTTTCAAGACATAAAGAAGAGATACTACTCTTATACTTATGTTCTCATTTTAATTCAATGAGTATACATGGTTAAGACCAAGTCTGATGCCCCTAAGTATCACAACACTTGCTAGGACATCTTATATTAAGGTTATATACCTTAACTAGGGTTACTTCCAACTTTTATACCAACTTTAAACAAAATCTGTTTTCAGACGACTGGTGCGGTCGCCCACAATGGACTGTGCGGCCGCACACAAGCATGTCAATTTCTTTGAAAAATCCTTCAGAAAGACGTGCGGTCGCACACTCATTTTTGTGCGGTCGCACAGTGTACTAAAATGCGAAATTTCATTCTTTCCCAGGTTGAAATATTTCCGTTCCAAACGTAGGAGTAACATTTCCTAACAAATTCAACATTCCCAGAAAGGCATAACATCATTCAAAACTCATCTTTCCAAATCCCTTTATAATTTTACACAGGGGAATTTTACTCCTTTTGTCCCAAATTTACAAGTACCACAAAAAATCACCCAAACACAAAATAACATTCACAAGTATCGAGAATAACATTTATGCATGTTATTACAAGCAAGGGGGAGCTAATAACTTACCTAGTCAAAATTCAAGTTGACCAAACTTATTTCTGTTCGGCCTGGAACGCTCTATTCAACGCCACGAATATTAATCCGGGATCAGAATCGAGAACGGAGGGATATTAAACTCGAGGGAGTCGAGAATAGGGTGAAACCCTAACCTAGCTTATGAAACAGAGGAAACAACGAGAATGATTTGGGTAAGAAATGATTCTCCCAGGCAAACACAAGATATACTTGGCAACTTTTGGAAAATGACAACTAGGCCCCTCAAGTTTCACTTTTAACAAAAAGACCCCTAAAGTCCAATTTTCACAAATGACCCAAAAGTCAAAACTAGACATTTAACCACCTTAACTATTTAAAGCAGTTAAAACTTTAACCCAAGTAAAACTAACACATAATATGCAAGTTCAAGTATTTAACAAGTATGTCAAATTTTAACAGGAAATTCGATAGGTGTTACATCCTCCCCACCTTAAAGAAAATTCGCCCACGAATTTTTACTTACCAAAGTTTTCAAATAGGCTCGGGTATTTATCTCGCATCTCTTTCTCAGTTTCCCAAGTATCCTCTTCAATTTCATGATTCCTCCAAAGGACCTTCACAATAGGAATCCTTTTGGTACGCAAAACTTGCTCTTTCCAGTCAAGAATTTCAACAGGCTGTTCCTCATAAGACAAATCAGGCTGAAAGGGAATAGCCTCCTACTCAAGAACATGTGATCATCTGCCATATACTTGCGAAGCATAGATACATGGAACACGTTATGAATACTAGATAAAGAAGGAGGTAAAGCCACTCTATAAGCCAACTTACCAACTCTTTCAAGAATCTCAAATGGACCGATATAACGAGGAGATAACTTTCCTTTCTTCCCAAATCTCTTTATACCTCTACGAGGAGAGACCTTCAAGAATACAAAGTCACCTACCTGGAATTCAAGATCTCTTCTACGATGATCTGCATAACTCTTTTGTCTACTATGAGCTGTGCGCAATCTATCTCGAATGAGTTTCACACTTTCAACTGATTGTTGAACCATTTCAATACCCAAGAGTCTAGCTTCTCCCACTTCATCCCAGCATATAGGAGATCGACATTTTCTGCCATAAAGAGCCTCATATGGAGCCATTCAATGCTAGACTGAAAACTGTTGGTATAGCAAATTCAGCCAAAGGAAGATGAGTATCCCAACTGCCTTTGAAATCAATAACACAAGCACGTAAATATCCTCAAGAATCTGTATAAGTCTCTCAGATTGCCCATCAGATTGAGGATGAAAAGCTGTACTGAAATTCAATTTAGTACCCATAGCACCCTGAAGAGACTGCAGAAATCGAGAAGTAAAACGAGGATCTCTATCAGATACAATACTCACAGGAAACCCATGCAGTCGGACAATCTCCTGGACATATAAAGATGCCAACTGAGACAATGAATATCCATGGAAATAGACAAGAAGATTTAGTCAACCTGTCCACTATAACCCAAACAGCATCATGGCCTCGTCTGGTACGTGGCAAACCAGTCACAAAATCCATAGTAATATGTTCCCATTTCCCACTCCGGAATTTCCAATGGTTGCAACAAACCTGCTGGACGTTGATGTTCCACTTTTACTTGTTGACAAGTCAAACATTTGGATACATACTCAGCAATTTCTCTTTTCATATTGTTCCACCAAAAATGTTTCTTCAAGTCTTGGTACATCTTAGTACTTCCAGGATGAATAGTATACTTGGCTTTGTGAGCCTCTTCAAGAACTTTCTTCTTTATTTCAGGATCAACTGGAATACAAACTCGACTTCGGAAGGTAAGATTCATCACTATTAAAGAAAAATCTGGTTGTTTCCTTCCTTCATTCCACTAATGATTTTCTGCAATTCAGAATCAATTACCTGAGCTTCTTGATCTGTTGGAGTAAATCTGAAGTAGATTTTATATTCGCAAACATAACTCCATGATTTGATTCACAAGGATTCCAATCACACAAATCTTCAAACATCTTCCATTCACGAATCATCAAGCAAGAATATAAGTCTTTCGGCTCAGTGCATCTGCCACAACATTGGCTTTTCCTGGATGATAAAGGATAGTACAATCATGATCCTTCAATTTCTCCATCCATCTACGTTGCCTCATGTTAAGCTCTTTTTGAGAAAACAAGTACTTCAAGCTCTTATGATCAGTAAAGACTTCAAATTTGGTTCCATACAAGTAATGCCTCCATTTATGCAAAGCAAAAATAATCGCAGCCAATTCTAAATCATGAGTAGGATAATTCTTTTCATAAGGAGATAGTTTTCGAGAAGCATAAGCTATTACCTTGCCATCTTGCATTAGAACACAACCCAATCCTTCTTTAGAAGCATCAGTATAAACCATGAATGCTCAGAACCATTAGGCAAAGCCAAGACTGGAGCTGTAGTCAAACGCCTTTTCAACTCCTGAAAACTTGCTTCACATTTGTCATTCCACTCAAAAGAAATAGCTTTTCGAGTCATGTTAGTCAATGGAGTAGCAATCTTGGAGAATCCCTCAATGAACCTCCGATAATAACTAGCCAAGCCCAAGAAACTACGGATCTCAGTCACTGTAGTTGGCCTTTTCCAGTTAACAACTGCTTCAACTTTGGAAGGATCTACTGCAATACCAGTAGCAGACACAACATGCCCAAGAATGAAACTTCTTCTAACCAGAAAGCACATTTGCTGAATTTTGCAAATAGTTGTTTTTCACGAAGAACTTGTAATACTATTCTGAGATGTTGTTCATGCTCAGCCCGTGACTTAGAATACACAAGAATATCATCAATGAATACCACCACAAAACAATCAAGATATGGCTTGAATATACGGTTCATCAAATCCATAAATACAGCTGGAGCATTTGTCAACCGAATGGCATAACAATAAACTCATAATGCCCATACCTGGTACGGAAAGCTGTCTTTGGTATATCCTCAGATCTGATTTTCAACTGATGATAACCACTTCTCAAGTCGAGCTTCGAATACACTACTGAACCCTGAAGCTGATCAAACAAGTCATCAATATAAGGTAACGGATATTTGTTCTTGATAGTTACCTGATTAAGATCTCTGTAATCAATACATAATCGCAGAGTCCCATCTTTCTTTCTGACAAATAACACTGGTGCACCCCACGGTGATACACTAGGCCTGATAAAGCCCCTTTCAAGCAATTCCTCAAGCTGTGTTTTCAACTCTCTCAACTCAGCTGGAGCCATTCTATAAGGTGCTTTAGAGATTGGTGCTGTACCTGGTAATAACTCAATACAGAACTCAAGCTCTCGATCAGGTGGCATGCTATACTCAGAAGAGAACACATCTGAAAATTCAGACACAACAGGAATATCCTCCATCTTGGGAACAGATAAACTCTGATCAAGTACACATGCGAGATACCCGGCACAACCACGAGATAAAAGTTTTCTAGCTTTTAAAGCAGAAATAACATGTATAGCACATAAAGGCCTATCACCTTCAAAGGTAAAATCAGGCAAACCAGGAATAGAAAAAGTTACTACTTTTCTATAACAATCAACAGATGCATGATGCACATATAGCCAATCCATGCCAAGAATCACGTCAAAGTCCCTTATAGGTAACACGACTAGGTCAGCAAGAAGGGAATGATCACCCACCAGAACCTCACATTTCTTGTAAACCTCAGAAGTAAACATGCAATCTCCCATAGGGGAAGATACTTCTAGCACATAAGGCATAGAATCAGGAAGAACATGCAAATGCGACACAAAATGAGATGCCACATAAGAATGAGATGAGCCTGGATCTATCAAGACTCGCGCTCTCGTACTAGAAAGTAATATAATACCTCCTATGACCGCAGAAGACTCAGCTACACCCTGCTGATCTAAAGCAAACACTCGACCCTGAACTTTTGGTCGACCCCCACTATCTCTCTTGGAACCTGAGCTGGTTGACTTGTACCCCCAACTTGATTTACTCTACTCTTAGAACAATTTCTAGCAAAGTGCCCCGCTTCACCACACACTATACACTTTCCTTGCTTTAGCCAACACTTGTCTTCAGAATGGCCTTCTTTCGAACAATAGCCACATACTCTCCTGGAACCTTGGACTGTTGTCCTCGAACCAGTTGATACACTACCTTTGCTTTCAGTTGGCTGTCGGAATCGACGATCTTGGCGGCCAGATTTACCACCTCTAGAACCAGATCCCTGAGTTTTCTCCGATACACGACCAGTCATGGTTGTTCCCAACTTCACCTTGTGTTCTTCGATATCATTTTCAATGGTATAAGCCTTCTCCACTGCTTGCTGATAGCTAGTGAGCTGTAGAGAAAGAAGTTGCTTCCTATACTCAGTCCTTAACCCTTTAACAAACCTCTGTGCTTCTTAGCTTCATTTGGAACTAAATGATCACAATACCTGGCCAATTCTGTGAACTTGGTTGAGTATTGCCCCACGGTCAGACTTCCCTGCTCCAGATTAAGAAATTCCATCTCTTTCCTATCTTGGACCACTGTTGGAATAAACTGCGACTTAAAAGCTTTAAGAAAATTCTCCCATGTCTGTGGTACACCTTCCATTTCCCAACTTTACTCAACACTTGCCACCAATGTTCAGCGGCTTTCTCAAGTTTAAAAGTTGCAAAGGTTACCTTATCACCACCTGCACATCTCAAGGCTGTAAAGATCTTCTCAATACTTTCAATCCACTCTTCTGCCTTCTTAGCATCAAATTCCCCATCAAAACTACGAGGTTTCAGCTTCAAGAACCTTGTAAGGCGATTAGGATAATCCCAGTCAACATTATGAACCATTTCTTCTTGAGGAGTTATAGATCTCAGTTGATTACTGCCACTAGTACCTTCAGAACTCATTGTACCTGTAGGTAAACACTCAGCGTTATTAATAACACCCCAAGACTCACCCATACCTAAGCCATAGACCCTATCCAGACTTAGAGCAAACCAAGGTAGCTAAACATGGTAGCTAAACCAGGGTAGCTCTGATACCAACCTGACACGCCCCAGGTCCCGGGATCCCCTAATAGAACCTCGAACCTGGATGGGAGTGCCTAACGGGAAACAAGAAACTTAACAGGAAACTTAATGACATTTGATTAACAAATTGACATGATATATATATTCTAGAGTAAGGAGCTATACTAGCTCACAACATGAGTTCTAGACAAGAAAATTCAAAACCAAACTTAATACATACACAGCGGAAACATGCCTAGCACATAAGCTGGCATTAAGAGTACTATACAAGATGTCTAGTGACAACAAGAACTGTCTACCCCAAAATATGGAGTTACAAAACCCATAATACATCGTCCTCACCAAGTGTAAAAGGACACAAGCCCCAAAATAATCACGACCTGCGAAGCAAGCTCCCAACTATGTCGAGCCTCACTGCGCACTATCCTTCCTTTCCTGGGGGGGGGAAAGCAAATAAAGGGTGAGATAAATCTCAGTAAGCTATTAGATGCAACTACATGACATGTTATCATGCAATTCAAGTAGATACTTAAATAATCATATCTCAAGTATCATCAAGTAACAAGTATATGAGAGGATAATCCACTCATCAAGTAGCACATAAGGCTAAACAAGCAAGTTATAAGGATATTGCTTCCTTCCTTATTCCTCCCAAGAATACCATTGTTGTCGAAGCTTGTATTACTTTGACATCACGATCAATAACAGGAACTGATTATTCAGTATATATCAGAAGACCCGGTAACCAGTGTCATTCTCAATATCAGTACTCATGATTATTCATGAGGTGTTCGGGACGGAAATTTAGCATTCACTTAAGTCAGGCTTATTGCTCTAACTAAGGAAGCTATGCCCTTACTATGGCCGGTAGTAAGGGGTCGGGCGGAAATACATAGGGACCCGATTGTCACTTAAACCCCAGCTCTCGCGACAACCGTGAACCTATACATTTTCGAACAAGCAAGGAGAACCAGCTGGACTCACACAAGAAAGTACAAGTAGATATTTACTTGAACAACGGGAGAGGAACTAATCCAAAAGTAGTGGACTAGCTCAACAAGGAACATGCTTCAAGTACTCAAGAAGTCACCTTGTTATCAAGCAACTATATGCAATGTTTGCACATACACAACAAGAACATGTCTCATACACGTTGGTGCTTACTTATAGCACTTTCTAGTTCACTACCATACATATGTATTGGTGTCAAGTCAAGTACAAAATTTTATTATCTTATATTCAAGTCCTAATCCAATTCTTTGGATATTCAAATCACGTACAAGCTTTTAATGTCTTATACTTCAAGTTATAACTTCCAAATCTTTGGACATTCAAACAAGTATAAGAGTTATACATTTACTCTTACAAAATCCAACTCCTATTCTTAGGATGTTCAAGTCTAAGACCTTGTGCTAATACCCCTAAGGTGCACAATCATTGGATTCACAACAAGTATAACACATTAGTGCTTGTTCATAGCACTTTCAAGACATAAAGAAGAGATACTACTCTTATACTTATGTTCTCATTTTAATTCAATGAGTATACATGGTTAAGACCAAGTCTGATGCCCCTAAAGTATCACAACACTTGCTAGGACATCTTATATTAATGTTATATACCTTAACTAGGGTTACTTCCAACTTTATACCAACTTTAAACAAAATCTTTGTTTTTCAGACGACTGTGCGGTCGCCCACAATGGACTGTGCGGCCGCACACAAGCATGTCAATTTCTTTGAAAAATCCTTCAGAAAGACGTGCGGTCGCACACTCATTTTTGTGCGGTCGCACAGTGTACTAAAATGCGAAATTTTCATTCTTTCCCAGGTTGAAATATTTTCCGTTCCAAACGTAGGAGTAACATTTCCTAACAAATTCAACATTCCCAGAAAAGGCATAACATCATTCAAACTCATCTTTCCAAATCCCTTTATAATTTTACACAGGGGAATTTTACTCCTTTTGTCCCAAATTTACAAGTACCACAAAAATCACCCCAAACACAAAATTAACATTCACAAGTATCGAGAATAACATTTATGCATGTTATTACAAGCAAGGGGGAGCTAATAACTTACCTAGTCAAAATTCAAGTTGACCAAAACTTATTTCTGTTCGGCCTGGAACGCTCTATTCAACGCCACGAATATTAATCCGGGATCAGAATCGAGAACGGAGGGATAATTAAACTCGAGGAGTCGAGAATAGGGTGAAACCCTAACCTAGCTTATGAAACAGAGGAAACAACGAGAATGATTTGGGGAAGAAATGATTCTCCCAGGCAAACACAAGATATACTTGGCAACTTTTGGAAAATGACAACTAGGCCCCTCAAGTTTCACTTTTAACAAAAAGACCCCTAAAGTCCAATTTTCACAAATGACCCAAAAGTCAAAACTAGACATTTAACCACCTTAACTATTTAATGAAGTTAAAACTTTAACCCAAGTAAAACTAACACATAATATGCAAGTTCAAGTATTTAACAAGTATGTCAAATTTTTAACAGGAAATTCGATGGGTGTTACACGTTAAGTTTGAAAGGACTAAGCACATTTTGAGAGGGCAAGAATTTCTCGAATTGTATTAAAGGCATTTTGAGTTTTAGTTAAATGGTTGTTTTATGGTTCTAAATCTTTTCTTGGTGGCGTTTCTCGATTTGGATTAAAGGTATGTGAAGAAAGTTGGGTATCAACACTTGGGCATATTAAAGAATACTATGATGTGGTATTGGGTCGGTTGGACTGTGATTAGCTAATAGGTTCATTATGATGATAGTAAAAATCGAGCCTAAGTATCATCGAATTGATAAATGTATACGTGAAAAACTAATGTGGGTTAACCATTGAAGATTTAGAATTTGTTAAAATTCATTTGGGTATATAAGCACGGATTATTAACTTAAATGGGAGTTAGAGGAAATCTTTTGAAGATAAAATTTGGATTGTTTGCGGACTACTGAGTACTTGGAACTGTTTTAAACTTTCGAGGATTGGAGTAATGTAATGATAATAGTTTCGGTATTAATGTAGTTTCGTGGTTTGGATGTTTTCTTGGAGATATGTTAAGTTTTCCATTATAGCGAAAATTGATAAATCCATTACCTCTAGTGATGCTTCCAAATAGAGATGGAGGTGTGTAACGATTTTGGGTGATAAAGTATTTGTATATGTTTCGAGGAGTAACGCTTAAGAAATGGAACTGTCTATGATTTGGGATTGGTGGTGATTCTGTTGATATTGCCTTAGCGGATTATATCTTTTATTCTATTTTGGGACCAAGTTGAGACGTTGATGACAGACTATCAAGAGTTGGTGGATATAACTCCTTAGAAACTAAGCATGAGCGTAATGCTAATTAGGATCAAATCAGCTGTGTCTCGGAATTAGTGATCAAGTGATAGTCTTGAGAATGTGAAATTCAGTATGAAAGAGGAAGTTAACTTTAGAATGTTTAATAGGAGTATACCTGAGATATGTATGTGATTAATATATATTGGTTTATTTGAGTCGTGGAAACTATGTCTGAAAATTTTGTTGAGTACTCGATTGAGGTTATGAATGCTATGGGAGAATCGATATATTGTCGCCTCATTATGACCGCGTGTTGTGAAGTTTGATGAGTGAATTCGTGGGCGAATTCTTTTTAAGGAGGGTAGATTGTCACGACCCGAAAACCCGCCTCTATTTTCGTAGTAATAAACACTTAATTAATTATTTATTCCTTATTTATTTATTTAAATTATTTATTTATTTAAATAATTAGGTGTGCATTTGGTGTTTCATAATATTTTATGTCTAGCGTTTAATTGGTTATTTGTGATAGTGTGGAGTGTTGGGTCTTAGTTGTTAGTGGGGAGTATAAGATTATTGTGTTAGTGTGTAGGGGAGGGGGTCTATGTGTATATTCCTAAATCATCCTACTTACTCCCTCCATCACCCTCTCCTCCCTCACCCCCCTCATTTTCTCCCAACACAATTCCTCTCTCTCTTTTCCTCCATTGTAGAAGGTAAGTCTCTCTCTCCTTCTCTCTTCATTTCTATCATCTTCCCCTCATTATTTCTCATTTCTCATAATACAAAAAATGTTTAGATCGTCGATAGGATCGTAGAGAACAAAAAAAAATCGGATTCCGTCAACTTTCATAAAATCCGGGTAAGTTACTTTTCCCCATTTATGTTAAGAATGCTCATCTTTAACTCTATTGATGTTCTTGTTGATATCCATGGCTTTTTGGTTGAGTTTAGAAATTATTTGGAATTTATTTAGGTTTTTGGTTATAAGTTGTGATAATATGAATGTTGAGATTTAATCTTGATTTGTGTGGTTAAATGTTGTTATCTAGGTCTCCTAGAAGTTCATAATGTTGTTTTAATACATTGTTAAGAGTATTGAAAGTGTTGATTTTGGGTGTATATGAATTAGAAAGATTTTGGGTTTGATTTTGGTAAGAATGTGTTAAAACCCAGCAGGATTTTGCCCAGCCCGACGACCGGGCGCCCGCCCAGGTGAAGCCAGGCGCCCGCCCGCCTATCCCTTTTTCCTTGGGCCAACCTTCTGGCGAAATGAGCACCCGCCCGCCCCCTAGCGAGCGCCCGCCCGCCCCTATTTCCTGGCACTTATTCTTTCTTTGTTCTTGGATTAGGTCATAGCTTTAACCCTAATTTCGGGTATCATCCTCTTAGACTTAATGGCCACTATGGAATACTCTATTGATGAATTTGGTTCCTTTGTGATTAAGTGTGATTTGGGATATGATTAATTATTGTTTGAGAATCTTGGGACACTTTCGCAATGAGTGGACGTTTAGGGTCACGTTAGTGATAATCATTGTGTTATTTGAGAGCGACCGTTTGGGTAGTACTCTGTACGAGTAACACGCGTGTATCATTTTAGGATGCGTTTGATATGGATCCTTGTTTTTGTATCATCTTGTTTAATGATCAATATTGTTGGACCCCCTTTGAATAATACCGTTATTGTTATTTGAACTCTGTTATGAGAAATTCCTTGCTATCGTTGTTGTTAAACTCTTCATGAGTAATCATTGTCTCTTTATGGTGATTGTTTGGATTGGTTTACCTTTTTGGTGATTATTTGGAATGGTTCCCTACTTTGGGATCATGAGTTGTTTATTTAAAGCTAGTATTTATTACTTAGCATTTATTTGAAAGTCCAGCTGGTATTTGTGGTTGTGTCGGGCGATGGAAAATATTATAATGGCAACGAGCCGAGTCCATTATAATGTTGACCATTGTTTTGCCCCATTATTTCCCTCCTCAAGATTGGCCTTGGATGTGAGATGAGCTAGCTCCTTTCTTGGGAACAGTCTAGCTATTATAAGGGGTTGCGACTTTGTGTCGTACACTCAGTTATCGTTGGGTTATTGGTTCCGGTCCCGGGGGTTTTCTCTTCAGCTATTATGCTGCTATTGTTGATTGGTTTATCGGCTCTTCGATGCTGCTTATTGATGCTGCTCTTCGATGCGGCCCTATCGTCATTGATCAGATTGTTATATCCTTTATTGGGGAAACCTTGGCTCAGTATCCTTTGTTACTTGTTTATTTCCGCTGCTATCTGTTAAATGATATTTGCTATGTGCTATGTGAGATATTATTATTGTTTATTGCATCATAGCATGTCATGTAGTTGCATTAGTAACTTATTGAGATTTATCTCACCCCCTTTCTTTTATCTTTGTTTTTCCTTAAACCCCCCCCCCCCAAGGAGGAAAGGATTAGGATTTGCGGATCGAGGAGGACGTCGAGAGGATTGAGATTTGGGCAGGTTGTTATTGATCGGTTTACATTATTTAAATGTATAACCTTTTGGGGATAGTTTTACCAACAATGACGTCATTAAGATTTGTAATCTTTTGTATTTTTGGTGTGAGCTTGTGGAGCTTATACTAGTAGTTTATTATTGTTATTAAACTTGGATTTCTAAAACTTTGTTTTAAACCTTTTGGGTATAAAAAATGGAATTTTTTTATCTTCAGCATTTTGGTGTATTGTTGTAAGTCGACATCCAGCTCGCGAGTTCCGGGCCCGCGGGGTCGGGGTCGCGACAACCCAAGCTTCCACATAAAAATATCTCTACAGACTAGTACACCTCAAACTATCACTCATGTCTTCGTCATCGTCGTCGTCTCCGTCCGCCGTCCGGCGGTCTCTTTATGACGTGTTCTTGAGTTTCAGCGCCACCGACACCCGCACTAACTTCACCAGCCATCTCCTTGCCGCCCTTAACCGGCAACGCTTGTCCACTTTACACGACGAAACCAAGCTTGAGAGAGGAGAAGATCTCCGTTTCCAACTTCCCACTGCTTTCTCCCACTCCAGAGTCTCCATTATCGTCTTCTCTAATAATTACGTCGCTTCGGGATGGTGTTTGGACGAGCTTGTGAAGATCATGGACTGCAGAAAGGACTTCAATCAGATTGTTCTCCCAATCTTCTACGACGTCGATCCGTCGGATGTGAGGAGACAGGTAGGGTTTTATGCCAAGGCGTTCGAGAAACACGAGGATCGGTTCAAATGGACATCATCAATGGAGGAGAGGGGGGGGGGAGATGGAGGGAAGCCTTAACTCACGCTGCCAATTTGTTTATTGCAGACGGTGTTTCTCTCAGTTAGATAATCAAGTAGCTCCTTGGTGGTGTTAGCCTTCCTAAGAATGTGTCCAAACCCTAGACAGAAAATAAAACTTGAAATCACCAATTCTTCCTATTTTTTTGCTTTCCGGTTTGACTCTTTTGAGTGGTTCATAGAGATCCTTATCGTATAAAAGACCCTCTATCTGCATCGTTCAAATTAACGCATTTTCAGACCCATCGAACTTCTCCACTACCTAGGATAGTCTAACCAGGCTCTTAATGCCAGTTGTTGTGGTATTGACTTTTCAAACCAAACTGATCGCAAGAAGTAATTTCACACACAAAAGCAATAAGAACGATAATTAAAGCAAACACAAAACAAATCGATTGACTACGTCAAAGACAATGCCAAGCCACGATCTTGCACTAGAATATGTTAATTAATGTGATGATACAACAAGTTAGAGAGAGAAGCTTTACTTATATACTACCCCTAGAATGTGTCCAAACCCTAGACAGAAAATAAAACCTGAAATCACCAATTCTAGCCTGGTCCAAGGGTTGCACGGCAGTGCATCACATTCCAGTAGGCACGCGAGATTTTCACCTTCTGCACAGCCGAGGCATATGCCCGGCACGTCCGTGCGTTGCATGTTCGCCAGATGTCAACCTTTTTCCTTCTATTCAGCTCACTAGTTCCTGGTTTGTTGCTCTGGGATGGAGGGAGTAGTATTTTGTGATATTACATCTATCAAGAAATTTGAGAAAATATTTAATCTATAATAAAATTTTATTAATGTCCAACAATGGAGAACTTTCATTAGTCCATCTTTGATAAGCTAGAACCAAATTGTGATGAGTTTTGAAACTCCAAAACCAGGTTCTTCTTCTTACATTCCGATATATTAAAAATTTCATAATTCATCTACATCCATGAATGTATTATCAGTTTAATAGTATTTATTTGAATCATTGGGTGAATATTTGAAGCATGCATAATATGGGTGATAGAAAAATAAAGTACTTTGCGTTTTCATAATTTAGCTTAGATCTCCATATCTTTTCTTTAGGAAACATCAGTCTAAAGATAAGGAGAGGATTTACACTTTTTACATGTCTTTGTTGCCAGTACAAGACTTGGCATTTTCATAATCAAACTTCAGATCTCCGTATCTTTTCTTTTCTGTTCTTTTCTTTTCTTTTCTTTTTTGGGAGTGTGATAATTACTTGATGAGTCATACGACAAATTAAGATGATTATTATTCGCAACCACCAATAGTGAAGTATTGAAGTGTGATACCCCCTCCGTCCCAGCACAAAGTTTTTACTTTCTTTTTTGGTTTGTCCCAGCACAATGTTCTTAGTTGCTTTATTACCTAAAATGGACCATGGGACCCACTTGTCATTCTCACAATAAAAACTCCCTACCCACTTTATCTCTCCTACTTTCTCTTACTTACTTTTTCATACTCACAACATTTACTTTTTCTTAATCTCCGCGTAAAATCAAACTCAGAACTTTGTGCTGGGACGGAGGAAGTAATATTTTTGCTTGTAATAATGAAACTGATTAACACAAGTTTTTTTTTCCTCTTTCTTTTCTAGTGGATGTCATTATCTAAAGGGGCTGATGTGTTACAACTCGTTGATACTCCCTCCGGTTCAAAATAACTGTCATTTTTTGATTAAAAATTTGGTCCAAAATAATTGATATTTTTGAGCTAAATGTCTCTCTTATCCTTGCATTAAAACTTATTTTCTTTTATTAATTATATTAATGTAAGAAAATTGCCTATTTAATAGGAGTAAAGTTTGAACTTTTGTCACTAAGTCATGATAATTATTACATTTGTGCAAATGTAAAAAAAGACAATTATTTTGGACGGGAGACAGTAAGTTAATGCTTTCTAGGAACATGTGCAAGTGGCAAGTCTTTGATTAATAATCATCTTAATTTCAGATTATTATTATTATTATTATTCATGGCTTCATCTTCTTCGTCGTCTCTGTCCGCCGTCCGGTGGTCTCTTTACGACGTGTTCTTGAGTTTCAGCGGCACAGACACCCGCACTAACTTCACCAGCCACCTCCTTGCCGCCCTTAACCAGCAAGGCTTCTCCACTTTCCACGACGAAACCAAGCTTGAGAGAGGGGAAGATATCCGTTTCCAACTGCCCACAGCTATCTCCCACTCCAGAGTCTCCATTGTCGTCTTCTCTAAGAATTACGCCGCTTCGGGATGGTGTTTGGACGAACTTGTCAAGATCATGGACTGCAAGAGAAATTTCCATCAGATTGTTCTCCCTATCTTCTACGATGTCGATCCATCAGATGTGAGGTATCAGAGGGGGTTTTATGCTAAGGCGTTCGAGAAACACGAGGATCGGTTCAAAGGGACATCTTCAATGGAGGAGAGGGTGGGGAGATGGAGGGAAGCCCTAACTCAGGCTGCCAATTTGTCTGGTTGGCATTTACAAAATGTTGTCGACGGGTATCTCTTTCTTTCTATCTTTGGATTTGAATTCATTTCACACAGCTTTCTCTACTTATAATTACTTCCAAATTGATTGGGATTCATAGCCTTATCAGATCAATTTATAAAAAAGGTTGTTTGTTCATACTCCCTCCGTCCCAAAATGATCTTCGCGTTTGACTTTTCAAACTTTTTAAGGATATGAACACTTGCTTCACTAGCCATGCTTTGTTTAAGCCTAAAATGTAGAAATGTAAAGAACTTTATGGGACAATGAGAAATGGCAAATGAGAAAATCATTTTGGGACGGAGGGAGTATTTAGTAGTCTATTGTTGTATTTTTCCAATGCTAATTTCAACAGAATTGGAAGAACAAAAACAAATTTCACTATTTCCAAATTGCTGCTCATTTCCAAGCTTTATAGTTGGAATTGGAAGGGCAATTTGTGTTCCATCAGCCCTGTAACCCTGAAAGATTTCATTGTAGAAATTGCTCTTTTAACTTCTTTGGTGGTCGACTGAACATTATTGGCACAACTTTTGTGCTTTGCACCAGACTTTTAACCAATGACATGCTCATCCAAAATGGTGGTTGTTTGGTACCGAAAAGTAGTCATTTCATTCCCTTTGACTTGGACTATGATAGAATGAAATAAAAAGTAAAACGGCATTGGTGGAACGCTCATTCGTAAATGCCCAGTAAGCACCAAATGATAGTTTGGTACACGTCAATGATCATTCCACTGCATTACATGATGTTCTAGCATGATTTTTTATTCCAGAAATGAAGCAAAGCTTATAAAAATATCACAGAAATAAGCCCACCAACAAATAATGATGTTCCATTGGAAACTACATGGGTATTATACATAATTTATGTTTGACGTAGTTAATTTATTAACTACTTAATCTAGTCTGATGTCACTATATATCTCTCATCCTTACAAACTTTCAAGCTTCTATGTGAAATTCTCTGTTGTTACTTATTCTTAAGGCTCTCAAATTCTTGACTTTGTGCAGGAATGAAGCAAAGCTTATAAAAATAGTTGTCAATGTAGTTATAAATAGATTAGATAAGTTATATTGCGATGTTGCTGATCACCCCGTTGGAATTGACTCCCGTGTGCAAGAACTTAAAAGAAGGTTAAAGTTGGAATCAGATGATGTAACCATAGTTGCGGTTTGGGGTGTTGGTGGAATAGGCAAGACGACGATTGCTAAAGCTGCATTCAACAACATTCGTAACAATTTTGAAGGAAGCAGCTTTCTTGCGGATGTGAGTGAAACAAGCAAAACATCCTCTGGGGTGGTTGCGCTACAAAAACAACTTTTATCTAACATCCTACGGAATGAGACTCACAGTTTGGACAATTATCATCAAGGAATTGATCAGATAAAACAGAAACTCCATCACCGACGAGTTCTTCTTGTTGTGGATGATGTTGATAAAGTGCAACAGTTGAATATGCTAGCCATAAACCGTGATGTTTTTTGTGCTGGAAGTAAAATCATCATAACTACAAGAAATAAGTCATCCGTACCATTTATTTCAGAAGATTCATTTTACTCACTAGCGAAATTGAAAGATGTTGAGTCTCTAAATCTCTTTTGTTGGAACGCCTTCGAAACAGATCATCCTAAAGAAGGGTATTCAGAGCTATCAAAGGAAGTAGTGGCTTACGCTGAAGGTCTTCCTCTGGCTCTTGAAGTTTTGGGTTCGTCTTTCGCTAGTATAAGAAACAAAGCTGAATGGGAGAGCGGTTTAGATAAATTACGTAAACATCTTCCCAAGGATATTCAAGGAAAGCTTAAAATAAGCTTTGAGTCACTTGATAAGAGCAATCAAAATCTGTTTTTGGACATTGCATTTTTCTTCATTGGAATGGACAAAGATTTTACAGTAAAGCTGCTTGAAGACTCGGAATGTTTTCCAGAAAGTGGAATAGGGGAACTTGGTCGACGATGCCTTCTACGCGTTGATGAGTTCAACCAGCTGAGGATGCATAATCTAGTGAGAGAGTTGGCTAAATAAATTGTTTGCCAAGAATCTTTAAAAGAGCCTGCTAAACGTAGCAGGTTGAGGGGCCATGAAGAAGTGCTTGAAGTGCTACGAGATTCTATAGTAAGAGCCTTCATATGCACTAATTATTCTTAAATATACTCTCCTACGTCACAAAATGAATGTCTATTTTTCTTAAATATGGATATCAAATTTGCATTAGATACCCATAGTTGAAGTTGCTCAAAATAATTTTCTTTTTCCAACTTTGTTTATCATATTCTTTATATACTTGCAAAACTATAATTTAACAGTGGATAGCTATGATGTTGTTTATGCATTTTAGATACTGATTATTTTTAAATCAAATTTTTCTTGAGAATGTTCCTTAAATAAAAATTTGACATTTATGTAGGGACGGAGGGATTAATATATATGTAGTATAAAAACAAATCACTTTACATAGTGTTTTTACAACCATTTAAAACCTGTCTTCTGTCTTTTTCTATCTACAAGGGAAGACAAATGATTGAAGGACTCTATTTAGAGTTGCCTGAATCAAATAATGAAGATATTAATGTAGTGGCGTTTGCTGACATGCGTAATCTGAGATTGCTTCATCTCAATAATCTTTGTCATCTAAGCGGTACTAACTTAACTATCTCCAGAAAGCTAAAATGGCTTTGTTGGCATGGGTTTCCTTTGGCACGTATACCGGATGATGTGTATATTGAGAATTTAGTTGCTATTGACTTGCAATACAGCAAACTGAAGCAAATCTGGAAAGGACCCAAGGTATGACTTATAACCCTTCTTGTCAATCTTCAGTTTTGCTTATAATCATCCACTTGTAATTGACCTTCTTGCATTTGTTTCAGAGACTGGGTAAACTGAGATTCCTCAACTTAAGTTACTCGTGCTGTTTAACTAAAACACCCGACTTCTATGGACTGAATAACCTTGAGGAGTTGTTGCTTAATGATTGTACAAACTTGGTTGAAGTGGATTACTCTATCGGGTGTCTTGAAAAACTCGTCATCTTGAATATGGCCAACTGCAGAAGCATAAGAAAGATCCCATCCAGCATCTGTATGCTGACATCTCTCCAGCATCTAAATCTCTCGGGCTGCTCCTCATTTGGGCAAGGGGAATCAAGAGGATTTTTTCCAATGTTTCGGAGATTGTTACCGTATTATCAAGAATGTGGACCTATCTCAGCAGTTTCAATACAGGGCTTACAGGCTTTATGTGGATTACGACATTTAAATCTATCATGGTGCAACTTGTCTAATGTGCCAAGTGAAATTGGGAATCTAACACCGTTGCGATTCTTGAATCTCTCGGGAAACAAATTTAGTAGCCTCCCATCTACCTTAACCAACCTTCCTCATCTCTTTCATCTTGTTTTACGCAATTGTGATAAGCTTAAACAACTTCCTGAATTTCCAAACAACCTTATGTTTCTTAATGCAGACAATTGCTTAGCTTTGGAATTTGAATCAGTTGGAACACAATTGGGTAGAGTAAGCCGGATGTCGTTTCAAGGTTGCCCCAGACTGGATTATAAGAAAATCGAGAAAAATATCATTGGATCCATCCGGTATGGCAGTGTCTTACCCCATGATATGCTTTCCGGGCACATGGGTATAAGCAGTTCAAGGAAGTTGTCATTTGTGGTGCCAGATACCAGTCAGAATTTCAGAGGTTGGTTTTTATGTATAATGATTCATGTGGAAGGGGTGGGAGGTCTTTACTACCTAGTCAATAAAACCAAGGGTAAGGAGACAAATAATTATCCTTCTTCAGTAAGCTATTCTGGGGTAGGCACCGAAGAGATTATCTGGGTCAATTATCTACGAGTTTCCGAGAATGGGTTTAACGTAGAAGGGGGTGACGAGATGGGGATTTTCGTCTTTGGTCCACTTTGGGGACTGAAGAAGTGTGTGATAAGATTGATAGGTGAGGGCGATGAAATCATTCTTCTGGACCACATTTACACTCCCTCACATCTAAAAAGGAGGCGATGACATTGAGTTTATTTTATTTTTTTAACTACCAGTCATTGTGGAAGGTCATTTGACCCGTAGATTCTTAATTGTTTTGTAGGATTATTATTATTATTATTTCATAAATCTTGTCTCCCATTATACTCCATCTGTCCCAAAAAGATAGTCCACTTTGGGTTTTTGAGGGTCAATAGATGTGAACTTTGACCAAAGATTATTATCAATCTAATCATCCCAATGAAATTTTAAAATTTGTCATTGATAAATCACTTGATGATTAATTAAGTTTTAGAATTCCACAAGGATGGTTAGATTGACATTTATATTTAGTCAGAGTTCACTTGTATTGATCATCAAAAGTCAAAAGTGAACCATCTTTCTGGGACGGATGGAGTATTATTTTTCCTTTTCTTGCAGGCGAAGCAAGCTGCGTCGTCCAACCCCTTTGATTTTGAAGTCATTTTTATCAGTTTAAAGTTTAGAATCATATCATTTCACCACTAAATAGAGTACCTTTTGCAATTTCGACCCCCTTAATTTTAGAAAAAACTATTCAAAATTTTGACTTACTTTCATTCAATTTTTGGCTTCGCCACTGCTTGCAGGTGATTAATTCATACATGATATACCTTTAGAGATGACATGTTCATTATCTTTAATTTGGTCAAGTAGTCAACTTTACATGTAAATTAATTTTTATATGATACTTTTGAATTCTTTTATTTATTGAAAATATCTAATTTTGAGCAATATATATTGAAAAATTACTAATTGATGCGGACACTAAAAGGCGTTGAAAAATTACTAATTGATACCAACTCTAACCTTCTTTTGAGTTCTTGCACACGGGAGTCAATTCAAATTTCCAACTGGATAGTCAGCAACATCACAATATAGCTGATCTAATATATTTATAACTTCATTGACAAATACTTTTACAAGCCTTGCCTCATCCCTGTCAAATTCAGAAATTTGAGAGCCACAGAAATAAGAATAAGTAAGAATAAAGATCATGGAATGACTTCATGCTACAACATCTTGTAATATACTCCCTCCGTCCCAAATTGATCTTCATACTTTGTTCGTTGTTATTGCGAAGAAACTTTAAGCAATAATTTTAGGTTGATTTAATTGTCCTAATGGAAATCTAAAATATTGATACACAATCAGCAATACAAACGAAGTTTTAGATTTTCATTATGACAATTATATCTGAAAAAGCAGGGTCAAGGCTTAAGTCAGAAAGGAAGTGATATCAAAAGTGTTGTCACTGCAACGATATCACTTTTGGCAACACTTAACACACACGAACAGAAAACAGTTTCTGAAAAGAGTTTGCAGCGGAAAATCAACACAAGAATTATTTTTCTCAAGATATATAAATTATATATCTTGAGGGATGCCTCAAAAGGCGAGACCTTTACTAAATAATATGACATGAAGTACAAGGCCGAGAGTTCCCTAATGCTATTACAATGAAAGCTTTGTGGAACGACTAAGTCTAATACACAAAATCCTAACCTAGCCAAGACACTTATAATACTCGATACAAGAATATAAATGTGTTTGGGAATTTATAAGGAACTAAGGAATGTGTAAGACTTTCTTGTGATGAGAGTGTGTTCTTGATTCAAGAGATGTGTTTGCCGTGCTTTCATCTTCACCTCCTCTTGCTATTTATAGTGCTTCTTGGACTTGGGGAACACTCCAATAATGGCTGAGATGGATCACAAAAACGTGGGTAGTGGAGAGCTTGAGTTGGCCGAGTCTTGGGGATGAATATCTCCACATTTCCTATAAAATAGGAACAACTTCTTTGTGCCCAAGTAATGTGCTTCGCCTTGTTGTACCATTGAGCTTCTGCGCCTTGTACTCTATCCTCCACAAACTCAGATGTTGAATGGGTCAATTACCCATGTGTTTGCTGTTGAGGAATTCCCATGTGTTATGAATAAAATATCTTTTTTATTCATAACTCTCTTTTTTTCTTCCATGCATTATTCTAGCATATATTATACCTGAAAATTGGACCAACATAATAACAAACCTTGCAATAATATTAGACATTAGTCCAGCATTTATTTATGAAGCAAATATACAAATATAAATATTCTGCCCGTCGACAACACTGGGAAGGTGTGGTCAGCACTTGTGGTATCACCACATTCTGCACTTACAATCTCCCCCTTAATTGTATATTTCTTCACAAACTAAATAATGCTGCGACCTGCAAGACAAAGTTAGTCACACAACTAGAATATACATGCAATCTTCTCAAAAATTAACTCCCCCTCAAAGAGGCGAGTCAACCACAATCTCAATGACTTAAAAAGGTTATAACTAAACCATAGTACTAAAAACAAAGTACCAAACGACCGAAAAAGTTACGGTCAAACAACCAAACATCCGAGTGTCACGAAGTGTACCCCACACTCCTAACAACTAACCAAAATAGAGTGTTTTACAAACCAACAACCAAATAAAAATTGTTTAGGTGCCACCACCACAAATTTTAAAAACAACTAATAAAAAGATTGTTTTGACCACCACCCAACTACCAAAATAAAATTGTTCAGAAGAAAAAGAACTACCCATTTTACTCGTTTTCCTCCTCGGCCTCGTCCGCCTCATTTCCTGGTTAAGTATCAACGCCTCCAGCACTTGTTCCAGTGTAACGCCTCACCCAATTGCATTCAAATAATTTGCATTTTATATAAATATATTATATTTTATATTTATTTTGTGATTTATTGTGTGTTAGTTTTGTTATTTAAATGACTAAATAATAAATGAATGTGTGGAAAGTTAGAAAACTTAACTTAAAGTTAAGGGGTCAAAATGAATAACATAGAACTTGAAGGGTTAATTGGTTAAGTTGGAAAGTTGGATTTTTTTTTTTTTGGATATTATCCCATCTCTCTCTCTCTCTCTCTCTCTCTCAGTACACGACACACACACACTTTCTCAAAATTCTCTCTTTTACTCTCTTTGGTTGCAAGAAGAAGAAGAAAAGGTAAGAACTCCTCCCTATTTTATTTTTCTCCTTCTCAAATTCTTCTTTAAATTAGAAACTAACTACATAAAAATGATCAGGGCAGTGAGTAGATCATCTCCATATTTTTCTTACAATTTTCATCAAGTTTGATTTCCGGAGTGGGTAAGTCACTACTTCCCCTTTCTTGTGATTATTGTTTGTATATGTTAGATATGGTGATTTGCAAGTGAAATCCGGGTTGGATGAGTAGTATTGGTACTACTAATGTTATTAGTAAACTTTGAGATCAATTTCTATATAGATTGTTAGGTTCTTGGCTGAAAACCTAGTTTGGGTCATTATTATGTTAGTGTTTTGAGTGTTAGGACGAAAGGAGTAGGATTCTGGTACTTCGAAGGTTTTGTGCGGTCGCCCATTTTGGGTGTGCGACCGCACAAACTTCTGAAAGAAATTGTTCTTGAAAAACTCCAAAGTGTGCGACCGCACAGTTCAGTTTGGGCGACCGCACAGAAGCCCTGAAAACTGATAATTTCTAGAATTAAGATTTTTAGGTTCCAACTTGGTCCAGAACTTAAGTGTCAACCTCGAATAGCTAGATAAACATTATATAGGCCAAGTAAACCCGAGAATTGGTCCGTAATGGATGTACTTAATGGGTATTATCTTTAGGACATACCTCGGAGTACGAGTCCTAATTGTGAATGGAATAGCTCAACAATTATATTAATATGCTAAATGTGTATTTGTGTATGTGAAGTGATTACATGCCAAATTCTTTAAAGTGAAAGGACTAGT
This sequence comes from Campanula takesimana, assembly GCA_026119855.1. Lineage (NCBI taxonomy): Eukaryota > Viridiplantae > Streptophyta > Magnoliopsida > Asterales > Campanulaceae > Campanula > Campanula takesimana. The sequence goes on along the minus strand of JAOWBW010001319.1, from coordinate 197,175 downwards.
CCACTACTTTTGGATTAGTTCTAAGTTGATATGTAATTTCTGTTGTTTAATACCAAGTAAATATTGCTTGTATGAACTTACTTGAGTCCAGTTGGTTTTCTTGTCGGGGGTGTATAGGTTTGCGCTTGTTGTGAGTGCTGGGGCTAAGCAACAAACGCAGGCCTATGAATCTGTGGCCGTTGCTCCTACTACAGGCCATAGTAGGGGTCTAGCTTCCCCAATTATTGGAGCCTTAGGCACAATGATTGGATAGCTCTTTTTGTTCTTGGGTTGGGATACTGGGTAACAGATCTCCGTCAATATTGTGAAGCTAGATCAAGTATGAAAGTCAACCTCAACGACTGCAACAATATCGTCAGATATGGTATATGAATGGGTTGGAAGAATAAGGTGCAAGAAATATCCTTTGTAATGTGTTCTTCCGCTATACGTGTTGCATAATGGGTTGTATAACTAACCGTATTGTATGCTACTTGATATTACATGTTATGTGATATTATTTCTTGTTTCATACTTACATGAATGCATATCATGTAGTTAATGTAGTAACTTACTGAGATTTTATCTCACCCCGTTCCTTTTCAATTGTTTTCCTTAGATCTCAAGAAGGCAAGTGATAGTACGACGAGGTGAGGCCGTGTTAGCAAGTGTCTCGTGCAAGTTTGATCTTGGTGGTGTGCATAACTGTAATTAAGGTAAAAGTTGTGAGGACGTCGATTATGTATTGGGTTATGTAAATCCATTCTTTTGGGGTAGAAGTGTAATGTATGAATATGTGTACTTGCTAGTGTGTGCCAGCGTATATGCTGAGCTGTTTTGGGAATTGAGTAAAATTCTAGTACTTGGTTAAAGTGTAGTTACATGATGTCATTTTGTAAATGGGTTTCAAGACTAAATCAGTCTATATGTGTATTTTGAACTTCAATTAGTATAAGACTAGCCTGTGGTATGCTATGTTTATATGTTTTCTAGTGGTCACGCAGTCGAGATCGTGGTTACATATAGAACCCCGTATCTTGGGGCGCTACATCCAGCACCTGGGGCAGCACCTGAAGCAGCATTTCCTCCCCCTGTTTGTGGAGAAATTTGATCAATAAAGGCTGACAGGTCGCCATGAATACTCATCCAGGAGTTCACCTAGTCCTTGACATTGTCCATTACCCTGTGTAAAACTTGAAGAACAACAACTTTGGATATCATATCAGAAGTGCTACCAGAGGTGTTGACCTCACTTTGGGCAGCACCCCCTGCTGTACCTGTAGGGATAGGAAATGTAAACTCTGGAACAGAAGGTTTAGCTTTGGCCTGGGTACTCCTGGAAGGTATGGAACTAGAGGCTGAAGTTTTAGACGGTTTGGTCCAAGGAAGATCAACGTGTCGGTTACCTCTTTTCAATTGATTATCAACAACATAGTAGCTAGGGCCGGAAGTGAAGATGTCAGTCCCTAGTACTTGAAGTTTTTGAAAGGTTAAGACACGAAAGATCAAGGACGGATATGGAAAGTAGGTTGGGTCTTTTCTTTTAGGCCAATTCGAAAGATGTTTGAAAACGAGATTCCCAAAGTTGAGAGGTTTGTTCTTCCCTAGCCTATATAAGATTCTTGCTTGCTCCATAGTAAGGTTTCGATCACTCTTTGAAGGGAGCCAATTAAGCAAGCAAAGCTTGTGAAGAACCGAGTAGAGAGAGGTAAGCTTAGAGGCTGGGAATTTTGCATTGGGATCGGTTGGCCAATGTTGAACTACATTGTGGGTGAGAAATTTAGCCATAGCATCTTTGTTACAATTAAAACTTTCCTCAATGATATTGGGCAATCCTAAGGCTTTATTAATGAGTTCAGGGTTGAAAAGAAACACTTTACCCCTTACAAACACCTTCCCGAATTCAGGAGCAGTTTCATTGTCTATGTTTGGACTTAGGTTGGCATAAAAATTCCGTACCACTTTATCAACATAGGCTTTTGCTTGGGTATTCGGGATCAAAAAATTTCGGCTTTCAAGAAATTGGTATACACCGTTATTCTTCAAATCAACCTCATCGATATTTTTCTCTTCCCAAAAAGGAGTATTAGTATGTTTTAGCAACAATTCCATATTCTCCCTTTTGAAAAATTCGAGTGAGAAATGAGGTAAAGGAAACACACTATTGTCCTCTACTTGGTTGGCCTCATCAGTAGATTCATCATCAGAATCAGAAATACGAGGGGAAGAATGGTGTACCTCCTGAGTTTTTGATCGAGTCTGAGGTGGAAGAGGTGTTGTCGAAGGTGCTGACCTTTTCTGGGCAACACTCTTGTCAGCACCCTGAATACCCTTCCCTTTGGCAAGCCTTTGTTGTGCAGTAGCTAGGGTTTCAACTTCTTCTTGGTCATCTACCCAATCATCAAAGTCATCCTCTGAATGTTCTTTCTCCACGGAGTAATTTTCGTCCGAGGCATGTAGGGAGGATAGTCTTTGCGAATCTTCATCCGACAGTTCAATAGCATCAGAAGGGGTGTTGGAAGTTCCTTTGTTGAACAGAGCCCTTAGCCTGCTAGAAGTTCTTTTGCGTGGAGCTTGGGTTACCGGTGGTTGAGAAGAAGATGGAGCTTTTCTCTTCTTCTTGGTGGTCTTGGCGGGAGCAACTGGTGGTTGGGAAGGAGCCGCGGCGGGAGGCACTTGGGCGACTGGAGTTGGCGGAGGATCAGACACCACAATCGCCAAAGAAGGTGGTGATGTCACCGGTGTTGACGCCGGTGATGTCTCCATTGGAGAGAAGAATCGGGCCTCATTCGCACTTGGAGAAACCTCCATAGGCTCGGTGGAATGCTTGGGAGGAGATGCCATTGAAGAATTTGAGAAGAAAAGGAAGAAATTGAGAAGAGGAATTTTTCTAGGGTTTTGGCAAAGAGGGTGAGAGAAGACGCAGAAGGAGTTCGGCTAGAGGAGGGAGGAGGTTTTGATTAGGAGTTGATTTAGGAAGAATTAAAAGAGGAGAATAAATACCCAAATTTAATTTTTAGATAACTCTTTCTATTCCTAAAATCACTCACCTCCCCCTATTTTCTAGCTAGTTAGCTATTATCTCTATCACTCCCCCATTTTTAAATAACCAACCGGCCATTATCCCAAAAAGCCTTTTTTTTTTTAAATAAAAAACGAAAAAAAATAAAAAATAAAAGAAAATAATGTTGGATAATTCGGCCTAGGTGACTACATCCCTAATTTTTGAGTTTGATTTGAAACTTGATTCCAAACTTTTAGGGATGAAGTTACTTAACCAAATTCACCAAAAATAAAATAAAAAGGAATTTAATAAATACTTTTTGAAAACCAAAAACTCCACAAATTATAAAGGACTTTCGGACTTTCAAAACTTAAATATTAATTTCAGAAAAATAAATAAAAATAATGTGGCACATACTAATGTGTTATCGGCAATGATGGTAACACTTAGGTAAGCATATAAGTCAAATATCCCTTTGATAAAATTTTCACTTTAAGAAACTTAAGGCAAAACAATCCTCATTACAAACACTTGAGGCACATTGTTAGGCTTCTTTATATAAGCAATTTGAGGCAAAAACAAGCTTCCTAAATTCAAACACTTGAGGCATAACAAGCCTTAATTAAAAGTGTTTGAGGTAAACAAAATCTAAACATGTTAGATAAAATAAGTTTGTTCTTCATCTTTAAGCACTTTAAAATAAGTATAATTTACACTTCGATATCTACAAGATAGCATCGTAGTAACGAGCTCCGTGCTCCGAGTCCTTATAAAGTGTAAAAAATACTTTAGTGATTTGTACCTTTAAAGTAGGATACACTGTAGTAGTGAACTCCATGTTCCTAATACTTAGTACAAAATCACTAGATAGTATCTCCCTTTTGCAAGAGTGCATCGTCGCCGCGAACGCCGTGCCCCGAGTTACTAAGGAGATATTATAAGTGCTTTTAGCATTTTGTCTTTAATTTTATCACAAAAAATTAGTGACTTTGTCACTTTTTAGAACAAAGGAGATTTGACTAACATGTTAACCAAGTATAAACCTACCGAAACAAAAAGGTCAGCATGTGCCGCTCCAAGAGCTTAAACAATTTTTTTTACAGTGTTACCAGAAGTGTTGACAACACTCAGGGTAACACTAAAAAACAGTAGATTAAATAATACAAAGACCAAGAGATCTTTTCAAACTAGAAAATCTCTCATGGTCAAGAGCCTTGGTAAAAATGTCAGCAAGTTGATACTTAGTATCAATATTCTCTATGTTTATCAAATATTTTTCAACCAAGTCTCTTAGAAAATGGTGACGAATATCAATGTGTTTAGTGCGGGAATGTTGAACCGGGTTTTTGAAATGTTTATTGCACTCAAGTTATCACAGTACATGGTCAAAGTGTTACTCTCAAGACCATAGTCATCTAACATGTGTTTTAACCAAATAAGTTGAGAACAACAACTCCCGGCTGCTATATATTCTGATTCAGCAGTCGAGAGGGAGACATAGTTCTGTTTACGACTATACCATGATACTAAGTTATTACCCAAAAAGAAACACCCCACACTAGTACTTTTCCTATCATCCATGTCACCCGCCCATTCAGAATCACTAAAACCAACAAGGTTGGTATTAGTATCCTTAGAAAACCATATTCCTAACTCACTCGTACCCGACACATATTTGATAATCTTTTTGACAGCATTTAGGTGGGAAAGTTTAGGACTGGCTTGATAGCGTGTGCATACACACACACTGAACATTAAATCAGGGCGACTTGCGGTAAGATAGAAGAGACTACCTATCATAGAGCGATATAAGGTTGGATCCACATCCTCCCCAACTTGGTCCTTTCCCAACTTCAGTGTCGAACCCATTGGTACTTTAGACTCCTTAGCATGCTCCAACCCGAACTTTGTTACTAATCTTTTCGCATACTTGCTCTGAGAAATGAAGATCCCTTCATTCGACTGTTTCACCTGCAATCCAAGGAAAAAGTTTAGTTCCCCTATCATACTCATTTCGAAAGTTGATGACATGGCATCCACAAATTTTTTCAAATAGGTTTCAGATGTGGAGCCAAAAACAATGTCATCAACATATATTTGAGCTATGATAAGGGATTTACTATTTCTTAAGATAAACAAAGTTCTATCGGCTTCTCCTCTAACAAAGCCATATTCTAACAGAAATTGAGTTAATCTACCATACCATGCTCGAGGAGCTTGTTTCAAGCTGTATAAGGCTTTTATAAGTTTATAAACATGGTGTGGTTTGAATGGATCTTCAAAACTTTTTGGTTGTTCAACATATATTTCTTTATCAATATATCCATTCAAAAATGCTCTTTTCACATCCATTTGGTGCAATGTGATTTTAAGGTAGCAAGCAATAGCCAAGAGGAGTCTTATGGACTCAATTCTAGCCACAGGTGCGAAGGTCTCATCATAATCGATACCTTCACCTGTATTGCTCAACAAGTCATCAAAAACAATGTTAACCGACTCTTTGATAGTTTTTAACCTTAGGTTATATACCCTATATGCTTGACTATCTTGAGTGTATCCAAGAAAAATTGCATTATCACTTTTAGAGTCAAACTTAGTCAATTGATCCCGGTCATTTAAAATGTAACACATGCACCAAAAAACATGAAAATAGTGAACTTTAGGCTTCTTGCCTTTCAAAATTTCGTAAGGTGTCATAGTGGTACCGGGTCTTAAGAAAACTCTATTTGCGGTGTGACAAGCGGTATTTAGTGCTTCGGCCCAAAATCTTTTAGAAATTTGTTTAGAGAACAACATTACACGGGCCATTTCAAGTAAAGTCCAATTTTTCCTTTCGGCAATCCCATTTTGTTGAGGCGTTTTGGGTGCCGAAAATTCATGGTGGATTCCCATTTTCTCACAAAAGGAAGAAAAAGAAGCATTTTCAAATTCTTTACCATGATCGGTTCTTATACGCGAAACAGAAGCACAAAACATGTTTTTTATTTTTGAGTGTAAGATTCTGAACTTTTCAAAGGCCTCAGATTTTTCTTTTAAGAAAAAGATCCAAGTGAATCTAGAAAAATCATCAACAACTACTAAAGAATATTTCTTACCACCCAAACTATCGACTTCAACAGGACCCATTAAATCCATATGTAAGAGTTGGAAACAATGTGTTGTTCCAGAGTACTGCTCATGGTATTGGGTAGCACTGTGGCCAACACGAGTTTGTTTGCCTTTAAAGACAACTTTCACAAATGATTTTATTTTTGAAATCCAAATTAGGAACACCTTGAATAGCACCAAGTTTAATAATCTTTTTAATGTTTCGGAAATTGGCATGTCCTAACTTTTGGTGCCATAAGGTTGTGACATCAACTCTCACGGAGTTGCATACCTGTTTGTCATCCACACAATAACAATTGTCGGTTGATCTAGTACCTGACATCACACACTTGTTAGTACGATCAAAGAAGTATTTTTGTTGAATTTCACTTCTAAATTGTCATCACAAAGTTGGCTTATACTAATTAAATTAGCTACAAGACCATCTACATGTAAGACATTTTTTGAAGCGGGGAAACCGGACACATTTAAAGTTTCTTTCCCGATTATCTTACTCTTACTACCACCACCATAAGTAACATTAACTCCAAGAACAGATTCATAGTCTTTTAGAAAACATTTTGTTCCCGTCATGTGACGTGAACACCCACTATCAAAATACCATGAACCTTCAACATTAGTTCTTAAAGCAGTAAAAACAACATCACATCATTGATTGTTTTTAGGTCTCCATTCTTTCTTACTTTGATTTCTGTTTCTCTGATAAGCAGTGATATCAGAAGTGATGGGTATCACTTCAGGTAACACTGAGGAACTGGACTGATTTCTTTTCATAAAAGCATGGCAATTGTTTTTAAAATGTCCAGTAGTGTGACAAGAAGTACACACCTTCCTCTTATCAGAGATTTTGAAAGAAAAATCATTATCCTTTCCACGTTCATTTACAAAACATGTTTGATTATCTTCCAAAGATAAAGAAGAGATAATATTATCTAAAGAATTTTGAAAATATGTATAGTATCGCATGCCTCCTTAGCAGTGGGAGTATTTTGAATGAGTTTAAAAATATGTATATCAACCCACTCATAGATGGCATTAAGTGCCTTTTCATTAAAACCAGCTAGGGCGTTTTCCTCATTTGTCCACTCGAATTCAGACTTGACTTGAACGTCACCATCCTCATCCGGCGGAAACAATGGAACAGAATAACCATTCACAATAGATCGCCATGCCCGGATATCAATTGATTTGATATACGAACGAAGGCGGATCTTCCAATAGGCGTAATTCGAACCATCAAGAACAGGGAGTCTTTTTTTATTAGGATTTGCAGGATCATAAGCCATGACACACTGGACCGAGGTACTTAGTATATCAAGTAACCAGCTCTGGTGCCAATTGAAAAAGCAGGGTCAAGACTTAAGTCAGAAAGGAAGTGATATCAAAAGTGTTGTCACTGCAACGATATCACTTCTGGCAACACTTAACACACACGAACAGAAAACAGTTTCTGAAAAGAGTTTGCAGCGGAAAATCAACATAAGAATTATTTTTCTCAAGATATATAAATTATATATCTTGAGGGATGCCTAAAAAGGCAAGACCTTTACTAAATAATATGAAATGAAGTACAAGGCCGAGAGTTCCATAATGCTATTACAATGAAAGCTTTGTGGAACGACTAAGTCTAATACACAAAATCCTAACCTAGCCAAGACACTTATAATACTCGATACAAGAATATAAATGTGTTTGGGAATTTATAAGGAACTAAGGAATCTGTAAGACTTTCTTGTGATGAGAGTGTGTTCTTGATTCAAGAGATGTGTTTGCCGTGCTTTCATCTTCACCTCCTCTTGCTATTTATAGTGCTTCTTGGACTTGGGGAACACTCCAATAATGGCTGAGATGGATCACAAAAACGTGGGTAGTGGAGAGCTTGAGTTGGCCGAGTCTTGGGGATGAATATCTCCACATTTCCTATAAAATAGGAACAACTTCTTTGTGCCCAAGTAATGTGCTTCGCCTTGTTGTACCATTGAGCTTCTGCGCCTTGTACTCTATCCTCCACAAACTCAGATGTTGAATGGGTCAATTACCCATGTGTTTGCTGTTGAGGAATTCCCATGTGTTATGAATAAAATCTCCTTTTTATTCATAACTCTCTTTTTATCTTCCATGCATTATTCTAGCATATATTATACCTGAAAATTGGACCAACATAATAACAAACCTTGCAATAATATTAGACATTAGTCCAGCATTTATTTAAGAAGAAAATATACAAATATAAATATTCTGCCCGTCGACAACACTGGGAAGGTGTGGTCAGCACTTGTGGTATCACCAAATTCTGCACTTACAATATCAACCTAAAATTATTGCTCAAAGTTCCTTCACAATAACAGCGAACAAAGTATAAAGATCATTTTGAGACGGAGGGAGTAATATTTTGTGCATCAAACTATCACTTGGTGCTTATTTTGCATTCAAGAATGAGCATTCCATCAATGGCATTTCATTATGAATTTCATTCCATTAAAGTTCAAATGACAAAGAATGGAATGATTAGTCTTACGTAGCAAAGGACCGTCACTTTGAATGAACAGATTATTGGTTATATATTCAGGAATAAAAGGCCTTTATTAGCTGAGGGTCAATACGCAAAATGCTCTAAGACATCAATCTCTTTCAAATAACTTGGGCAAAAGTCTAGTGCAAAGGACATAAGTTGTGGGTGGGTATAGAAATACTCATTTTCCCTAAATAACTCCCTCCATCCAAAAATGATAGTCCTTCTTTCCATTTTTGTTTGTCCCACAAAGTTAATCTCATTTCTAAAAAATGAACGTTAAAAACCATTTAACTTCCTAAACAACCCACAGCAAATAATACTCCTCACTTTGGCATCATTCTTATTTTTAGAGAAACATTGGTGATGGTGTGATTCTTGAAAACCACAAAAGATAACTACGGAAAGAGAAATAAATAATTAGAATAGTTGCTTTGTCAAACGCGATTATCAATTTGTGATGGAGGTAAAAGTTGGTGAGGAAGTAGATGCATATTATGTAGTCAATTCAAAATATAGTAGTTTTTACTATGAAATTGTTTGTGGCTACAAGACCTGATTGTTGGTGTTGTATGCTCTAGGCACGTTTTGTAAAACGATTAATGTTATTTATATATTAAAGATATTGAATGTTTGATTATTATATCCTTTGCATGTTTATTATAATAATCCCCGTCCCTGATAATTATGATTAATTGTTAGTATAAGTTTAATGGATAATCATATGATGATTATGGTGTATGAGATACAATTAAACTTATGGGTATTAGTTGGAGACCAAATACTGGACTGACCCATATGAGATTTATGTCATGGTCACAATGTCATAATTAAGTCTCATATAGTTATATTACTGGAATCTTTAAACCTGAGATTATCACAGTCTTCCACTCGATGAACATTACGTTTGACATATTCAAACGTTACCCCTAATCGGGTAGCTATAAAGAATGTGATTGGCGTAATCGGATTCATGTAGGGAAAGGTAATAAATCAAGAAGGGATTTGTTCCTCGTAAGAGAGAGATGTCAAGCTTGGGCCACTCGAAGAATGGTGTTGATGAAATGCATGGCCGTGCTCAAATAAGATTTGTACTATCAATACATTCTGGATCGAGAAAGCATTGAACATTGTAAGTTGACCATTGACCATGGCTTACGTTCAATAGACATCGTGAAACAAAGAGATTGTAATATGTTCTATAAAGGATTCACGAACTTATACAAGTTATATTAATTGGGTAGTCATGATGGCTTGCTAGAGTCCGCTCATGATTTTTGAGCACAAATGTGTTTGGGCTCATTGCCAACTTAATATAATCCTATGGGGTCACACACAAAAGGACGAATTGTTTAAAAGGCTAAAATCGGAATTCTGGTGGTGCTCGGCCGAGCACCTCATATGACTCGGCCGAGCATGGGAAATCAGAAGGTCAGATTTTCTGGAGCAAAGGTGCTCGGCCGAGCACCTTAAAGGACTCGGCCGAGCAGGCCCTGTTCGGGCCCAAAAACTGATTTCGTGTTGTGACGGGTTTTAACCTATTTCTCCTAAACGGTTTAGGACTAATAAGTATATAAACCTCTAACAACGACCTAATCAGTATGAATTGATTCCATATCAATTAGATAGCCTCCGAGAGAGAGAAAAACAAGTTCTTCTTCTTCCTCAAGAACAAGAACATTGATTTTCCATATAGCCTTCAAAATAGAAAGAGTTTCTATTGGGTCTAGCAATCCGGTTCAAGAATCGTTCTTGCAATTCGTTCGCGTGTGGATAAACATAGAGGGCGTTGGCATCAACTCCTTCAAAGTTCGTGATCCAAGTTTTGCGGTCGTTCCTACGTTCGTGATTCGAAAAAGCGCGAAGAACAAAGATTGAAGATCTCAGAATTTTAAAGCTCCGTCACGGTTAGTGTTCTAAATTCATCTCCATATTAATTTAATCATCCCGATCGGATCTAGGCTTTTGGGTTTCATTCCGCTGCGCATGTTTGCATAAAACCCAACAGTGGTATCAGAGCTCCGTTCATCATGATTATTTTAATAATAACATGTTAATGATATAATTGGATTATATGTTTTGGCATGCTATGAGAATTTGGATTCAAGATATTTATGTGATCTGAGTTTTATGTTTATATATGAGATATATTGAAACCATAAAATCGCACCGTTTAAATACGTTATGTGGGATCTACGATTACAATAATAATTTGATTATTATGTTCCTTTAGATTATCAAAAATTAATTGGATTGATTTGTTGATGATCTTTGATTCATGAATAAATCGTTTATTCAAAGTTTTGATGAACATGATGATATGATCATTATGAACACCAAATCCTAAATGAATCGGGAAGGCAATCTTAGAATTAAAATTCGACAAGAAAATCTGTTCTGTTCGTGGTGCTCGGCCGAGCAGTCTATAAGACTCGGCCGAGCAGAGTCGTCAGAAGCAAAGGGTTTTCTGGAACACAGAGGCGCTCGGCCGAGCACCTTAAAGGACTCGGCCGAGCAGGTTGATTTTGGACAGAATTTGTTTTTCAGATGGCTGGTTTTAGAAACCGTGTTTCCTGAAATTAAATGGCTTGTTTAAAATCACTTTGGATTGAATTTGTTTGTCAGATGGCTGGTTTGAGAAACCGTGTTTCCTGAAAACAAATATCAAGGTCAAAGTAATAAATTGATGGGACAAAAGAATTTAGAATCGAGTTACTTTATGTAAGGGATTGTGGATGCCTATTGGCTTAGTTTCGACCTTACATAGTTGTTTCTTCTAGTTTCTAAATTTGGTACGGGGTTGTGGATGCCTTCTGGCTTAGTTTCGACCGTACAATCGTGCTCTCAATAATGTGTTAAAGAATTTATCCCCATAAATCAATCACATAAAATCTTAATTTAATTAATGAGATTAGTTAAATTATTAACCATTGCTTTATGTGTTTATATTATGTGACTATAAACATTGACCATGCTATATGTCATGAACCTTCTTTAAAATTTAAGTTCCGTGCCAATCCATGATTAAAACACTTGTGAGTACGTGGGTAGTTTTGTGTGGGTTACGCCCTAGCGTAGGTGCATTGATTCTATCCATTTATGAGCAAGATGAGGAAACAGTGATTCCTATACGTTTAAAATTGTTTAACTTAATTAGGCTATCAAAACAGTTTTGGGCCTAAGGCACAGATGAGATTAAAACATGTTAGATATACGATACCTAAAATCTCATAAAAGATCTAAGAGTCATATACGATATGATTGACAAGGAGTTGTCTACCTAAATAACTTATTTTGAGCAGTCGTGCCCTAGCCGACTCAAAGTTAAGTGAAATATGGATCTTAGCCCATTCAAATTATATCATACATTGGATGTATATGAAGGTTATATAATTTAGTGGGAGTATTTGTAAAATACTATTAATTTAATATCTTTAATTAAGTTGGTACTTATATTTAATTATATGTTTGCATAATTGTAGATAATGGCTCAGAATACAAATTTATCACTGCCATCTATCCTTGAGAAGGAGAAACTTCAAGAAGATGGAGCTAACTATACGGATTGGATCCGTAGCCTTAGAATTGTTCTAAAGCATGAGGATAAGCTCTATATTCTTGATGAGCCCGTTCCTGAAGAAGAACCTGCTTCTAATGCACCCAAGGATGAGAGAAACGCCTACAAGAAACATGTGAATGATTCTCGTGAGGTGGGTTGTCTTATGCTTGCGGCCATGTGTTCAGAACTTCAGAAGATTCTTGAACACTTTGAAGCATTTGACCTTGCTGCTACATTGAAAGATATGTTCCAAGAACAAGCAAGGCAAGAGAGGTTCGACACCATAGCTGCCCTAGTCTCATGCAAGATGAGCGAAGGACAGTCTGTGAGCCCTCATGTTTTGAAAATGAAGGCTTACTTTGAGAAACTAGAGAGGCTTGGCCATCCAATTGAGATTGAGTTGGCTACCGATTTTATTCTTAATTCATTGCCCAAAAGCTATAATCAGTTCGTCATGAACTTTAATATGCAAGGAATGGATAAGACTATGTCTGAATTGCATGGGATGCTTAAGCAGGCAGAAAAGAAAATTGGTAAAGAGACCGCTCCTGTACTCATTGTGTCTAAGGAAGGAAAGGGCCAAAAAGGCAAAGGAAAGGGTAAGGCAAAAGTTGTCAAACCCAAGATTAGCAAGGCAATTGTTGCCAAAGCTAATGTGGCTAAACCTGCTTCCCAAAAGGATGCAATTTGTTTCCACTACAATGAGATTGGACATTGGAAACGAAATTGCAAGGTTTACAAGGAAGAGTTAAAGAAGAAGAAGAAGAGCGGTGGGACTGCATCTACTTCAGGTATCTATGTTATAGATATTCTACTTTCTACTTCTAGCTCCTGGGTATTAGATACTGGATGTGGATCTCACATTTGTTTAAATGTGCAGGGACTAAAGAATAGAAGGCTACTTAAAGATGGCGAAGTGGACCTACGCGTGGGAAATGGAGCAAGAGTTGTTGCATTAGCCGTAGGAACATATGATGTCATTTTACCTAGCGGATTAATTCTTGTTTTGAACAATTGTTATTACGTTCCGGATTTAAGTAGAAATATTATTTCAATTTCTTGTTTGGATAATGAAGGTTTTAAGTTTCTTATTGAAAATAAGAAGTTTTATATTTATTTAAATGATATGCTTTATTGTACTGCATGTTCATTTAATGGCCTTTATGTTCTTGATGTTGAAAGTGGGAATAATGAGAATGTTTATAATATAAATAAGAAATCCAAACCTAATGATGTAAATCATACTTATTTGTGGCATTGCCGTCTTGGTCATATTAATGAGAAGCGTATCTCAAAACTCCATGGGGACGGACTTCTAGATTCACATGATTTTGAATCATATGAAACTTGTGAGTCATGTTTACTTGGAAAGATGACTAAGGCACCTTTTACTAAGAGTAGTGAAAGGGCTAATGACTTATTGGCCCTCATAGATACTGATGTGTGTGGACCAATGAGTTGCAATGCTAGGGGAGGATATCAACACTTCATAACTTTTACTGATGATTTTAGTAGATATGGCTATGTCTACTTAATGAAACATAAAAGTGAATCTTTTGAGATATTTAGAATATTTCAAAATGAAGTACAAAATCAACTTGGCAAAACTATTAAAGCACTTCGATCAGATCGTGGTGGAGAATATTTAAGCCAAGAATTTGACAATCATCTGAAAGATTGTGGAATTGTTTCACAATTAACTCCACCTGGGACACCACAATGGAATGGTGTGTCCGAACGGAGAAATAGGACTTTATTGGATATGGTCCGCTCCATGATGAGTCAAGTTGATCTTCCTTTAAACTTTTGGGGACATGCACTAGAAACTGCTGCACTAACACTAAATAATGTTCCAACAAAATCTGTTCCAAAGACTCCACATGAGATGTGGACTGGAAGAAAACCTAGTTTGTCTTTCATGAAGATTTGGGGTTGTGAAGCATTTGTTAAGAAGCTCATATCTGACAAACTCACACCTAAATCTAATAAATGTATTTTCGTTGGTTACCCTAAGGAAACTAAGGGTTATTACTTTTACAACCGCACGGAAAACAAAGTGTTTGTTGCCCGTCATGGTACCTTTCTAGAGAAAGAGTTTCTCTCCAAAGGAATTAGTGGGAGTAAAATTAATCTCGAAGAAATTCGAGAACCCGAAAATTACATGGAACAAAATGTTGGATCTGAACAAGTTTCACAAAGAGTTGTGGAACCTACTCAGAATACTCAAGTTCCTCGCAGGACTGGTAGGGTGCGATCTGAACCTGAGAGATATGGATTTCTCATGACGGATAGCAATGAAGTAGAAGTCATAGTTGATGACGAACCTACTTCCTACCAAGAAGCGATGTCCGCTCCTGATTCAGATAAATGGCTTGGAGCCATGGAATCTGAAATTAAATCCATGTATGATAATCAAGTTTGGAACTTGATTGATGCGTCCGAAGGTGTAAAAACCATATGATGCAAATGGGTTTTCAAAAAGAAAACTGACATGGAATGGAAAGGTGCATACTTATAAAGCTAGACTTGTAGCGAAAGGCTATAGGCAGATTCATGGTATCGACTATGATGAAACCTTTTCGCCCGTAGCAATGATCAAGTCTATAAGAATTTTACTTGCCATAGCCGCATATTTTGACTATGAGATATGGCAAATGGATGTCAAAACAGCGTTCCTTAACGGAACTTGCTTGAGGATGTTTACATGACACAACCTGAAGGTTTTGTAATTCCAGAAAATTCTAACAAAGTATGCAAATTGCAACGATCCATTTATGGATTGAAGCAAGCCTCTAGGAGTTGGAATCTTCGATTTGATGAATCGGTCAAAGAGTTTGGCTTCATCAAGAACGAAGATGAACCTTGCGTTTACAAGAAGATTAGTGGGAGCGTAGTATTATTTCTGGTACTATATGTAGATGACATATTGATCATAGGAAACGACATTCCCGCACTACAGTCTGTAAAGACTTGGTTAGGAAAGTGTTTCTCTATGAAAGATATGGGAGAAGCCGCTTATATCCTTGGCATTAGGATCTATCGTGATAGATCCAAGAAATTGGTTGGTTTAAGTCAAGATACATATATTGACAAAGTTCTTAAGAGATTCTGCATGGAAAACTCTAAGAGAGGAAATTTGCCAGTGGGACATGGCATAACTCTAAGCAAGAATCAGTGTCCTAAGACAACTGATGAGCGTAAGAGAATGATTGGGATTCCATATGCTTCCGCAATTGGATCAATCATGTATGCCATGATATGTACTAGACCCGATGTCTCGTATGCTTTGAGCATGACGAGTAGATATCAATCAAATCCTGGTGAAAATCATTGGATTGCAGTCAAGACGATTCTTAAGTACTTGCGAAGGACTAAAGATTCGTTCTTGGTGTATGGAGGTGTGGAAGGTGATCTTGTTGTAAGTGGTTACACAGATGCAAGCTTCCAAACCGACAAGGATGATTTTAGATCGCAATCTGGATTTGTATTTGTGCTTAATGGAGGTGCTGTTAGCTGGAAGAGTTCTAAGCAAAGTACTGTCGCTGATTCTACAACGGAAGCTGAGTATATTGCTGCATCCGATGCTGCTAAAGAAGCTGTTTGGATCAAGAAGTTCATAATGAACTAGAGGTAGTTCCTAGCATTGCTGATCCAATAGACCTTTATTGTGATAATAATGGTGCTATTGCTCAAGCAAGGGAACCAAGAAACCATCAGAAGTCCAAACACATACTTAGGCGTTACCATGTCATTCGAGAAATCATTAACAGAGGTGACGTGAATATATGCAGAGTACCAACTGATGATAACATTGCCGACCCATTGACAAAGGGTCTTCCACAAGCAAAGCATGATGGTCATGTTAGGTCTATGGGTATTCGATACATTAATTAGGCCTAGTGCAAGTGGGAGATTGTTGGTGTTGTATGCTCTAGGCACGTTTTGTAAAACGATTAATGTTATTTATATATTAAAGATATTGAATGTTTGATTATTATATCCTTTGCATGTTTATTATAATAATCCCCGTCCCTGATAATTATGATTAATTGTTAGTATAAGTTTAATGGATAATTATATGATGATTATGGTGTATGGGATACAATTAAACTTATGGGTATTAGTTGGAGACCAAATACTGGACTGACCCATATGAGATTTATGTCATGGTCACAATATCATAATTAAGTCTCATATAGTTATATTACTGGAATCTTTAGACCTGAGATTATCACAGTCTTCCACTCGATGAACATTACGTTTGACATATTCAAACGTTACCCCTAATCGGGTAGCTATAAAGAATGTGATTGGCGTAATCGGATTCATGTAGGGAAAGGTAATAAATCAAGAAGGGATTTGTTCCTCGTAAGAGAGAGATGTCAATCTTGGGCCACTCGAAGAATGGTGTTGATGAAATGCATGGCCGTGCTCAAATAAGATTTGTACTATCAATACATTCTGGATCGAGAAAGCATTGAACATTGTAAGTTGACCATTGACTATGGCTTACGTTCAATAGACATCGTGAAACAAAGAGATTGTAATATGTTCTATAAAGGATTCACGAACTTATACAAGTTATATTAATTGGGTAGTCATGATGGCTTGCTAGAGTCCGCTCATGATTTTTGAGCACAAATGTGTTTGGGCTCATTGCCAACTTAATATAATCCTATGGGGTCACACACAAAAGGACGAATTGTTTAAAAGGCTAAAATCCGAATTCTGGTGGTGCTCGGCCGAGCACCTCATATGACTCGGCCGAGCATGGGAAATCAGAAGGTCAGATTTTCTGGAGCAAAGGTGCTCGGCCGAGCACCTTAAAGGACTCGGCCGAGCAGGCCCTGTTCGGGCTCAAAAACTGATTTCGTGTTGTGACGGGTTTTAACCTATTTCTCCTAAACGGTTTAGGACTAATAAGTATATAAACCTCTAACAACGACCTAATCAGTATGAATTGATTCCATATCAATTAGATAGCCTCCGAGAGAGAGAAAAACAAGTTCTTCTTCTTCCTCAAGAACAAGAACATTGATTTTCCATATAGCCTTCAAAATAGAAAGAGTTTCTATTGGGTATAGCAATCCGGTTCAAGAATCGTTCTTGCAATTCGTTCGCGTGTGGATAAACATAGAGGGCGTTGGCATCAACTCCTTCAAAGTTCGTGATCCAAGTTTTGCGGTCGTTCCTACGTTCGTGATTCGAAAAAGCGCGAAGAACAAAGATTGAAGATCTCAGAATTTTAAAGCTCCGTCACGGTTAGTGTTCTAAATTCATCTCCATATTAATTTAATCATCGTGATCGGATCTAGGCTTTTGGGTTTCATTCCGCTGCGCATGTTTGCATAAAACCCAACACTGATAAGTTACAAATTCCTATTCCGATTCCAATTCTAAAGTTTGGACTTGAGCTGCCAAACAAAACCTACCGTAAGACGTGAGGGAGTGTTTGAACAACTCAATTTCAGTCTTGGAATAGGAAGAGCAATTGGAACCCTTTGAAACTCATTTTTGTTCTTCCAATCCCAAAATCTAGGTTTTGAAATTGGAGTACAAAACACAACATTAGGGGAATTAAAAATAAACAACCCTTTTTTCGATCTACATAAATCGATCTGAATTCAACTTCAACTCTAAAGACAGAAAGAAAGAGATACCTGTCGACCGCATTCTGTAAATGCCAACCAGACAAATTGGCAGCCTCTGTTAGAGCTTCCCTCCATCTCCCCACCCTCTCCATTTATGATGTCCTTTTGAACAGATCCTTGTGATTTTCAAATGCCTCGGTAAAAAAAAACCCTCTGATACCTCATGTTGGGTTTTGATGCATCATGCGCAGCGGAATAACACATATAAACCAAACACCCATGAGCCCGTATCCGTGCATGTTGATTAAATTAAATATAAGATGAAAGAAACATACCCTTGAAGATCGAATCCATGAACACGGACTTTGAGGTGCTAACGGAAACACCCTCTATCGGTCTCCACACATCGAAAGGACTCAAGAACGCTTCTTGATTTGACTGCTAGATCCTTAGGCTTGAAAAACATGTATAAGAACCATTCTTCAATCTCCCTTTGATTATTATGGTTTGATGATGAACAAAAATCAAACCCCAATAACCTTAGTATAATATGTGTGACCCAATAGGATTATACTATGTTGGCAACGAGTCCGAATGAGTCAGAACCCGTAAGTCATAAACAGACTCTAGCAAGCCATTATGACTTACCAATTAGTATAACTTTGAAAGTCCAAAGTAACCTCATAGAACATATCACAATCCCTTTATCTTACGATATCATATTGGACATAAGTCATGGTCCAAGTCAACTTATGTTGTCCAATGCTTTCTCGATCCCGAGTAGATTGATATGAGCAAATAACATCGAACGCTTCAATTTATTTGGGTACGGCCGTACACTATTATCAATCTCACTCATCGAGTGGCCAAGCAGATATCTCTCTTGAGAGAGGGACAAATCCCATCTTGACTTATCATTCTTTCCTACAAGAATCCGATTATGCCAATCGTAGTCTTTATAACCACCCGGTTAGGGGTAGCGTTTGAGTACGTCAAACATAATGTTCATCATGTGGTAGACCATGATAATCTCAGGTCTAAGGATTCAATGATATAACTATTATGAGATTTAATTATGACATTTGACCATGACATAAATCTCATAACGGGTCTATCCAGTACATTGTTCTCCAACAAGTACCCATAAGTTTAATCTGCATTCTGTACACTATAATCATCATATGATTATCCATTAAACTCATGCTAGCCTTCATAAGTGCTAGGAACAATGATTATTATAATAAACATGCAAAAGATATAATAATCGGGTTTGTTATCTCTATAACAATGAAGCTATGATATAACGCGTAGGCATTTCTCAAGGGCCTAGGGCATAATATCCAACACCTCACATCTGATCGACCGACATCGTAGAAGATTGGGAGGACAATCTGTTTGAAGTCTCTCTTGCAATCCATAATCTTCACAAGTTCGTCCAAACACCATCCCGATGCAGCGTAGTTCTTTGAGAAGACGACAATGGAGACTCTAGACTTCGAGATAGCTGTGGGCAGGTGGGAACAGATATCTTCCCCTCTCTCAAGCTTGGTTTCATCGTGGAAAGTAGAGTAGCCTTGCTGGTTGAGAGCGGCAAGGAGGTGGCTGGTGAAGGTTTTCCGGGTGTCCGTGCCACTGAAACTCAAGAACACATCGTAAAGTGACCGCTGGATGGGAGACGAAAACGAAGATGAAGCCATGGCTAACCACTAGTGAAATTTACTTTTTTAACCAAATTATAGTCTGCTTCGTATGTTTCTACCTGATAATATACGGACTACTTAATACAATATAATAAACACAGCAAATATATACATTCAAGTCAAGTATCTGGTGGAGGTTAAGGTTGTGTGTCAGAACTGAAATGCTTGTTTATGTTCCTCCATGTTTCTCTCAAACAAACAGACATACCGTATATAGAGTGTTCTTTAAAGCATAAGTATGCAGGTAGAATTAGGCTCTGTTTGTTTCGCGAAAAACAACTTCCGAAAAATGAAAATGTTTTCCGAAAAATAACATAAACATATTTTTGGTTGTTTGATAAATTTAAGGAAAATGTTTTCTGAAAAAATTTCATATGAGAAAAAAAAATGAGAAAAAAAATTATTATGAGGAAAAAAAGGAATATGAGAAAAATTAGAATGGGGTGGGGTGGGATAGGTGATGTTGGGTGGGGGGTAGGGAGGTAAGGGGATAGGGGCGAGGCCCGGGGGGGGGGGGTAGGGGAGGTGTGGGGATAGGGGTGAGGCGGGGATAGGGGAAGTGTTTAAAAATGGTTTTAATATGAGCGAAAATAATTTTTTTTAGGGGGGGGGGGGTGGGTGGGTGGGGTCAGGGCCGGTATTGGAATATATGGGGTCCAAAGCAAGCTATTCACATGGGGCCCTCATTTTCAAGCGTAAAAATATAAGTATATATATTGCCATGATAACCATCAGGGCTAGCCTGATGGCCAGGACTCAGGACTTCCAATCGGGAGGTCAGGAGTTCGATTCCCCCCTCCCTCAATAAGCTAGGATTTCCTTCTTGTTTGTTAGGAATTTCCTCTTGGCCCATAGGGCTCAAAGTTGTATCCCTAGTTGTTCTAGGTTGTTTCATGTTCTCTAATAGATCCATAGGGTCTCAAATAGATAGGGAAATAGATCTGTAATAGACTCAGTAGGGTTTGTATCACGATGGCAATTTCCTTAAATGAAACTAACTTTCTAAATATATATATATATATATATATATATATATATTGCCATGATAAAACTTAAAATTTTAAATTAATATTAAATAAAATAAGCCTAATAGAAAACTTAAAAGAAATACTCCCTCTGTCCCACTTTAAGGTTCTTACTTTCCTTTTTAGTCTGTCCCAATTTAAGGTTCTTACTTTGCTTTATTACCTAAAATGGAAAGTGGGACCTACTTGTCATTCTCACAACAAAAACTCCCTACCCACTTTCTCTCTCCCACTTCGCTTTTCATACTCACAACATTTATTTTTTCTTAATCTCCGTGCAAAGTCAAACTCAGAACATTAAATCGGGACGGGGGGAGTATGTCAATCGAAAAACCCAAACAAGATTTAAGGAAAGGTTGAAGGAAAAAAAAAAAAAAAAAAAAAAAAAGAAAGCATCGCTGGGCCTGGGATTCGAACTTTGGTGGGCTCAAGGGACTAATTCCCTTACTATATCAGCCTTGCTACACGGAACAACTTTAAATTTTAGTAAAATTATCCGGCGATTATTAAATACTCTATCCGTCCTAGCACAAGTAGAACGAAAGGAGTTTGCACACTAATTAAGAAAAACTAGTGAATGTCTGGTAAAAAATGAAGAGAGAGAATTAGTGAAGTAAATAGTAGTGTTAGTTGGTTAAATTGAGTGGTGGAAAATGAAGAGAGAGAAAGAGTGAGATAAATAGTTGTGTTGGTTGAATAAATTGAGTGGTAGAAAATGAAGAGAGAGAATGAGTGGGGTTGAAACATTTCCCATTTTGGTCAGTCTCACTTTTAATGGGACGGACCAAAACGAAAAGAAGTTTCACTTGTGTTGGGAGTTGGGACGGAGGGAGTATACAAAACATACAATTTGGGGCCCTAAATTTTCGTATATTTTCGTGGCCCTTAAGTGACGGCTTCCTTCGCCTACCCTTAGGGGCGGGTAGTGGGGGAAGGGTTCAAAACTAATTTCAATACGAGTGAAAAGAAGTTTTTTTTTTTTTTTTTTTTTTTTTTGGGGGGGGGGGGGGTGGGCGGGGTGGGGGTGAGTGGGGTAGGTTGGGTGTGCTGGATGGGTAGGTGTTCAAAAGTAATTTTAATATGAGCGAAAAGAAGTTTTTTTTTTTTTTTTTGGTGGGGGAGGGGAGTTGTAGGGGTTGGTGGTGGGGGTAGGGAGCGGGAGTATGAGAGTTGTCAGAAAATATTTTACTAAAAAAAAATTGGGGGGGGGGGGGGTGGGTGGGGTAGGGGGTGAGAGGTGTGGGTGGAGTACGTGTTAAACAATATTTTTTTTTTATTATTTTTTTTTCTATTTTTTTGGAAGGGGGGTGGGTGCGGGTAGGGGGTGGGGGAGGAAAGGTAAGGTTGGAGGGTGGTGTTGGAGGTGTAGTGGGTAGGGTGGGGTTATATGAGGAGTTAGGGTGTGTGAGTGAGAGAGTTAACATTTTTCGGAAAATGACTGACTTAATAAAAATCCGTAAGTCATTTTACTTAGAAAAGTGGGAAAACCATTTTTCGAAAAATATTTTCTCTATTTTCCGGTGCGTAACAAACATCAGAAAAAGGGGAAAACCTATTCCGAAAGTTATTTTACGCAAAACAAGACTTAACTTTGCAATAGGTTCCAAGCTAGAATTAGTAGGCTGGAAATATGAATATGTTTTGAGCATTGACTTTTAGAATGAGACATGGTCAATATATGTATTTGCAGGATTAATTTAGGTCAAGGCAGTGGCCGAGTCAAGAAATATTTTTAATGGGGGCAAAAATTGCAAAGGGGAAAAATGAATTTTAGCGTATTTTTTCTTTTAAGTCAATGGGGGCAAGTTTTACAAAATTACGCTATACTCTCAAAATTAAAGATTTTGAACTAGTAATTTTTCTTTTTATCAAAACCAATAGGGGCAATTGGCCCCCCTTACCTTCTTCCTAGCTACGCCTCTGGGCAAGGGGCATGAGGGCATCATGTACTTCTTAGTTTAGGCCTGCAGTGTTGACATTTTCATATTACTCTTTCCGATGACTATTATATCTCTCGGACTGTTGGGCAAATTAATTTTGGTTAGCTATGAAATTGTCCACCTTTTTAGTAGTTTTCATTTAGCAAAAGGATTTTTTTGGTATCTGCTCCTTTTTTTCCAAGTAAGACTTTTACTTTTCTATCCCATTTGTATTGACAATTTTTATTTTTTTAAGAAATCTGACCAAATTTCTCTATCTCAAGATCAATACGATCTGTCCAAAGAAAATCCCTAAATATGTTTTTATAGTAAAAATTTACACATTTCATTACTAAAGTTTTTTTTTTTTTTTTTTTTTTTTAAGAAGGAATTTCATTACTAAACTTTAGAAAGTTACCAGGTATACATTTTTGTCATTGAATTTTATAAGAAGTAAGCATTTCAAGAAAGTCCCTTAAATCTAAGACTTAGATTATTTTTTGGAGATATATGAGTAATATGTTTTTTTTTTTTTTTGAAATAATATGAGTAATATGTTTAGTGCCTACATTTTGATTTATATACCCTCTTTACATTTTAAATGCAAGACTAGCCTACCAAAAAAAAAAAAAACAAAAAAAAAAAAAAAAACAAACTTAGGTAGTGGTATAAACTATCACGAGAATATATCATTCTTTTATATTAATTTATTAAGTGGCTATTAAAATAGGATAATCAGAAAAGAAAGTACAAGAAATAATGTATGCGTCAATGAGGGAGGGTACGAGTCAATGATGCCCCTTCGCCTAAATGGAATTGGAATGCAATACAGCACTCTACCAAGAATATGTAGAAGAGAAATGCTATGGGCACAAAACCAAATCACAAAATCATGCTTATACACTAGGTGATGATGTTTTATTGGTTGTAGCGATAGTGGACTCATCACACTCTAATAAAAACACCAATAAAATTACTACACCTAAGATTTTGTGAGTGAAATTTTGTGACCTTTTTGTGCCCCTAGTATTATTTTATGTACAAACCTTTTTGAAATACGTATATTCTTTCCGTTTCATGTCACTTGAGACAAAAAAATTTGGCACACAAATTAAAGAAAAGTAGCATAGAGAAATAATGGGAGGAGGTGTTTGTGAGTATGAAAAATTGAACAAGAGAGAGAATGAGTGAGAGGAATAGTAAATTGATCGGTATTGTGAGTGTAAAAGTAAAGTAAGAAAGAAAATGAGTGTGAGGAATAGTAAAAATTCATTACCATTTTGGGCAGTTTCAAGTTACGTAAAACGGAAAAAAAAAAAAAAAAAAAAAAAGTCTTTTAAGTAAAATGAAATGAAACGGAGGGAGTATTGATCAAGTCAAATTCTAAAAGTCAATTCTCAAGACATATTATTTTTTCCAGCCTGCTACTTCCAACTTGCAACACTAGTATACTCCCTCCGTCCCACCTCATTTGAGCCTTAGAGGTAGACACAATAACTAAAAAAATGAATAAAATAAAGAAAATATGTGGTAGAAAATGAAGAGAAAGAATGAGTGAGGTTAATAGTAGGTTGATTGAATGAATTGTGTGGTAGTGCGGAGGGAGTATTAATTTGTACCAAAATGTTCATGTTTTAAAAGTCAAGCATTACAATCCCAACACGCACCTTAACCTCCACCATAATGGCTTCATCTTCATTTTCGTCTCATTACGACGTGTTCTTGAGTTTCAGCGGCACAGACACCCGGAAAACCTTTACCAGCCACCTCCTTGCCGCTCTTAACCAGCAAGGCTTCTCTACTTTTCATGACGAAACCAAGCTTGAGAGAGGTGAAGACATCTGTTTCCAACTGCCCAAAGCTATCTCCGAGTCCAGAGTCTCCATTATCGTCTTCTCAAAGAGCTACGCGGCCTCAGGATGATGTTTGGACGAGCTTGTGAAGATCATGGATTGCAGGAAGGACTTCAATCAGATTGTTCTCCCAATCTTCTACAACGTCAATCCGTCTGATGTGAGGAGGCAAATGGGTTTTTATGCCGAGGCGTTTGAAAAGTATGAGGATCGGTTCAAAGATACATCATCAATGGAGGAGAGGGTGGGGAGATGGAGGGAAGCCCTAACTCAGGCTGCCAATTTGTCTGGTTGGCATTTACCAAATGTGTTCGACGGGTATCTCTTTCTTTCTATCTTTGAAGTTAATCTTGAAGTTGAATTCATATCAATTTAAGTGGATTGAAAAATAAAAGTTGTTTATTTTTAATTTCTGTAATGTTGTGTTTGTTAGTCCAATTTCAAAACCTAGATTTGGAAGAACAAAAACGAATTTCTATGGTTCCAAATCGGTCTTCCTATTCCAAATCCAAAGACTGAAATTGAGTTGTCAAATAGTCCCTCAAAGCTCAGGGTAGGTTCTGTTTGGTGGCTAAGTCCAAGCATTAGAATTGGAATTGGAATTTGTAATTCGTCATATCTTGTAGCCTTACCAACTATTTTAGGGAAAACGTATTTTATACCCGCAACTTATGTCCTTTGTGTTGTGGTATTGACTCTCTAAACACAAACAGATCGCAAGAAAATAATAGCAAACCCACAAGCAATAAGAACGATAAAACTTAAAGCGAAAGAAAAAGAACACAAGAAATTATTTACCCATTTCGTCAATATTTTTTACAACGTCTGGGCACTACCAAACAAGGATCTTGCACTAGAATATGTTAATACGAAGTTAAAACAAGTTTGGAGGCAGAGCTATGCTTATATACTAACCTAGGAATAAGTTCCAAAATCTAGACAAAGAAGGAATCTCAAAATCAACTTATTTCGGCCGGGCGCAGATTTCTCGGCACAGGTGTGCGACCGCCCACCTTTTTTTTCTTGCGCGGCCGCTCACTTTCCCAAATTTGGGCCTAAAACTCTCTGATAGAGTGGGCGGTGGCACACCCCATTTTGGGCGGCCGCCCACTCTTGCTGGTGGTCGTTTTCTTCTTCCTTCGTCTCTGATCGCTAGTCTTCCGGTTGGTTCTCTACTCTAACAATCTCTCACTTAGAGATCAACCGCATATAAGCTCACGTGGTCGTTCTTTCAACATGTTCCCAGTGCCTCCTTGCTCACCTCGATCCTGGTAGTGCCTTCCTTCTCCTTTATTCACCAAGCCTCGTTGAAGCTATACACAGCTTAAACTTATCAAGGTTCACAACCTTGGTCAACATGTCAGTCGGGTTCTCCGATCCTTGAATCTTCTCTAGCCTTAATATCTTCCTTTCCAAGAGATGTCGGATGTAGTGAAACCTCAGCTCGATATGCTTTGTCCTAGAATGAAACGCTGGATTCCTCGTTAGATGAATTGCACTCTGACTGTCACTATAAAGTACATTACCACTTCGCGTCTTCCCAGGTTCACACAAGAAATACTGCAACCATACCATCTCTTTGCTTGCCTCTGTCACTACCACACTCTCCGCTTATGCAGTAGACTAAGCAACGATCTTTTGCAATTTAGAAGCTCAGGAGATAACCGTACCACCTAATGTAAACACATAATCCGTAGTACTTCTCCTCTTATCAAGATCACATGATGCCAAATCTGCATCAACACAACCCGCTAACACAACATCTTTTCTTGTGAAACATAGAGCCTTACCTGCAGTACCCTTTTTAACTAACGTAGAATCCATTTAACTGCTTCCCAATGTTGCTTCCATAGATTGCCCATGTACTGCCTGAATACTCCCACCGCATGTGCAATGTCCGGCCTTGTACACACTGTTGCATACATTAGACTCCCCACCGCCAAAGTATATGGAGTCTTATCCTTCTTGTCATGCTCCTCCTTGTCCTTAGGTGAGTCCTTTTCGGATAGCTTAAAATGACTACCCAATGGTGTACCAGTTGGCTTTGCCTCTTCCATGCAAAATCTAGCCAAGACCTTCTCGACATACTCTGCTTGTGAAAGAACCAACTTACCTGCCTCCCTATCCCGGTCAATACGCATGCCCACGATTTTCCTTGCCTCTCCTAAATCCTTCATCTCGAACCTTTCTGACAATTGTTTCTTTAATCTGTTTATCTCTCTTTCGTTAGAGCCCACTATTAACATGTCATCCACATATAAAAGCAAGATTATATACCCGTTGTCAGACTTCTTGAAGTAGCAACAATGATCCGCCTAACATCTATCAAACTTAATGTCATGCATGAATTCAGCATACTTCATGTACCACTGCCTAAGAGATTGTTTAAGGCCATAGAAGCTCTTAGTCAACCTGCAAATCAGTTCTTCATTACCCTCAGACAAGTATCCATCTGGTTGTACCATGTAAATTTCTTCCTACAAATCCCCATGAAGAAAAGTTGTTTTTACATCCATCTGTTCTAGCAACAAATTATCTGCCACTACTAGCCCCATAACCATTCTGATAGTAGTCATCTTTACAACAGGAGTGAAGACCTCGATGTAGTCAATACCATATTTTTGCTGAAACACCTTTACAACCAACATTGCTTTGTAACGCTTATTGCCGTTTGCTTCCTCCTTAATCCTGTAAACTCACTTGTTATGCAAAGCCTTTTTCCCCTTTGGCAGTTTAATCAACTCTTAAGTTTTGTTGGCCTTCAATGAGTCCATTTCATCATCCATCACAGCTTTCCACTTATCACCAAGCTCACTACGAACAGCCTCCGGAGAACACTCAGGTTCACCACTGTCAGTTAACAACAAATAGTAATTTGAAGGAGAATACTTATCAGGTTATCCACGCACTCTTGTAGATCAACGCAGCGGAATATCCTGTCTTGGAGTAATGTGGTTCATCTTCAGTGACCCCTTGATCTTGGTCATCATGAACCGTCCTGCTCCCACCAGAGTCTGGAATATCTAACTCAACAATTTCTGAACCTGAACTAACCCCATTAGGTGCCCCCTTTTTGTCTTTGTACAAAACCTGTTAATTAAATATGACATCCCGACTACAAATAACCTTGTGATTTTCATCATCCCCAAACTTTTACAAGAAGTCATCCCCGCCATAACCAATGAACGTACACTTAACAGATTTTGCATCTAATTTAATTCTATCAGCAGAATCTACATGAACATATGAAACACAGCCAAATATGCGAAGAAATGACAAATTTACATGCTTGCCACTCCATGCTTCCTCTGGAATCTCGTTCCCCAATTGGTACTGAAGGTCCCCTATTATTCAAGAAAGCTGTTGTGTCAACCGCATATGCCCAAAACATATTCGAAAGTTCACTCTTCTACCTCATACTTCTAGCCCGCTCGTTCAATGTCCTGTTCATCCTCTCTGATACTCCATTGTGTTGAGGTGTCCCCTTTGGTGTCTTTACCATACGAATATCATTCGCTTCACAATATTTCTTAAACTCCCCGAGCTCGTACTCCCCACCATTATCAGACCTCAAGCTTTCAACCTTGAGTCCCGTTTGTGTCTCCAGCAAGGCTTTCCACTTAACAATCTCAAATGCCTAATCTTTGTGTTTCAAGAAATAAACTCAAACCTTCCTTGTAGAGTCATCAATGAAAGTCATGTAATATGATGCACCAGCCAGAGAAGTTACCGGTGCAGGTGTCCCCACAAATCCGTGTGAACAAATTCTAACTTTGCTTCCCTCAAAGCCCTACCTGTCATCGAGAAATTATTTATCACATGTTTGCCAAATACACAGTCTTCGCAAATCCCCACGCTGGTACCGCGATACAATCCTTATAAAGCAAGTGAGTGAAAAACAGATGGGTAAGTGATGGTTTTATTGTAATATATAAACTTTATGAGGACAAGGATGTCTACAACTGAACAAATCGGTAGAAGAAATATGATATGAAATGAGGAGAAGCATTCAACCAAGTCTGTCAGTTCGAGAAGAAGAAACATTGTTCATACTTTGCCATTTAAGGAATAAAGCAACTAAGAACCTTAAACTGGGACATACCAAAAGTAAAAAACTTAAACTGGGACAGAGGGAGTACATTTCAAGATGGTCTGGCATGAATTTCATTCCATATTGGTGTTAACGTCATAGAAATAAGCCTGTCCATAAGGAGTGCCTCAGTGGCATAGCCAAGCTTCACATTAGTGTGATGTCTAGGGTTCGATCCCTTTGCATGAAAATAAGTCTGCAACAAAATGAAAAATTCCATAGGAACAGAAATAAAACCTGAATGAAAGGAATTCCTCCCTCATGCAATCATTTGCACTACCACAGAGCCATTATGTTTGACTCTTGATTATCCCACCATAGGCAGAGTGAACCATTTTTGTAAACTTAACGGTCTTTGCTACATATTTGGAATCAAGTGTAACATTTTGCTCCTGTAATTGTGGAATTTATGGCTTAGACAAGTGAGACGGACTCATCACAGTGTTGTCACAGGTATTGGCAACACCAACGACAACACTTGACGACAATCAAACAAACAAAAATGTATTTTTAAAAGAGTTTTTGCAGGAAAAGCACAAAAGAGAGTATGTTTTCCAACTTGAGGGTGCCCTAAGGTGAAGACCTTTCAACAATATTTTACTTCAAAGTACAAGGCCAAAAGTTCCCTAATAACTATACATCAAAGCACTATGGATCAACAACTCAAGAATACACTCTAATATAACCTCACTCTATTTCACACTCGGAAATACTCAGAGTAAAAGCTTAAACACTCAAGCTCACTGGTGTTAAATAGTGTGTGTGAATATTCTGAACAACACTTTGGAATGTATTATTTCTTTGTGCGGATCTTTGCTTGTCTGATTGTGTAATTTGATCTTGTAAGATCCTAGCACTTATATAGGCTGAATAGGCGTGGAGGTTACTCAACCTTGGCTACAATATGTGTTCTTTGGATATATAGTGGATCACATCCCTCTTCTTTAGCTCCAAATTCCTTGTTTGTAGGGAGACTTGGTCTTCCCTTTGCTTCTTCACTTGTACTCCAGCCCTTCTTGAACTTGTACTCCCTATTTTTCCAAATAGATAATGCTCTAACCAACTTCAGTGATCTCCACACTTATGCATAAGTCTTTAAATCTTCACATCCCACGATTTTAGCTCCACTTCCACCTTTCCTATTTGACATGTTTAAACCACATTTAACAACACTAAAATGTAGCCAAGTTAACATTCGTAACATTTAGTTTATGAGTAAAAATGTAGCAACTATATTATTATTTTACCCAGCAACACATGAGTTAACACAGGTGTCAGGTGTTAACACTAACAGCTTCTAAGAAACTTTCGAGTTACCATGTGAAATTCTTTATTATTACTTATTCCTAAGGCTCAAAAGAATTCTTGAATTGAACAGGGATGAGGCGAGACTCATAAAAATAGTTGTCAATGAGGTTATAAATAGACTAGATCAGCTATATTGCAATGTTGCTGATAACCCAGTTGGAATTGACTCCCGTGTGCAAGAATTCAAAAGAATGTTAAAGCTGGAATCGGATGATGTCACCATAGTTGCAATATGGGGTGTTGGTGGAATAGGCAAGACAACGATTGCTAAAGCTGTATTCAACTCCCTTCGTTACAATTTTGAAGGCAGCAGCTTTCTTGCTGATGTGAGTGAAACGACCAAAACAGTCTCTGGGGTTGTTGCCCTGCAGAAACAACTACTAGCTAACATCCTACGGAATGATACTCACAGTTTGGATAATTACCATCAAGGAATTGATCTCATAAAACAGAAGCTATGTAATCGTCAGGTTCTTCTTGTTCTGGATGATGTTGATCATATGCACCAGTTGAAAATGCTAGCTATAAACCATGATTCGTTTGGAGCACGAAGTAAAATCATTATAACTACAAGAAATAAGTCATCTGTACCATTAGTTCCAGAAGATTCATTTTACTCGCCAGCGGAGTTAAATGACGTCGAGTCTCTAAATCTCTTTTGTTGGAACGCCTTCAAAACAGATCATCCTAAAGAAGGGTATTCAGAGTTGTCGCAGGAAATAGTGGCTTACGCTGAAGGTCTTCCTCTAGCTCTTGAAGTTTTGGGTTCGTCTTTCGCAAGTATAAGAAACAAAGTTGAATGGAAGAGTGGTTTAAAGAAATTAAGAAAACATCTTCCGAAGGATATTCAAGGAAAGCTTAAACTAAGCTTTGATTCACTTGATAAGAACGATCAAGATCTATTTTTGGATATCGCATTTTTCTTCATTGGAAGGGACAAAGATTTTGCAGTGAAGGTGCTTGAAGACTCAGAATGCTTTCCAGAAATTGGAATTGGGGAACTAGCTAGACGATGCCTTATACGAGTTGATACATCTAACAAGCTCAGGATGCATAATCTATTGAGAGAAATGGCTAGAGAAATCGTCTACCAGGAATCTTCCAAAGAGCCTGGGAAACGTAGCAGATTGAAGGGCCATGAAGAAGTACTAGAAATGCTACGAGATTCCATAGTAAGAGCCTTCGTATGTGAACTACCTGTTTATAATAATTTTAATATATATGCTATATGCAGTGTTAGAGACAACAGCATCCCTTAATATAGTGCTTTTGAAACTCATTCTCTGCATTTTGCTATCTACCAGGGAAGTGAGGCAATTGAAGGACTCTATCTAGAATTGCCTGAGTTAAATGATAAATATATTGATGTAGAAGCATTTGCAGGCATGCGTAATCTGAGATTGCTTCATCTCAATTATCTTTGTCATATAAGAGGTATTAACTTAACAATCTCCAGAAAGCTGAAATGGCTTTGTTGGCATGGGTTTCCTTTTGCACGTATACCGGATGATGTGTATATGGAGAATTTAGTTGCTATTGACTTGCAATATAGCAAACTGAAGCAAATCTGGAAAGGACCCAAGGTATGACTTGTTTCCCTTAATGTCAAACTTCAGTTTGATTGTGCGCGTTCACTTGTAGATGATTTGCTTGCTTTGTTTCAGAGACTTGATAAACTGAGATTCCTCAACCTAAGTTACTCGTGTTGTTTAACTAAGACACCGGACTTCTCTGGACTGAAGAACCTTGAGGAGTTGTTGCTTAATGATTGTACAAACTTGGTTGAAGTGGATTACTCTATTGGGTGTCTTGGAAAACTCGTCATCTTGAATATGGCCAACTGCAGAAGCATAAGAAAGATCCCATCCAGCATCTTTATGCTGACATCTCTCCAGCGTCTCAATCTCTCAGAATGCTTCTTCACACACTATCAAGATTGTCTACCTACCTCAGTAGTTTCATTACAGAGCTTATGTGGCCTACAAAATTTAAATCTATCAGGGTGCAACTTGTCGAATGTGCCAAGTCAAATCGGGAATCTAATTCTGTTAAAATACTTGGATCTCTCGGGAAACAAGTTTAGTAGCCTCCCATCTACCTTAAGCAACCTTCCTCATCTCATTCGTCTTATTCTATGCAAGTGTGATAAGCTTAAACAACTTCCGGCTCTTCCAAACAGCCTCTTGCGGCTTAATGCTGACAACTGCTTATCTTTGGAATCTGGATCAGTTGGAACACAATTGGGTGGACTAATACGTATGTCTTTTCAAGGTTGCCCCCGATTGGATTATAAAAAAATCGAGAGCAATGTTATTGGATCCTTCCAGGATGTCAGTGAAACTAGTCTCTCTCTCACTATTGGGGACCTTCCCGCTCACAAGTATGTTCTTGGAACTGGATCAAGGAGGTTGTCGTTTGTGGTGCCAGATAGCAGTCAGAAAGTCAGAGGTTGGATTCTAAGTATAGTGGTTTATACGGAAACATTGAACTTCATTCTCTATTATAACGTAGTCAATAAAACCAAGGGCACTGAAGCTTTTTATCCACGAAATGGTCGTCCTTTATTATTCCATTCTGTGGAAAACGCCAAAAAGGTTATGTGTGTCAGTTATGTACGACTTTCCGAGAATGGGTTTAACTTAGAAGGTGGTGACGAGATAGAGATTGATTGCAGTTGGATGTCGCAAACAGACATAATGACGCATTTTGGGATAAGATTGATTTATGAGGGCGGTGAAGCAATCCTCCGGACAAAAGCATTACCCTGTAGATATCGTATCTGCGCTTGCAATCCTAAAAAAAGAGTGGCATTAGAGAGTTACACTCCATCACATCTAAAAAAGAGGTGATGACATGGAGTTTCTGTTTTGTTGTTACATTTTTCTGTTTTGTTGTTCTCTGTAAATTGTGTCCCATAACTATTATTATTGCTTTTCTTCCGGGTGATTAAATGGCAGAGGAGATACCTTTTTCTGCGATTAAATGGCAGAGGAGATACATATGGGTTTTGTATTTTAGATCCTTTCAAGTATCTGGTGGTGGGTTAAGGTTGTGTGTCAGGGCTGAAATGCCTGTTTTTGCAGTTGACTTTACAATGGGTTCCAAGTTAGAATTAGTAGGATGAAATAAGAATATGTTTTGCAGTTTTGAGCATTGACTTTTAGAATTAGATTTGGTCAATATATGTATTTCCAGAACTAGTTTAGGCCAAGGGGTATCATGCAGTGTTGACATTTTTCAGATTCCTTTTTAAGTTGACGATTTTTTCTCCCAAAGTGATGGGCAAATTCGTTTTGGTTAGTTTTGAAATTGTCCGCCTTTTTAGTAGTCTTCTATGGCAAAAGGATTTTTTTTGGTATATGCTCGTTTTTTTCTAGGAAAAACTCTTACTTCCTCTATCTATCGATTCCATTCGTACCGACAATTTTTGTTTTTAAAAAAAAAGCAAACTAAAGTTTTTCTATCTCAAGATCAATGTCAACTGTCTAAAGAAAATCCCAAACATGTGCATTAATAAAATCTTGTTGTTTGCTTCAAAAAAAAAAAAAAAATTTAAAAATATACACATTTCATTATTAAAGTTTAGAAAGTTACCAAGTATACATTTTTGTCATTGAATTTTCTAAGAAGTAAGCATTTCGAGAATGTCCTTCAATTTAAGAATTAGACTCTTATTTTGGGAAGGATGAGTAATATGTTTAGTGCTTACATTTCATTTATATCCCTTTTTGAATTTTAAATGTAAGACTCGCCTTACGAAAACCAAAAAAAAAAAAAAAAAAAAAAAAAAACGAAAATCACGTTAGGTAGTCATATAAATTATAACGAGAAAACACATCATTAATTTACATTAATTTCTCAAGTGGCTAAAAACAAAATAGGACAACCAAAAACTTTAATAGACCAGATTGTCAAGAGAAAGAAAAAAAAGACAACAGATGGAGGCACAACTAGAATTTAAGAAAATAAAAAGAAGATCAAATGTACTTACAGTCTGCACCAAGTTTGACAATCAGGATTATACAATATGGTGATTTAACTCCATAGCCTTTTCATCGTCCTCATATATCAATATTATCCCCCTTTTTGTCTTGTGCGTGATGCTCTCCGAAATAAGTACACAAGTAGAGCAACTCAACCTCATCACCACCTTCTAAGTTGAACATGTTCCCTGAAAGTCCTACGCAACTGACCCATATAATATCTTGGTTGCTTTCCATAGTAGGCCATGATACCAAGTTATACATTGGCCTATGGACCGCTGCACGCAAAATCAAACCTCTGATTTTCTTACCCATATCTGGTGGCACCACAAATGACAACCTCGTCCCAGTTCCATGAAAAACATAGCAATGGAGAAAGAGACTAGTTTCAGTGTCATCTCGCTTGGACAGAATGACATTTCTCTCAATCTGTTTTGTCGTCCAATTTGGGGCAACCTAGAAACCTAATCTCTCTTGCTCTGCCAAATTATGTTCCAATTGATAGATTTAAATGTCCAAAGGCACTTGAGCCCTGCATTGAGTCTGCTGAGAAGTCTGGAGTTTTAGTTAAACAACGCGGGTAACTTAGGTTGAGGTATCTCAGTTAATCCCGTCTCTAAAACAAAGGCAAGAAAGTCATCAACAAGTGGACGAGCATAATCAAGCTGAAGCTAGACAGTTTCTCTACCCCATTTTCCTATTCCAGTTTCTGGAAAGCATTCTGAGTCTCAAGCAGCTTCACTACAAAATCTATCATTTTCAATGAAAAAAATGCAATATCCATAAATAAATATTGATCTTTCTTATCATAAGCCACAACTTCTTGTGGTTGCTCTGAAGCGTTTTCTTGAGGAAGGTCTGTTTTGACATGTTCATTATCCTGGGAGCCCACGAAACACATAGTACTTCTGCTGAACGCAAATATGACGTAGCATCTGAAATAACCAAGCTTTTGCGGGATGATTTGGCCTTGAAGTTCTTCATACCGGTCAAGCAATGGCAAGTAAGAGAACCGAGAACTCCTTTGATTCACAAACCAACTTGGATGAAATTGTTGGTTTATTACCCACCACACGTTTAAAATCTCCGAGCAGGAGACCAAGATCAGCAGGAATACTGAGGTTGCAGGTGACAAAGTCATCCTTACACCGTTGGTTAAGAAAACGATCAAGTCGTGCAAAAAGAGAAATTCTAGAACTTGATTAAAATTTTGTAGATTATAATAACATACATGTTTTGTTTTTCGGAGCTTTCTTCTGTTATAGAGCAAAATGTACAAGAAAACAGCCATTTATATGTAATAAACAATGCTGTGAATTAGTAAGAAAATGTATGTATTTGGTCTTTAGTTCTTTTTTTTTTTTGGCAGCTAACTCAAACTAAACTACATAACATCATTTTACACACACGGTTGTACCCTGATACACAGAGAGCTTCCTAACCACTGAAGTTCCAACACAATCAATAACTACATACGGGATCAAGTACAAAGGGGGATTTACAAAACATTATTTAATACTATCGAGGTTGCTGCATTTTTAGCTAAAAGATCAGCCACTGAGTTGCCTTCACGATACGCAAAAAAGCACCAAAGATGAGTAAAATATGCCAAAGACTACGTGATGAGTTTTACATTTTGGGGGCTTACCGAGCACTATTTTAAATGAAATTAATCTCAAACTATTAATTTATCGGGCTCATTATCTTAATAATACACTTATACACATTGACATATATTTTTTGCATTTATGTGTGTAATCAGATCCCTACAGCCAACGGACCGGGCAATCATATCTTTAATAGTTTGATCTACTATTAACTAGCAGGTAACTATTCCGTTAATGTTTTTGTATTTTCCTTTTTTTATGTTTTTAATTGATAAATTAACATAATAATTTTATTTGAAAATATATGTATATTTTAAATTAATCAAAACATTTTCATAGCTTTGGTTGTACATAGTTGTAATAAATATGTTTTTTAATTAATTTAGAAGTACAATTAAGTTTGTTGTATGAATATTTCAAAAAACATAATGGTATTAATAGTAATAGTTAACATACTCCCTCCATCCCACCCGAATTAGGATTTTTGGGTTGAGCACGGGGATTAAGGAAAAAGTGTTAGTGGAGTAGGTGTTGTGAGTATGAAAAATGAAATAGGAGAGAGAAAGTGAGGTAAATAATAATGAGTGGAAAGTTGTTGTGAGTGTGAATGTGGGCCCCATTAAATGAAACACTTCCATTTTGGGGTTGTCCTAATTCGAATGGGACACCCGAAATGGAAATTTGTCCTAATTCGAGTGAGGCGGAGGGAGTATATAGTAACTATTATGATTAAACAATATAATTAACAGTAATAGTTAATATATATTGTAACAATTATGATTAACTAATACTATTAATAATAGTAATAATTAACTTATATAGTAACTATTATAGTTAACAATTATATTTAACTATTATAATTCACTAATACTATTAATAGTATTAGTTAGTTATAATAGTTAAATATTACTCTCTCTGTCCCGGAGTAAGAGTCATACCTCTCATTTGCACGGAGATTAAGAAATGATGGAAGTAAGTAAGTGTTGTGAGTGTACAAGTAAATTATGAGAGAGAATGAGTGGGATGGAATAATAAGTTGATTGGTTTTATGAGTATAAAAGTAAAGTAGGAGAGAGAATGAGTGATATGAATAGTAAATATCATTTGCTATTTTTGGAAAAAGACTTTTACTCTGGGATGTACCAAAATAGAAAGTAAGACTCTTATTCTGAGACATAGGGAGTAATAGTTAACTATAATAGTTAACTATTAATAGTTAACTATTAATAGTTAACTATTATAGTTACCTATTATAGCAACTATTACTATTATAAGTATTAGTTACTATAGTAGTTAATTATAATAGTTACCTATTATAGTAACTATTACTATTATAAGTATTAGTTATTATAGATGTTAACTATAATAGTTACCCTATATAGTAACTAATATTATTAGCTAATACTATTAGCTAA
Organism: Campanula takesimana; assembly: GCA_026119855.1. Taxonomy (NCBI): domain Eukaryota; kingdom Viridiplantae; phylum Streptophyta; class Magnoliopsida; order Asterales; family Campanulaceae; genus Campanula; species Campanula takesimana. The sequence goes on along the minus strand of JAOWBW010001319.1, from coordinate 160,522 downwards.
AAAAAAAGAATTTGAAAAATCCCTTATTTATAAGAGTGGTAATGATGTGGCAACACCAAATGCAACCTTTCTCTAAGACTTGTCTATGTGGCAACACCATGGCTCTCCTCACTAACTTTAATATATACTCCCTCTGTCCCAGCACAAGTAGGACTTCTTTCCCTTTTAGGCCGTCCCAAAACAATTGAGACTTCCCAACCCCACTATTCAACCAACCCCACAATTTAACCCCACTCATTTTATCTCTTCATTTTCCACCACTCATTTTATTCAACCAACACTACTATTTACCTCACTCATTATCCCTCTTCATTTTCTACCACATATTCACTACTTTCTCTTAATTATTGTGTCCTCTCCTCTAGTCCTACTTATGCTGAGACGGAGGGAGTATATATATAGAGAGAGAGATATATTTTACCCCGTCACACGGATGAGGGCTATTAATTTTGGATAATTGGTACTACATATTATCCCCTCAATAGTGGGGATTACTCAATTTCGATCGTTGGATGCTGCAAGTTGATGGAGTGTGGGGGAAAAATTGAGTAAACTATCAAAATGACCTGTGTACTATACGAATACAAACAAATCAACCCGCGTACTACCTAAACTACCAAATCAACCTGCGTACTATGTATAAATTAACTAAATCAACCCAAATCGTTAGAATCCATTAATGGACGTTAAAGAATGTTAAAAACTTAACGGATATTACAATCCAAAATTTCAAGGGTTAAAAATGTATGACGTACAATATAAAAGGTTAAATGAAACCATTTTCGTATTAACAAAAAAAGAAAAAGAAAACAAAACAAGACCCTAATCTAAATCAGCCATTACTTCGGAATCAAAAACCCATTTCATTGTCTTGTTTATTTCCTCTGCCCCCTTCCTCTCCGACAACTGTTGTCCGCCTTCGACCTCCGACCTCCGGCCACCCTTCCCCAATCTCTGGTTAGCCCCCTTTCTCCTTCCTTTTCTATACTGTTATGGCTGTCACTCAGTCTCTATCTCCAGCCGACAACCACCCGTCCCCAATCGCCGGCCATCCAGTCCTCTCTATCTTCCTTTCTCATTTTCGGGCTCTCTCTCACCAGATTCTGACCTTTGAGCGTCTCTCTCTCCAGATCTAGATATCCGACATTAATTGCTCTCTTCTTCCTCAAAATTTCTAACTGTTTCCCTGTCTCCCTCTCTTAATTTTGTTTCCCATTTCTCAAATTTTGAAAGAATAGATCTGATGTTTTCGATCTGTGTTTGAACAGATATGGTGTTTTCGAATTTTGAAGGAATAGAACTAGTGTTTTCGATCGGTTATCACCGTTATGGCGTGAAACCCATATATTAAGATTTGAGTCTCATTTATTGTATTGTGTATGTTATGTTATTGTGGAAGCCTAGGATTTGGAGATTTAGTTTCTTCTTTGTATAAATGTTTGGGTGAGATGGTGGTAATGGAGGAAAGGTGTTTTCTGACTGACGGCATATCGTATTAATTTTGACGGTGGCGCATGGTGGTGGGGGGCATAGTTGATTTTCTGGGTGTTGAATGAATTCCACTGTGAGATGGTGGACCGATGGTGATGGTGATGGTCATGGTGAGATGATGGGGGTATTGGTGATGAATTAACCAACTAAATAAAAATTGAATTAAAGGAATGATGACTTAGTGTATAAATAATAAACATCAGTCACTAAAGTGAAAAAGATTAAAAGGCCAGGGGCTTATTTGAAACAAGTTCAATTTTGGAAAATTTTAAGGAAGAGGGTGGGGTAGATAATTTTTGTTTATTTGAATGTGTGCAGGGGTTAATTTTGAAAATTTTGATTGTAATATCCGTTAAGTATTTAACATTCGTTAAGATCCGTTAATGTATACTAACGATTTGGGTTGATTTGATTGATTTATGCATAGTACGCAGGTTGATTTGGTAGTTTAGGTAGTACGCGGGTTGATTTGATTGTATTCGTATAGTATACGGGTCATTTTGATTGTTTACTCGAAAAAAAATCTTGATTTGACTTTGGCAACTTCAACGATGGCTATTAAAATTAAAATTTGATACTTGTGTAATAATATCAACACCTCCAACAAGAAACAGTGAAATACTTATTTTGTCTCGAATTTATGGTTACTAAAATTAAAAATTAAATTTGCAGAGATTAAATAATAAAGTAGGTGTTGTGAATTGGAAGGTGAGAGAAAATGAGATAATGGATAGTTGTTGTGAGTGGGGAGGAGAGAGAAAATTGAACATTTTAGGTAAATAACTATTAGTATGGGACGCTCAAAACGAAAATAAATAACCATAAATTTGAGACGGAGGAAGTATAATATGAGTATCTAAATTTGATTTGGTACTAGAGAAGGTAGCAAAATTTGCTACCTTCCTTGGTAACAACTTATGAGGAAAATGAAAATACATTTTTAATATGAAAATATCAATAAAGCTAATATTTTTTTCTCATATTATTTATCCAGTATTTTTATACAGTAATTTATTTTTATTTCATATTTTATACTCCTTATGTCATATTTTATGTGATATTTAACTTTAAAGTCGTATTTTTATATGAAATTTTTCATGTCGTATTTTTATATTTTTAATTATAGTGTCATATTTTATGCCATACTTTGTGGAGTATTTTTTATGTGATATTCTTATGTCATGTTTTAGACCGTATTTTTAAGCCTTATTTTTATGGTACATTTTATTCGTAATCTTATACTACATCTGTCCCAAAATACTTGTAGTTTTAGGAGTTTCACACATAGAGAAAAGCAATCAATGCATGTCTACTGGACTAAACTACCCTTAAAATATTTCAACTACCTAAGTAATTAAATGTTTTGTTAATCACAACTACATAGTCATAAATAAGAGCATTATTTGGTAAACAATGCTAAAGATGCCTAAGTATTATTTTGTGTCCCAAAAGATGCCACGTAAAAAGTTCCTTCAAACAAAAAAAAAATGCCGCGTAAAAGTTGAGTGGTGGAGATCCTTGCTCGACTTTGGTGAACATTTAAATGCCCCATCCCAACCTTCCACTTCCACTTCCACATAAAAATATCTCTACAGACTAGTACACCTCAAATTATCACTCATGTCTTCGTCTTCGTCGTCTCCGTCCGCCGTCCGGCGGTCTCTTTACGACGTGTTCTTGAGTTTCAGCGGCACCGACACCCGCACTAACTTCACCAGCCACCTTCTTGCCGCCCTTAACCAGCAAGGCTTCTCCACTTTCCACGACGAAACCAAGCTTGAGAGAGGGGAAGATATCCGTTTCCAACTGCCCACAGCTATCTCCCACTCCAGAGTCTCCATTATCGTCTTCTCTAAGAATTACGCCGCTTCGGGATGGTGTTTGGACGAACTTGTCAAGATCATGGATTGCAAGAGATACTTCAATCAGATTGTTCTCCCAATCTTCTATGACGTCGATCCATCAGATGTGAGGAGGCAATTAGGGGTTTATAAGAAGGCGTTCGAGAAACACGAGGATCGGTTCAAAGGGACATCATCAATGGAGGAGAGGGTGGGGAGATGGAGGGAAGCCCTAACTCAGGCTGCCAATTTGTCTGGTTGGCCTTTACAAAATGTTGTCGACGGGTATCTCTTTCTTTCTATCTTTGGATTTGAATTCGTTTCCCACAGCTTTCTCTACTTATAATTACTTCCAAATTGAATGGGATTCATAGCCTTATCAGATCAATTTGTATGTGGATTGGAAAAAAGGTTGTTTGTTCATATCTAGTCTATTGTTGTACTATTTGCCAAAGCTAATTTCAACGTAATTGGAAGAACAAAAATAAATTGCTCTTCCGACTTGGGAAGATTTGAATTGAGTTGCCAAACACTCCCTTAAGTGATGTTGTGTTTGGCAATGGCAGCTCATTTCCAAGCTTTATAATTGGAATTGGAAGGGCGCGCGATTTGTAGACATCAGCCTGTAGCCTTGAAAGATTTCATTGTAGAAATTGCTCTTTTAACTTCTTTTGTGATCAACCGAACATTACAGGCACAATTTATGTGCTTTGCACCAGACATTTTTCCCATGTTGTTTGAAAGGGATTGATGTCTAAGAGCATTTTGCAGATCGACCCCCTACGCTAGCTAATAACCGCATTTTATTCCTGAAGATATTACCGACCAATTGTAGTCATTCCGTTCCCTGTGACTTCTGTGACTTGAACTATAAGCACCAAGTGATAGTTTGGAATGCCAAATAAGAACCAAATGATAGGTTGGTACACGTCAATGATCATTCAACTACATTACATGTTTGTCTAGGGCGATTTTCATTCCATGATAGTGTAAATATCATAGAAATAAATCCACCGAAAAATAATGATATACCATTGGAACAGAAATGAAACCACAAATAAAGGGATTCCGTCATGCAATCACTTGCACTGCTACAGGGCCATTATGCTTGTTAAGTAAAATATAAATACTTAAACGGAAACAGGGAACATAAAAGTGAATTTTGAAACTACGTGGGTAATTTCCATGTTAAATTCTTTGTTGTTACTTATTCTTAAGGCTCTCCAATTCTTGACTTTGGCAGGAATGAAGCAAAGCTTATAACAATAGTTGTCAATGAGGTTATAAATAGATTAGATCAGCTGTATTGCGATGTTGCTGATCACCCAGTTGGAATTGACTCCCGTGTGCAAGAACTCAAATGAATGTTAAAGTTGGAATCAGATGATGTCACCATAGTTGCGGTTTGGGGTGTTGGTGGAATAGGCAAAACAACGATCGCTAAAGCTGTATTCAACTCCATTCGTAACAATTTTGAAGGCAGCAGCTTTCTTGCAGATGTGAGTGAAACAACCAAAACATCCTCTGGGGTGGTTGCGCTACAAAAACAACTTCTATCTAACATCCTTCGGAAAGAGACTCACAGTTTGGACAATTATCATCATGGAATTGATCTAATAAAAAATAAACTTTGTCATCGGCGGGTTCTTCTTGTTCTGGATGATGTTGATCATGTGCGGCAGTTAAAAATGTTAGCCATAAACCGTGATTTGTTTTGTCCAGGAAGTAAAATCATCATAACTACAAGAAATAAATCGTCCTTAACGTCAATTCAAGTCGATTTACTTTACTCACCAGCGGAGTTAAATGATATTGAGTCTCTAAAACTCTTTAGTTTGAATGCATTCAAGACAGATCATCCTGAAGAAGGCTATTCAGAGCTAGCACAGCAAGGAGTGGCTTATGCCGTCGGTCTTCCGCTAGCTCTTGAAGTTTTGGGTTCGTTTTTCTCTGGTAGAAGCAAAGCTGAATGGGAGAGTGGTTTGAGGAAATTGCGAAAACATCCTCTCGATGATATTCAACGAACGCTTATAATTAGCTTTGAGTCACTTGATAAAAACGATCAAGATCTGTTTTTGGATATTGCATTTTTCTTCATTGGAAAGGACAAAGATTATGCAGTGAAGGTGCTTGAAGACTCGGAATGCTTTCCTGATATTGGAATAGGGGAACTAGCTCGACGATGCCTTATACGAGTTGATGAGGTCAACGAGCTTAGGATGCATAGTCTACTGAGAGAAATGGCTAGAGAAATTGTCTACCAGGAATCTTCGAAAGAGCCTGGGAAACGTAGCAGGTTGAGGGGAGAAAAAGAAGTGCTAGAAGTGCTACGAGATGCCGTAGTAAGAGCCTTCATATGCTACTTGTTCTTCATTAAAAAATATATTCCCTCCGTCCCTTTAAGTATTACAAATATTTCCCGTTTGGGTGTCCAATTAGAAACTACACTTATCTAAAATGGAAATTTTCTAATTTTTTTATATTAAATGGGACCCACTTGTCATGCTCACAACAACACTTACTATTCCTTGCCCCACTTTCACTCTCCTACCTCACTTTTCATATTGCGATATCCCTCATCCCACATCGATAATATGTGGCATTTGATTGTGATATATAAGCTTCCACCCATTACCTACTGGGCACTAATAACATCCTTGGACTCTTGGGCGAGCATGTGCCAAGCCAAGTGGACCCAAGTTATTTGTGCTCAGTGAGCTAATGTGTGGGGCTTATGTGTCGGGTCTCCGGGCTCGTGTCGTTACACGCTTACAACACCTACCCCACTAACAATATTATGGCACTTTCGTTAATCCCCGGGCTTAACCCCTAACATTATTATAGCACTTTCGTTAATACCCGTGCTTAACCCAAAGTGTGTAAGACAAGATTGTCACTTTATATAGTGTTTTTACAAATATTTGAAACCTGTTTTCTGCATTTTGTTATCTACCAGGGAAGTGAGGCAATTGAAGGACTCTATCTAGATTTGCCTGAGTTAAATAACGAATATATTGATGTAGCAACATTTGCAGGCATGCGTAATCTGAGATTACTTCATCTCAATTATCTTCGTAATCTAAGCGGTACTAAGTTAACTATCTCCAGAAAGCTAAAATGGCTTTGTTGGCATGGGTTTCCTTTGACACGTATACCGGATGATGTGTATATGGAGAATTTAGTTGCTATTGACATGCAATACAGCAAACTGAAGCAAATCTGGAAAGGACCCAAGGTATGACTTGTTCCCCTTCTTGTCAATCTTCAGTTTGATTAAGATCATCCACTTGTAGTTGACTTTCTTACATTTGTTTCAGAGAATGGATAAATTAAGATTCCTCAATTTAAGTTACTCGTGCTGTTTAACTAAAACGCCCGACTTCTCTGGACTGAATAACCTTGAGGAGTTGTTGCTTAATGGTTGTACAAACTTGGTTGAAGTGGATTACTCTATCGGGTGTCTTGGAAAACTTGTCATCTTGAATATGGCCAACTGCAGAAGCATAAGAAAGATCCCATCCAGCATCTGTATGCTGACATCTCTCCAGGATCTAAATCTCTCGGGCTGCTCCTCATTTGGGCAAGGGGAATCAAGAGGATTTTTTCCAATGTTTCGAAGAGTGTTACCGTATTATCAAGAATGTGTACCTGTTTCAATACAGGGCTTACAGGCTTTACGTGGATTACAAAATTTAAATCTATCATGGTGCAACCTGTCGAATGTGCCAAGTGAAATTGGGAATCTAATGTCGTTAAAATACTTGGATCTGTCGGGAAACAAGTTTAGTAGCCTCCCATCTACCTTAAGAAACCTTCATCGTCTCGTCGAGTTTATGTATAATGATTTATGTGGAAGGGGTGGAATATCCTTGCTTTGACCTAGTCAATAAAACCAAGGGTAAGATAGCTGATTGTGGACAATGGGATGGCCCTTTAGTAATCCATTCTGGGGAAGGCACCGAAGAGAGTATCCAGGTCAAATATGTACGAGTTTCTGAGAATGGGTTTAACGTACAAGGGGGTGACGAGATGGAGCTTTTCGTCTTTCCTGTTACAAATGGGTGCATAGTGAACAAGTGTGTGATAAGATTGACATGTGAGGGCGATGAAATCAATCTTCTGGACCAAAGTGTCACGCTCTAGATATCATATCATCTCAAAGTAACACTTATTATAACGAAATGTAACATGTTTTTTTTTCAAATGTAACACTATTTTTTCTTCAAAATGTACCACAATTTTGCTGCAATAGATTAAAGATAACATAAAGATTGACAACTAAACTAATGTCAAACTTTTTATAAAGGAATGTAATACTATTTTTTTCAAATATAACACTTTTTTTTCCAAAATTAACATAAGATTGACAAACTTATAAAAAATGAATATAACATTTTTTTTTCTCAATTGTAACAGTTTATATTCTTAAATGTAACATCGTATCTGAAATGTAACAATTTTTTATTGAGAAAGTAACAATTGAAATGCAACTCGACTATATGTATATGAATTTTTACTCTTTTTTTAAAGAAGAAAAGTAACATTTACTAAATAAAAATGTTACATTCATTTATATAGAAAATTATAATTATAGGAGTATTCACTTTGTTACACTTCAAATATTACTTTTTCTAATCACAAAAACTATCAAACAATTTAAATTTTCTTGTAAAATTGCTGTTACATTTTACTGTGAAAATTGTTACTTTTTGAAAATAAAACTGTTACTTTTATCAGAACAGAGTGTTACAGCTGATGAGCACCTCAAACTTTTTGTGTGTAAAAACATATGTTTTTAAAAAAAAATTAAAAAAAAAATCAAACCATATCATGACCTATGTAGTTTTATTCGTCTCGTCGAGACAAACACAACGGTATTTTTAATTTTTTTTTCCAACTTATAAATATCAAGATATAGCATTTTAAAGTTTGTTGGGTTTTTTTTTAAAATGACACGTGGCAGCGCGCGGCTGGGTGAACCAGCGTGTGGCTCGCAGCACGCCACGTGTCAATAAATGTCTGTTTGTTTGGAAAACGGGTGTGTGGGTACGTGGGTCTGGATCGGGTCAGGCGGGTTTGACCTAGGGATGGCAACGGGTCGGGTTCGAGTCGGATCAGGACCGATCCGAACCCGATCCGAATTATGAACATGCATGACCGAACCCGATCCGATCCGAATTGCTATGATCCGCGATCCGATCCGTGACCCGAACGCTGCTCCGATCCGAGACCCGATCCGAATCCGTGACCCGATAGCTGCTCCGACCCGAATCCGCCCTTCCCATTATTTTGCAGCAGCAACAGACCAATGTTCAGAATCAGAACAGTTTGTTAACAGACTGTTCTGAACAACAAGAAAAAAAAAAAAAAAAAAAAAAGAACATCCAAACAGAGAAGCCACTATTGTTACAACCAAAAAAAAATATAGAACATCCAAACAAAGTTAAATATTACATAGTACAATCTCAATGCATTGAAAAAGTTGTTACATTCCAACAAATGTTCTAAATCCATAAATAAAGTTTTCAAAAGCAACATACTTCAAGCTTCACCAATCACCATCCTCATTGCAACAAACCTATACAAATACAAATAGATAACAAGTGTTAATCAATCGAACTAAGTTACTTGAATTAAATGGTAATTGGTAATAAAATTATTACTAAAGCAAATTATACCTACTAAATTACTCATCAACATCCTCATTGCAAGTTGCTATGTTTTGCTCATCCTCCACATTCAAAGAAATTCCTACATACAAAAAGTGTTGATATAACAAACAAAATTAACATTTTGCAAAAATAAAATAAAAAAAAAGATAGTAAATTCAAATAGTTACCATTTTTTCGTTCGAAGCCAATTTTGAAGGCACATCAATGCTTCCAATGTATTAGATGCCAATCTACTCCGATGTGGGCTAACAACTCTTCCACTTGTGCTAAAAGCGGACTCCGATGCAACACTTGTAACCGGAATAGCTAGGATGTCCCTAGCAATTTTTTGTAGAGTTGGAAATTTAAGACCATTTGCCTTCTACCACCCCAAAATATCAAAGTTGGAACTCCTAGGCAACACTCAACCTCATTCAAAAACACCATCTTTCATTGTTGTTTTAGTCATCTCCTTCCAAACCCAGACCTTAAGCCCTTATTAATGTCTGTAGAAGAACTCTCAACCTCATTCAAAGAGGGGCTAGAACCAACGGGGGTCTTGCTTGCAACACTTTGAGAGGCACCACAATCTTTATTGATGGGTTCATTCTTGTCTTCTTCAGACATGTGAAAATCATCATCAATATCAATTGTATTTGCTAGGGCAATTTCTTTGGACATCTATCAAAATTCAACATATAGCAAAATAAACCATTAAACAATATATTCAACACAGAGACGGACGATTACTAATTGAACACATAGCCTCATAAACTTCAACCCATAGTACAGTAACCATTTCCCAGGAAAAAAAATGCACATGATCTATTCAACTAGTAAGAATAGTGGTAGTATTGTTGTATGGATATAGACAATCAAGTATCCTAGCACTTCATTGTGGATAAACTCCGGTGTAATCATTTCATTTCATAAGATTGTTTGGTTCTTAGCTTCTTCATCAATATACTAACAGAGGAGTCAATGAAAGAAACCACCTCCTAACTCGTATGCTCTCAAACCTGCAAGGCAGCAAGCTTACATAACAGAGATTATACTAACAGAAGAATCAATGAACTTACAGAAACAGGGCTATCCGTATTATGTACATCAGAAATTAAGCATAAGCATATCCAAGTTCTTAATGACTAGGACAAATGAATGTGAAGAGTTATCTTACTGCATCATACGTATATATGAAGTATCAATTCAACAAAATCTAAAGGCATGCTGCATGCACATACATGGAGCATCGGAACTCGGTCGGGAATCAAACACATTAGTAACATCACAGATTCACAGTACAAAAAGGCAAATTAAACACCTGTTTGACCTTCACACAACATTGAGTAATCTTTACGAATTGAATCCCTAAATTTGAAACAAATTAAACCCTAATTTGAAACAAATTAAACAAATTGAATCCCTAAATTTGACAGTAACTTACCTTGAGCGAGTACGCGACTGTGAGGAACGGCGACATCGAGGAACCTGGAACGGCGAGGTCGGAACGGCGAGGTCGGCGTCGTCGGCGAGGTCGGCGAGGCTAGAAGCTGAGGAACGGCATAGTGTTTCGCTTTGAAAATGTAGCAGCGTGCGATGAAGACTGTATGCTGCCGAGCCCTAATTTTAGAATATATAGGTAGGGCAAAATGTAAATGTAGGAAACTATAAGGGGTGATAATAAAAATAGGACAACACACTAATATCTCGGATCGGTTCGGATCGGATCAGATCGGTCAACATTCGGGTCGGGTCGGGTCGCAGGGTCTAACCGAAACCGATCCGATATCCGAACGGATCATAAAATTGCATATTGAACCCGAAAATTACGGATCGGATCGCCCTCAGAACAGATCGGGTTCGGACAAATTGCCATCCCTAGTTTGACCCGTGGGTTTAGCCCGCCGCACGCGACCTTCGTGCCTCATTTGAGACTTTGTCATATTATTTTTGCTTTTCTTGCAGGCGAAGCCAGCGGGGTCGTCCAACCCCTTTGATTTTGAAGTCATTTTTATCAGTTTAGAGTTTAGAGTTTAGAATTATATCATTTCACCACTAAATAGACTAATAGAGTACCTTTTGCAATTTCGACCCCCTTAATATTTTAGAAAGAAAAAAAAATCAAAATTTTGACTTTCATTCAATTTTTGGCTTTGCCACTGCTTGCAGGTGATTAATTCATACAAGATATATCTTTAGAGATGACATGTTCATTATCTCAGGGCTCTTGAAACACATAGTACTTTACTGAACGCAAACACATGAAATAAGCAAGATTTTGCGGCATTATCTGGGGCTTGAGGTTCGTCCTATTGGTCCGGATATTGCAACTAAGAGAACCATGAACTCCTTTGGTCCACAAGCCAACTTTGATGAAACTGCAGAAACAAATGGTTTACCCATCCATTTGTGATCTCCAAGCAGGAGACAAAGAAATTCTGCAACTTGATTGAAATGTTGTAGGTGATAATAACATTCAGGTATTGTGTTTCAGATCTGTCATCTGTTATAGAGAAAAATGTACAAAAAGAAATTATACTCCCTCTGTTCCGGAAAGATAGTCCCATATTGACTTTTTATGGTCAACATAAATGAACTTTGACCAAACATCGATGCTGATCTACTTATTCTAGTAAAATTGTAATCGGCAAATCATTAAGTGATTTATCAATAACAATTTTTAAAATTTTATTGTGATCATTAGATTGACACCAATGCTTGGTCAAAGTTCAATTAAGTTGACCATAAAAAGTCAAAATGAGACTATCTTTTTGGGACATAGGAAATATGTAGGAAATGCTGTGAATTATTAAGAAACCGTATTTATTTGGTATTTAGTTCCTTCATCTTGAGCTTTGATGCAAGTTGAAAATCTCTCAGTGCAGTTTTCAAGTCCTCTGTTGCTGAAGAATACTCCCTCCCTCCGTACCCTTTTAAACTTTAAAAAATGGGTTGGATGCAAAAAAAGTAAGAAAAAGGTTTGTGAGTGTAGATGGTTTGGCAGGAGAGAAAAACTGAGGTAGGGAATAGTTAGTGGATAATTGTTGTGAGTACGATATGTAGAGTCCACAAATACAGAAGTATAAAAACTTTTCTTTTTAGGTTTTAAAATGGGACGGAGGGAGTATTGGTTTTACACCTTGCATGTTATCAAAAAAGGGAAATATCAATGTGTTCTGACAATGTATATGTTATTTGTAAACAATGAAAACACTGAACTTGGTAACAAAGTTCTGACATCAAACATAGTTGCCAATATACAGGCATATTACTTGAATTACATAGAATATAAACTTTCTTACGCTCTAGCCGAGCTACAAAAGAAAGCATCCAAATGTAGCTAAGGAGAGTGTGAAAGATCTGTAGCTAAGATAACTCACAACACCGAAATGTTCTCGGTAATGGAATGTTTGCTCAAGACTGTGCACAAGAACACATAGCAGCAGAAACAAATAAAGAGTTTAAGAAGAGTGGTTAAACACTTCAGGATTTTGCTGGAAACCTTTCAGTATTAAAAACTTGTAGATTACAAGATAGAAACCTAATCATTAGTGAATAAAGAAAACCAATCAAAACCATTCTAAACTAGAACGCTAAACAAACTAAGGACTCTCTCGGATGATATCACCTACTTCATATTCCTAGCTCTTCAAGCGTATCGTTCTCAGTGCCAAGCCGTTCCTTATATACAGCACGGTCGAGAGTCATGTCCAAGAATAGATACACACTATGCAGTGTAATGATTATCACGTTAGCTAAGTAATACATATGTGTCATAAAAATAAATCTAGTCCTAATTATTAAACTGAAATTAAAAAGTCCTAATGAATGGCAAAATTCCTTTTAACAAAATAAGAGTATATCTATTATTTAATACTCTTTCAGAGTGATATCTAAGGAAGTGTGGACTTATATGGTTTCAAAATCCGGGGAAAGACAGATAACTTATGGATATAGAAATAGCTGGTTTCTTAATATGGGCCGATGAGGTTATTAAAAACTCATATTAATTCGGGGCAAGAAAGTCATTTACAAGTGGACAGGCATAATCAAACTGACGCTAGAAAAGAAGGATACGAGTCATACCTTGGGTCCTTTCCAGATTTGCTTCAGTCTGCTGTACTCCAACTCAATAGCAACCAAATTCTCCATGTACGTATCATCCGGTATGCTTGCCAAAGGAAACGAATGCCAACAAAGCCATTTCAGCTTTCTGGATGCAGTTATGTTAGTACCTCTTAGATGACGAAGATAGTTGAGATGGAGCAATCTCAGATTACGCATGTCTGCAAAGGCCACTACATTAATATCTTCTTTATTTAACTCGGGCAACTCTAAATAGAGTCCTTCAATTGCCTCCTTTTCCCCAGTACATACCAAATGCAGAAAACGAGTTTAAAATGGTTATAAAAATACTACACCCTCTGTCCCAAAAAGGAGGTCCAGTTTTTGTCAAAATTTACTCTTGATTGAGAACAAATTTTTACAAGACTTGGTCACTCGTTTTGGGATAGAGGGAGAGAACAAATTTCAACAAAAATAAACAGCATTTATGCAATCACGTAGAAATTGATCTGATAAGGCTACAAATCCCATTCAAATTAGATGCAATAATAAGTATGAAGAAAGAGATACATGTCTAACACATTTATTGAATTCCACCCAGACAAATTGGCAGCTGAGTTAGGGCTTCCCTCCATCTAACCACCCTCTCCATAGATGATGTCACTTTGAACTGACACTCGTGCTCCTCAAACGCCTTCGAATAAACCCTTATTTGCCTCCTCACATCGGATGGATACACATCATTGACGATTGGCAGAACAATCTGGTTGAAGTCCTTCCTACAATCCATGATCTTCACAAGTTCGTCCAAACACCATCCAATGTGGCGTAATTCTTAGAGAAGACGGCAATGGAGACTCTGGACTGGGAGATAGCTCTGGGCAATTGTTAACTGATATCTTCCCCTCACTCAAGCTTGGTTTTGTCGCAGAAAGTTGAGAAGCCCTGCTGGTTAAGAGCGTCAAGGAGGTGGCTTGCAGCTAACGGATACCTTCGGGTGTTGGTGCGCAAAAGCTCAAGAACACGTCGTCGTAAAGCGACCGGTGGACGGGAGAGGAAAACGAAGAAGAAGATGAAGCCATGAGTAATAATTTGAGCTGCAGTCTGTAGAGATAGTTTTTACATAGCTTGCAGCCATGACTTTAAAGTAGTGATGAAGATGAAGCTTCCTCCGACATTTACAAATGCCATATACATTGTCAGGTGTATTCATGAATTAGTGATGAGGGCTTCCATTGTGGGATGTACACTTCACGTAATCTGACAAATTAACTATTGAACCGGAAAAGTTGTCAGAACACCATACTCAGTTTGATATTTCAGTTTTTGAAAACATGCAAGGTGCCATAGCCTGACCAGTAGGAAGAACCTCAACGCCCAAATAATCCCGCAAAAGCTTGGTTATTTCATCTATTAGTACATAATATCTGTGTTCAGCATCCAGCATCCAACATTACTACTGTGTTTCATGAGCTCCTAAAATAATGAACATGTCATCTCTAAAGTTATCTCCTGTACGATTTAATCACCTAAAAGAAAATCAATAATCATACAAAAATATTTACGAAAATACCCCTCCAAAACAGGTAAAAAGCCCACGGGCCAAATGACCTTCCACAATCTGAGAAATTAAAATGAACTCCCGGTCATCACCTCCGTTTTAGATGTGAGGGAGTGTGACTTTCGGATGTTTTCAGAGGATTGCGAGAGATGATATGATATCTACAGGGCAATGCTTTTGTCCAGGAGGAATGCTTTCATCACCCTCATAAATCAATCTTATCCCACATTTCTTCACAATGCCCCCCATCGGGTTACAACAGTAGAAAAGCTCCATCTCATCACCCCCTTCTACGTTAAACCCATTTTCAGAAAGTCGCACATAACTGACCCACATAACCTCTTCGGTGCTTTCCACAGAATGGCGTACTAAAGGGCCATCCTGGAAGTAAAATCCAACCTCTGATATTCTGACTGGTACTTGACACCACAAATGACAACGTCCTTGATTCACTTCCATAAAAATGCAAGTCAACGGGAAGCTCTCCAATAGAGAGAAAGAGACTTGTTTCACCGCCATCCTGGAAGGATCCAATGATGCTGCTCTTGTAATAACCCGATTATTTTATTTATTTATTTAATTATTTAATTTGGTTGAAATTATTTTTAATTAAATGATAATTAAAGTTAGTAAGTAATTAAGTAAATGGACTAGGTAGTAAAGAGTTGGGCCAAGTTGTAAAATGGCTCAAGATGGGTTAGCCCGAATTTAAAACAATGGGTTAAACCCAAATAACTATTACCCACAATATAAAAACCTTAGTTAGTAAAATTTTAGGTTTTTACTTTTAATTATCAACACAACAAAACAAACAAAAACCCTACCCTCACCAATAACAGCCGCCGGCCAAGAAGGGAGAAGAGGGAGGAAATTTTTGATCTTTTTGGAAGTCTAATCCGATCATTCTCAAGGTAATATCAAACCTCACATTCTAAAATTTATTTCATTGAATTTGGATATGTAAATCTTAACCTACGCATGTTTAAAAGAAATAAACATTAGGATTTTTGCATGCTAGTAAATTAATGGCAAGATTTTAAACGGTTAAATGTTTGGATCTAAATGCTATGGTAAAATAATGATCTTCATGTCTAGCTTTATTTTAAGGTTGGTTTATGATCATGAATTGAATAAATCAATCTATACTACAATAGAAAGCAAGAATAACCGCTTTACAAAGAGCGGTTGTGATTGAATCTCAGAAAATGATCTAACGGCCTAAAATTAATCTAAAATAACCCACTATCTCACTCCCCACGATAGTTATGTAACCTCTCCACTCCAAAAAAGAAAACTTTCACTGATTCAGATTGGTATATGGATTATCCAAAAAAATGGGACGGGTACAAAAACATGACAGAAATGCTAAAAACAATTAAAAAAAAAAATGATCCTTAAGGTGATGAGTTTGGGTAACAAAAAAGAGGAAATTGAGTTGAGGTTAAGGGATTTTATGTGAGGACAAAATTAAATGGGGATCTTTCTTCCTTTCCATACTGTCGCCGTGCCAGTGGCACGGGTAATAATACTAGTATTGTATAATGTATGGGGATTGAACAAATAAGGAATTAAGGTTAATTAGGGTTTAACAAAAAGAAGAAAAATATGGGTTTACACCCATACTAAGTTTCGGCCGAATGGCCTAGATGATTGGGAAAATTGTTTTGTTGATTGTTATGATTATGGTTATCAATTATTGAATAAATGAATGTTAGAGATTTACAAAAAAATTAAGAACAAGGAAAATTGACCAAATCGTTGAATCTTGAAGCTAGGGGATTCGGCCTAAAGGCCATATGGATTGGGTATTTAATTCTTGACCTAAGATGTTAAGGGTTAAGATGGAGAAGTTAGTGTTTTCGTTAAGTTCGTAATGGAAAGGAAGTATGAACCGTAGGAAAATCATTGGGAAGTTAGAAAAATAACTTGGAAGAATATGATATGTACTTGGAAAACCTTAACAGTTAGAAAGTTAACGGAAAGGAGGAAGGTTAAAAGATTTCAGTTAGTTTCCTAACGGAAAAGGATTAAACTGAAAAGATTGAAGTTAAAAGAAATAAAAAGGGAAACATTTGATGTTAGAGGGGTCTAAGTGGTTAAAAAGAAACTTGGGGGACCTTTATGAATAAAATCAAAGTCAAGGGACCTTCCTGCAATTAATTCAAAGTTGAAGGACTAATTTGCGATTAAACTAAAGTTGAAGGACTAAATTGCAATTAATCCAAAGTTGAAGAACCAATTTGCAATTAACCCAAAGTTGAGGGACGTAATTAACCCAAAGTTAGAGGACTTAATTACAATTATATTAAAGTTAAAGAACTGACTCGCAAATCAAAGTCAGAAACTTAAAAACGTAAGAAAGGAGTAACGAAGTAAAGAAGTTAAAACACATCTCTCAGTTAACTAAGTAGAAGTAGTTAACAATGTTTAGAGTACTAAAGTAAATTACTCGGTGCCTTGTAGATTTGCACAGAGAGGAGATTGCAAGGAAAAGCAATTCAGGTAAGGGATTGCGTTCCTTACAGTATTTGAACTCCTGTTTATTGGAATTCTATATTCTTTCTATAAGTTAGTTATTAGTATGGCATGATAGTATTTGAATAAACTCCGCGTTATTGAACGTTCTTTTGAATGAATCCGTACTTAGTGATGTCCCCATTGATCTACTAAGTATCGAAGTTTCAAACTTGTTATCACATACTTGTACCTTGGTATGTTCTCATTTTAACTTGTAAGTTAACCACTTACTTGTTAGAGTGGCCAATGTCCAGTTAGAAAAGACATTGACGGACAGTCCAGTTAGAAAAGACTCGTCCTTAAACTAGGGATTGCATGAGTGATCACATGCCTTCTCTCAGGAATTGTCTGATTACAAGGATGATTCTAGACCCCGAGCATATATGTGTGGATACCATATATGTTACGACCCACACTATTGGCTTGGAAAAGCTAGGTGTACAAACTGTACCTTTGGCATTGAGGTTATAATGTACGTTACCCCGGAATTGACGGAACTTGAATGAATCCCTTTGGATTGTAGTGCCATAATCCTTTGAAGGTAAACCTTAAAAGTAATACGACTGTATTGTTCTGCAGTCTTGAATCAAAAAGTAACTGAAGCTATCCTTGCAGAAATTATTCATGGTATTCGTTCTGGTCGTCTCTCCTTAGTAACCGGAGAGGCCACGTATGAACTTACTGAGCATTCGTTCGCTCATCCCTTCTCTATAAATTTTTGTTTCGTGATTTAAGTAGAAGGTGAAGAAAAGGAAGGCAGCCGTAGGAAGAACGGCAGATTGAAGATTCTTATTTAGTTATTTTAAGAACATTTATTTATTGGTGTAAGTTAAAGATACATTGATGGCTAGGGTGGTTTACCTGCCAAGACAAGTTTTAAGTTACGCTTCCGCATTTATTTTAAATTGATGATGTAATAAAGGGTCAGTTGCGAACCCTAATTTGAGGTATTAATTATTGTTATTTAATGCCATTAAATGCTCAGATACAGTAAGAAAATTCGGGGTGTTACTGTTGGTATCAGAGCAATGGCTTTAGGTCTTATGGGAGAAAAAACTGAAAGTTAAGACTAATGGGAGAACTTAGTACTTGACTTGAATAAGATCTTACTTGAGGAAGTTCAAGTGATAAAATCTATCTCTAGGAATAATACTAAGGGTGTACGTAGAGTATGAATATACTTGGGGAAGTAGAAACCTCTTCATTACATGTCTATTATATTCTACAATTATGTATACGAAATCTTGGGACTATGTACTAATTAAGTTTATTGTTGGTGTGTGTAGGATCATGCCGAGGAGACCAATGAAATCTGTAAGGTACAGTGCTACCCTGAAGGAAGAAATAGAAGCCAAGGAGAATGTCATTAAGCAGTTAACTATGGAGTTGCGCAAGACAAAAAAGAGCTTAGGAATGAGACTCTAGGAGTCGGCAGCCTACAGAATGTCATCAAGGGACGCGATGAGGACATGATGTATGTAGAGGGAAAGTTAGCAGTACAGCTAGACAAAGTCAAAAGCCTAGAGAGCCACGTGATTAGAGCTAATCGCGAGTGGAACTGTATCAGTGTACAACTAGTAGATGAGATAGAGCATGGAAATAAGCTGAAGAAGAAGATAGCTGAACAAGAAGTGTATGAGGAAAAGCTTAGAGTGCCAAGCTATCAGATTTGGGCAGAGAAGATAGAGTTACAAGAGAAATATGACCAACTCGAAGCAGAGCACGCACAATGTGGAAATTGATGCAATTGGTTACAAAATAGTTATTGGAATAAATTTTTTTTTGATTAGTGGAGTAATACAATTAGATTTTTGCTTATGTTAAGTTAAATTTTGGGTGTATTTTGAGATGTTTAAATCTCACACTTTAGTTGAATACAGTTAGTTATTTAATTTAAATACCAGAATTATGAATTGTCTATTATTGTTTAGACTAAAAGTCAACTTGTCAAGAAAAGACAAAGGAAAACGTCGGATTGATTTGAAATAATCTCCGTAACCATGGTACAAAGTAAGACGACCATTGGAGTAAGTTAACGCTAGTTAAGTAATAAAAACTAGTGAAATAAAGAGATAATAATCAACCAAGTAAAACGGTGTAAATTATGAAGTACAAAAACTCCTGAACCAGAGAAGAAAGGTTAAGTAAACTAACCAATTTTGAATAATGGTCTAGTACAAAAGACCTACGAACATGATCAAAACTAACAAGTAACCGTTAGTAAAAAAATAGTAATGTTAAGTATACCATGAACACCGCAAACATATTGTGTAGTGATGAACATTTCTAGAGCACGAACTTGTTCTAAAGTAAAAAGGAAAATTTGCAGATGAATACCAGAAGTGGAAACAACAGAAACGGCGAGGGCAATGACAACAACACCGGTAATGCAGGCGGGCAGTTGGACCCGGCACTGGTAAATCTCTTGCAGACGCTATCACAGACAGTAGCTGGGATAGGTCAGACTGTTGCTGGACTTGCTCAACCACCACCACAAGCTCCATTACGTGACCCGCTAGAGTTATTCCAAAGGAGGAATCCAGATTCGTTCTCGGACACAGCTAAGGAGAAGCCCGAGGATTGGATTAAGAGTACTGAGCGTATATTCGAAACGCTGAACTGCATTGAGGAGCAGAAAGTGGTATTTGCGACATTCATGCTAAAGGGGAAGGCTCAGTCGTGGTGGGAGGCGGAAAAGCGAGCTGTTGTGGCTCGTGGTGACGCTGCATTTACATGGACCCGGTTTAAGACTATCTTTAATGAGAAATATTATCCTGCAAGCACAAGGAACGCCAAGGTGGCAGAATTCCTGACTTTGGTGCAAGGGAACATGACAGTGGCCGAGTATGGTGAGAAGTTCACCGATCTGCTAGAGTTTGCGCCAAGATTTTCGATACTGAAGAACAGAAAGCGAGGAAATTTGAAGCAGGATTGAGTGATAGAATTCGGTACAGAATCACACCGTTAGCTCTGACTACGTATTCAGCGGTGCTAGACAGGGCTAAGATAGTGGAGAAGGAGTCGGATAATTATCGTAACCGACGAGAAGAGAAAGGAAAAACAGTGGCTGAAAAGGCAGAAGGAAACAAGGGCAGTAAAGACCACAACAATAATAAGAGGAAAGCGGTGGACGACGGTCGCGATAAGGGCAGTCATGGAAATAAGCACTCCAACAACAGCCATAGTGGGAATGGTCGGAACACCAATGACAACAGGCGTGAGTGGAATAAGGGCAAGAGCCAAGGTTTCACCAGCAATGATAAATGTACCATTTGTGATGGAGCTCATAAGACAGAAATTTGTTTCTACAAGGAGCGGCAGTGCTATAACTGTAGGAAGGTGGGACACCCGAAGTGGAAGTGCCCAGAACCTAAGAAAGACGAACCAGCTGCAGGAAATAAGGACAACGGAGGAGGAAACGGTGGAGGCCGTGGTAGAATGTACACCATGACCGCAAAAGCAGCTGGAGTAAATGCAGATCTTGTGGCAGGTACAATGCAGTTAAATTCTCGTGATGTTTATGTATTAGTTGATACTGGGGCTACTAATTCAGTAGTTAGTAATGATGTAGCAAGGAAGTTAAAACTGCACCCAGAAACGTTACTTATGCCTTTAGTGATAGATACACCTACTAAAGACGCTATCCCCATCACTACCACTTATAGAAATTGCACCTTAGGAATCGGAGATACGAATGTTAAGATCGATCTCATCAAACTGGATATGTCGGAATTCGACGTAATACTAGGAATGGATTGGTTGGCTCTACATCAAGCTAACGTGAACTGTCAAGAGAAAATAGTGACGTTCCTAGGAGAAGAAGGTAGAGAATGCAGATTCGTGGGTTCAAGGCCGAGGAAAAGGGTAGGCTTAATCTCGGTGATGAAGGCCCATAAAATGTTGAGGAAGGGATGTGTAGGATTCCTGGCATACATAGGTGAAACAGAAGAGAAGGGAGTAACCTTAGAGTCACTTGAAGTAGTGAATGAATTTCAAGATGTATTTCCTGAGGATTTACCTGGTGTACCACCAGTAAGGGAAGTAGAGTTCTCCATCGATTTAGTACCAGAAACCACACCTATTTCGAGAGCACCGTACAGGATGGCTCCAACAGAGTTGAAAGAACTAAAGGAGCAGTTGCAAGAACTGTTGGACAAGGGGTTGATTAGACCGAGTGTATCACCATGGGGTGCACCGGTATTATTTGTGAAGAAGAAAGATGGATCTATGAGACTATGTATTGATTATAGAGAGTTGAATAAGGTGACGGTTAGGAACCAATACCCACTGCCGAGAATTGATGATTTGTTTGATCAATTGAGAGAAGCCTGTTATTTTTCAAAGATTGATCTTAGATCCGGATATCATCAGCTGAGGGTCAAGGATGAAGATGTGGCGAAGACAGCGTTTAGGACGAGGTATGGGCATTATGAGTTTGTCGTGATGCCATTTGGGTTAACTAACGCACCAGCCGCATTCATGGAGTTGATGAATAGAATATTTCAGGAGTACTTAGACAAATGTGTGATAGTATTCATTGATGATATTTTGGTATACTCGAAGACAAAGAGGAACATGCTGAACATTTGAGGATAGTGTTAGAAGTTTTGAGGAGACAGAAATTATACGCAAAGTTTAAGAAATGTGAATTCTGGTTGGAGAAAGTAGCATTTTTGGGACACGTAGTTTCGAAAGAAGGAATTTCTGTGGATCCAACAAAGGTGGAGGCAATAATGGATTGGGAAAGACCGACTACAGTAACCGAAATAAGGAGTTTCTTGGGTTTAGCTGGTTACTATAGAAGGTTCGTAGAGGGATTTTCGAAGTTATCAGGACCATTGACGAAGCTGACACAGAAATCAGCCAAGTTCGTTTGGTCAGGAGAATGTGAGAAAAGTT
Organism: Campanula takesimana; assembly: GCA_026119855.1. Lineage (NCBI taxonomy): Eukaryota > Viridiplantae > Streptophyta > Magnoliopsida > Asterales > Campanulaceae > Campanula > Campanula takesimana. The sequence goes on along the minus strand of JAOWBW010001319.1, from coordinate 138,497 downwards.
TTCAAGAATTAAAGAATAGATTAGTATATGCACTAGTATTAACACTACCGACAGGAACGGAAGGTTTTGTTATCTACAGTGATGCGTCATTGAAAGGATTAGGCTGTGTACTGATGCAAAATGAGAAGGTGATAGCATATGCATCTAGGCAGTTGAAAGTACATGAAAGGAATTACCCGACCCATGATTTGGAGTTAGCAGCAGTAGTGTTTGCTTTGAAAATTTGGAGACATTATCTGTATGGCGTGAAATGTCAGATTTTTACAGATCACAAGAGCCTTAAGTATATCTTCACGCAGAAGGAATTGAATATGAGACAACGGAGGTGGCTAGAACTTCTCAAGGACTACGACTGTGAAATATTGTATCATCCTGGGAAGGCCAACAAGGTGGCAGATGCCTTAAGTAGGAAGAATCACGGAATGTTGGCGACGTTGATCTCTAAGGGGGTAAGCATATGGAAGGATGTCAAGGAGATGAACTTGATAGTAAAAGTAAGCGGATACTTGGCTCGACTGACGTTACAACCTGCATTGTTGGGCAGAATTAAAGAGGCACAAGAGTTAGACGAGGAGAGAGAAGCTCTAATCGGAAAAGGGCAAGCAAAGGATCTTCACATGGGCGAAGATGGAATTCTGAGATATCAAAAGAGAGTATGGGTGCCAAATAATGATGAAATTAAGAGAGAGATACTGAGAGAAGCTCATTGCTCAAAGTTCTCTGTACATCCGGGGAGTACTAAAATGTATAGGGATCTAAAGGAGTCCTACTGGTGGAATAATATGAAGAATGATGTGGCGGAGTATGTGTATAGATGTTTGACGTGTCAACAAGTTAAGAGTGAACATCAGAAGCCAGCAGGGTTACTGCAATCATTACCAATTCCCGAATGGAAGTGGGAGAATATTGCTATGGATTTCGTAAGTGGGTTGCCAAAGACGGCAGGGAAGTATGACGCTATATGGGTTATCGTAGACCGATTGACGAAGTCAGCACATTTTCTGGCAATCAAGAAGACTGATTCGTTGGAAAAGTTGGCCAAGTTGTATATCGACGAGATAGTAAGGTTGCATGGAATCCCGGTCACAATCGTGTCTGATCGAGATGCTAGGTTCACTTCGAAATTTTGGAACAGCCTACAGGAAGCATTGGGAACAGAATTGACCATGAGTACGGCGTTTCATCCACAGACAGATGGACAGTCGGAAAGGACTATCCAGACACTAGAAGACATGTTGAGGGCTACTTCGTTAGATTGGCCAAACGCATGGGACGAACACTTACCGTTAGTGGAATTCGCATACAACAACAGCTTCCATGCCAGTATTGGGATGGCACCATACGAAGCATTGTATGGGAGGAAGTGTAGATCACCGGCGTGTTGGGACGAAGTTGGTGAGAGGAGGTTAAGTGGACCGGAACTCGTACAAGTCATGGCGGATAAGGTACAACAGATTCAGAAGTGGCTACAGACTGCGCAGAGTAGGCAGAAATCTTACGTAGACAACCGAAGGCGAGAACTAGAATTTCAGCCAGGGGATCGAGTATTCCTAAAGATATCACCCACGAAGGGAGTTATGCGTTTTGGGATTAAAGGGAAACTGAGTCCACGATACGTGGGACCGTTCGAAATTCTCGATAGGATCGGGGAAGTGGCTTACCGATTGGCGTTACCGCCGGTATTAGCTGGAGTGCATAATGTGTTCCATGTCTCCATGCTAAGGAAGTATATTCATGATCCGAGTCATGTGATAGAGTACAAGCAGCTAAGAGTTCGGGCAGATTTGACGTACGATGAACGACCAATCAAGATCGTCGACAGAAAAGACGAGGTCGTAAGAAAGCGTACGGTTCCCTACGTAAAAGTGCAATGGAGTAATCACTCAGAGAGAGAAGCGACATGGGAACAAGAAAGTGAAATGCGTGAATTGTACCCGGACATCTTCTCAGAGTAAGACTGGTCAAAGTTTGAGGACAAACTTCTTTTAAGGGGGTAAGAATGTAATAACCCGATTTTTTTTTATTTATTTAATTATTTAATTTGGTTGAAATTAATTTTAATTAAATGATAATTAAAGTTAGTAAGTAATTAAGTAAGTGGACTAGGTAGTAAAGAGTTGGGCCAAGTTGTAAAAGGGCTCAAGATGGGTTAGCCCGAATTTAAAACAATGGGTTAAACCCAAATAACTATTACCCACAATATAAAAACCTTAGTTAGTAAAATTTTAGGTTTTTACTTTTAATTATCAACACAACAAAACAAACAAAAACCCTACCCTCACCAATAACAGCCGCCGGCCAAGAAGGGAGAAGAGGGAGGAAATTTTCGATCTTTTTGGAAGTCTAATCCGATCATTCTCAAGGTAATATCAAACCTCACATTCTAAAATTTATTTCATTGAATTTGGATATGTAAATCTTAACCTACGCATGTTTAAAAGAAATAAACATTAGGATTTTTGCATGCTAGTAAATTAATGGCAAGATTTTAAACGGTTAAATGTTTGGATCTAAATGCTATGGTAAAATAATGATCTTCATGTCTAGCTTTATTTTAAGGTTGGTTTATGATCATGAATTGAATAAATCAATATTGTATAATGTATGGGGATTGAACAAATAAGGAATTAAGGTTAATTAGGGTTTAACAAAAAGAAGAAAAATATGGGTTTACACCCATACTAAGTTTCGGCCGAATGGCCTAGATGATTGGGAAAATTTTTTTGTTGATTGTTATGATTATGGTTATCAATTATTGAATAAATGAATGTTAGATATTTACAAAAAAATTAAGAACAAGGAAAATTGACCAAATCGTTGAATCTTGAAGCTAGGGGATTCGGCCTAAAGGCCATATGGATTGGGTATTTAATTCTTGACCTAAGATGTTAAGGGTTAAGATGGAGAAGTTAGTGTTTTCGTTAAGTTCGTAATGGAAAGGAAGTATGAACCGTAGGAAAATCATTGGGAAGTTAGAAAACTAACTTGGAAGAATATGATATGTACTTGGAAAACCTTGACAGTTAGAAAGTTAACGGAAAGGAGGAAGGTTAAAAGATTTCAGTTAGTTTCCTAACGGAAAAGGATTAAACTGAAAAGATTGAAGTTAAAAGAAATAAAAAGGGAAACCTTTGAAGTTAGAGGCGTCTAAGTGGTTAAAAAGAAACTTGGGGGACCTTTATGAATAAAATCAAAGTCAAGGGACCTTCCTGCAATTAATTCAAAGTTGAAGGACTAATTTGCGATTAAACTAAAGTTGAAGGACTAAATTGCAATTAATCCAAAGTTGAAGGACCAATTTGTAATTAACCCAAAGTTGAGGGACCAAATCGTAATTAACCCAAAGTTAGAGGACTTAATTACAATTATATTAAAGTTAAAGGACTGACTCGCAAATCAAAGTCAGAAACTTAAAAACGTAAGAAAGGAGTAACGAAGTAAAGAAGTTAAAACACATCTCTCAGTTAACTAAGTAGAAGTAGTTAACAATGTTTAGAGTACTAAAGTAAATTACTCGGTGCCTTGTAGATTTGCACAGAGAGGAGATTGCAAGGAAAAGCAATTCGGGTAAGGGATTACGTTCCTTACAGTATTTGAACTCCTGTTTATTGGAATTCTATATTCTTTCTATAAGTTAGCTATCAGTATGGCATGATAGTATTTGAATAAACTCCGCGTTATTGAACGTTCTTTTGAATGAATCCGTACTTAGTGATGTCCCCATTGATCTACTAAGTATCGAAGTTTGAAACTTGTTATCACATACTTGTACCTTGGTATGTTCTCATTTTAACTTGTAAGTTAACCACTTACTTGTTAGAGTGGCCAATGTCCAGTTAGAAAAGACATTGACGGACAGTCCAGTTAGAAAAGACTCGTCCTTAAACTAGGGATTGCATGAGTGATCACATGCCTTCTCTCAGGAATTGTCTTATTACTAGGATGATTCTAGACCCCGAGCATATATGTGTGGATACCATATATGTTACGACCCACACTATTGGCTTGGAAAAGCTAGGTGTACAAATTGTACCTTTGGCATTGAGGTTATAATGTACGTTACCCCGAAATTGACGGAACTTGAATGAATCCCTTTGGATTGTAGTGCCATAATCCTTTGAAGGTAAACCTTAAAAGTAATACGACTGTATTGTTCTGCAGTCTTGAATCAAAAAGTAACTGAAGCTATCCTTGCAGAAATTATTCACGGTATTCGTTCTGGTCGTCTCTCCTTAGTAACCGGAGAGGCCACGTATGAACTTACTGAGCATTCGTTCGCTCATCCCTTCTCTATAAATTTTTGTTTCAGGATTTAAGTAGAAGGGGAAGAAAAGGAGGGCAGCCGTAGGAAGAACGGCAGATTGAAGATTCTTATTTAGTTATTTTAAGAACATTTATTTATTGGTGTAAGTTAAAGATACATTGATGGCTAGGGTGGTTTACCTGCCAAGACAAGTTTTAAGTTACGCTTCCGCATTTATTTTAAATTGATGATGTAATAAAGGGTCAGTTGCGAACCCTAATTTGAGGTATTAATTATTGTTATTTAATGTCATTAAATGCTCAGATACAGTAAGAAAATTCGGGGTGTTACAGCTCTCGATTTTTTTATAATCCAATTTGGGGTAACCTTGAAAAACCATATGTTTTACTCCACCCGATTGTGTTCCAAGTGATTCGGATTCCAAAGATAAGCAGTTGCCTGCATTAAGCCACACAAGGTTGTTTGGAAATTCAGGAAGTTGTTTAAGCTTATCACAATTGCGTAGAAGAAGATAAAAGAGATGAGGAAGGTTGGTTAAGGTAGATGGGAGGCTACTAAATTTGTTTCCCGTGAGATCCAAGAATCGCAACGGTGTTAGATTCCCAATTTGACTTGGCACATTAGACAAGTTGCACCCTGATAGATTTAGATCTCGTAACCAACGTAAGCCCTGCAAACCTTGTATTGAAACTGCTGAGAGAGGTACACATTCTTGATCGTGTGGTAACAGTCTACGAAACATTGAAAAAAATCCTCTTGATTCCCCTTGCCCAAGTGAGGAGCAGCCTGAGAGATTTAGACACTGGAGAGATGTCATCAGCATAAAGATGCTGGATGGGATCTTTCTTATCTTTCTGCTGTTGGCCATATTCAAGATGAAGAGTTTTTCAAGACACCCGATAGAGTAATCCACTTCAACCAAGTTTGTACAATCATGAAGCAACAACTCCTCAAGGTTCTTCATGTTGTAATATTAAATTACACAACGAGTAGATTAACCACATAATCAACGGGGCAATCATGTATTCAACAGTGTAATCGCAGTAAAACCAACAACGAAAGTAACATGCAAATAAAGCATACTATAACAATAAGAAAATTAAAGAGCAAGTTAGAAACTTATAGGGGTAGATCGAGTCGCCTTAGGAAGACTTCTCTAAGAGAAATTATTGCCTCCTACTCGTGCGATTTCGGATACAGGCAAATTCCTCTGAGGATAAAACGATCTCAAGATTTGAGTCAAGAACGATGCACACAGACTCAACTCCAACTGCGGCTCTATCTCATTCACCTGAGTCTCTCGTGATTTCACCATGGATTAATAGATTGTAAATCATTAGAAAGAATAGCAACCATGCAACAATAACGAAGAAAACTACAAACACTCCGAACAGGAAGAACAGACGGAATAGCAGCGACCGGAACAATGGTATGAACTCACTGCTCAACCAATTGCACCACGCCATAAACCTCTGATCCCAGTTCTTTGTTTGCCGTGAATTGTCCACACCCTTCACCTAGTTGTTACTTCTTTTATATATTAATTAGGATTAATTAATCCCAACTAAATTAGGTCACTACCTTCTAGTAATTCAATTGTATTAGGATACTTTTGCTTTTCTTTGACTTCATCGGACTTTGACACCTCCGATAATTAACTCAGTTAATTAACATGTCTAACTTAACTACTTTAATTAATTCATTGAATTAATTACTTAAGTTAAAATAAAATATAATTGTAAATCAATTGAAATTCTAATACTAACAAACAAATTATTCTACAATAAAAGATAACTAAAAATACTTACTTTAATTATATTGGACTACAATTAATCCAATATAATGAAACAAAGTAGAAAGTATTTTTATCACCTTTAAACAAGAATAACTTCAAGTGTAAGTATTTGAACTATGGATTTTACTATAAATGAAAATATCCCAATTCTACAATTATAATCTTTATATCCTCATCAAATATACAAATATTGACTTTAGACAATCGCTTTGAGAACTAATAAATGGACTCACTCAAAGACCACACTAGATCAATATTTCCAACACTTCAGTCCAGAGAAGTCGGGTGTTTTAGTTAAACATCACGAGTAACTAAAGTTGAGGAATCTCAGTTTATCCAGTCTCTGAAACAAATGGAAGAGAGTCATCTACAGGTGGACAAGCATAATGATGAGACAAAATTATTTTTGAACACCTTACCCACCCCCACCCCCACCCCAAACCACCCATCCCACCTCCATTCAATTTTTTTTTTTCATATTTTTTTTCTCATAATAAGTTTTTTCTCATATTAAAATATTTTTTGCTCATATGAAAATATTTTTCGGAAAACATTTTCCTTAGATTTACCAAACAACCAAAAACATGTTTATGTCATTTTCCGGAAAGCATTTTCATTTTACAGAAAACATTTTCCGGAAAACATTTTCATTTTCCAGAAAACATTTTCCGGGAAATCATTTTCCGGAAAATGTTTTCCCCCAAACAAACGGAGCCTCAGTGTGGCTATTCCCACATGTAAAGCTTCTAAGTACACTCGTATTCATGTTTTTGAACACAAGATTAAAAAAAATACTCCCTCCATCCCGGACTAAGGTTGTTAGTTTGACTTTACATGGAGATTAAGAAAAAGTAAATTTTGTGAGTATGAAAAAGTAAGAGAAAGTAGGAGAGATAAAGTGGGTAGGTTGTTTTTGTTGTGAGAATGATACGTGGGTTTCTGCAAGGAATGTCGGTTTGTCTACCAGTTTGAATTGTTTACCGTTAGTCCTTTGTCTACAAAGAAAGGACAAGTGTCAGGTAGTGGTGCCACAACTACCTTGGACTACAAGACAAACCAAGGACGAAAATGACAGCTCAACCAATGAGATTTTGACAGCACTGTACCCAAAACAGATTTAATTCAAGTCTTTGTCCAACGGTCACAAGAGTGCAATGCCTATAAATAGTCTACATTTTCCAACAATGAAGGTTGCTGAGCTTCAAGAGAAATTTCTCAAGTGTTCAAGTTTGCTTTGAAGATTGTTACCCAGATATTCAAACCTTTAACCATCTCCTTAGCAAACCCAGAATTCCTTCATCAAGCTTCAAGCCTAAAACCATTCATACTCAGCCTTTACACCGAAAGATATCCATTTGCTCATTCCATCATTTAGATACTTAGAGCATTTGATTTCTTTCCACACACACACCCGATGTATATGATCATATAGATTATATACTTCGAAAACACCGGTTATTATTTTCATAGCATAGGTTAGACTTATTGTTTAGAGTTTAGATTCATCTTGTAAAACCTTCTCTAATTAATACAAGTCTAGTAGCTATTAGAAAATCCTAGACTAACCATCTAGATAGAGGACGTAGTTCATTCAAGACGAACCTTTTCAAATTGTGTGTTTGATCTTTACTTTTCTGTCTTGTTATTTACTTTTCTGTTTGTGGTCTTTAACTTTAATCCATATACGAAATGACTTGAAAAGTGAATTGTGTTTTTCTTTGATCTTCAAGTTGAACTTATCGGTTGCATCATAGTGTTTTCAACCCGACTCAGACCGCCCAACTCTTTAACTATCTGTTTGGCCAAACCGCAAAACTCCGATGTGCATTTTATCAGTTCGGTTTAAGTGCTTTAAACCGCAGTTGACCAAACTGATAAGTACTCGGTTGATTTTCAAGGGTATTTTACGAAAAAGTTTGGACCGCTATTCACCCCCCCCTCTAGCGGTTCTATACCTTTGTTTCTCTATTGGACCAACAGATGATTTGATACTTAATGGTAGCTTTGTGGGTTTATATGTATCACACCAATCTCTCACACCTAGCCGATGTGGGATGGGGTATAACAAAAACCCCCATTTATAGATTCAAGAGGTGGCTCGCCACGTCTCCTCTTGGATTAACCACAACACATCACAGGCCTCCAAAAGTTCAATGGATGATTAGATGCTTAAAGGTGGTTTTGTGGGCTTATAAGTATCACACTAATCTCCCACACCTAGCCAATGTGGGATGGAGTATTACAGATCTCGTGAGTATAAAAAATAAGGTAGGTGAGAGATAGAGTAGTAGGAATATTAAATGAATTGTTCTTGTGAGAGTATTAAAAGTGGGTCATTATTGAATAAAAAATTATTAAATCTTTGTTATTTTGAACTTTTTCAATTGTGGTGGAACAGACAAAAAATGAATTAAGTCTCGCTTGTAGTAGAACAAAAAGTGTAGTACAATCTATAAGTATATAGTTTGATAAAAAAAAAAATTCTATAAGTATATATAAAATGAAGAAAGTCTTGTCATTTTTAGAATGAGGCCCTATGCACCTCTGAAATAGGAAAGTTGGGTAAATAAGTTCAAATATGTCATTATCTTTCATTTGGCACAAGTAGTCAACTTTGCCTGTGGATTGGTTTTTATATGATATGTTTTTATTTTTTTACTTATTGAACAAAATGAATTATGATCAATATATAATAAAAGAATTACTAATTGATGCAGATGGAACGCGTTGAAGTTTTTAGAGTCATTTGAGCGTGTGTGCGCAAGCGGTCGTAATTTTATTAGTTCAAAAAGGAAGAATGACAATTTAATGTCTAAAGTTTTGGGGTATGCCAATGGTGTCTCATGTTATGTTCTAATTTTTTTAGTTTAATGTCCAAAGTTAACAACACTAGTCAGTTTAATTATTTTTTACGGAACTAGTAAAAAAATCCGTTAGCTAGACCTTCATTGATTATCACGCATGGAGATGGGCATCAAGCCCAAGCCCGCGGGCGGCCCGTCGTCCCGTCAACCCGCGCCCGCCAAATTCTTAACTCGTGAGCCCGCCTCCCGAACCCGGCCCTTGGCCCTTGCATTTGACGAGCGAGCCGGACCTTCAATATATCCAACGGGCCAGACTTAAACCCGTGAAGAGGCACCATCATCAGGATTTGACCTCTAATAGCAGTAAAGGACTCATTCAATCCCATGAGAAACTGAGTCAACTTCTGCATATGTTCATAAATTTCAAGCTGCTTGGTGGCACCACATGTGCAGTTACAAATGCATTTAGGAACATGGTTTAAATTGTTTAACTCATCCCAAAGACTTCTGAATTTAGTAAAATAAGAAGAAACTGTCATAGATCCCTGAGAAAATGAGGTAAGTTCCTTTTGTCATTTTAAAAAGTGAACATATATTCTAGGACATTTTAAAAATGAATAGTGAACATATATTCTGAGACAGAGCGAGAAGAAGTATTGCGAATGATAACATACTTTAAGCGTTTGTGAAAATCAAATTATGATTTTAACATTTATGAATCTAGTACCGGAGTTGTACACAAAACAAAAAGATACCTTAATAGCAACGCTTTTCTCATACTTATTGCTAATAAATGGAAATCTATGTAAATTAAGAAAATATTTTGAAAAAGTAAGTGTTGTAAGTGAGTAGGAGAGAGAAAATAAGTTAGTGGATAGTTGTTGCGAGTGGGTATGAGAGAAAAAATGAAACATTTGATGGAGATTAATATAAGAAGATATTTAAGGCTTTATTTTAATTATTATTGTTATTTTTATTGTTATTTTCGGAATTAAAATAAACCCGCTTCCTACATCAACATTTTAAGTAAGTAACAATATGTATGAGATGCAAAAAAACGGAAATAATTAGCGATAAGTTTGGAGGTACGGAGTAGAAATGAAGGGCAGGGATTTCAACTGGACTGTCCCGAAAGCGTAAAAGCTGGCGTCTACTGAAACAAGATTGAGTGGTGGAGACTCCTTGCTTGACTTTGGTGAACATGTAAATGCATGGACAAACCCAACCCAAACCTTCCACATAAAAGTATCTCTACAGACTAGTACACCTCAAATTATCACTCATGTCTTCGTCTTCGTCGTCTCCGTACGCCGTCCGGCGGTCTCTTTACGACGTGTTCTTGAGTTTCAGCGGCACCGACACCCGCACAACCTTCACCAGCCACCTCCTTGACGTCCTTAACCAGCAAGGCTTCTCCACTTTCCACGACGAAACCGAGCTTGAGAGAGGGGAAGATATCCGTTCCCAACTGCCCACAGCTATCTCCCACTCCAGAGTCTCCATTGTCGTCTTCTCTAAGAATTACGCCGCTTCGGGATGGTGTTTGGACGAACTTGTCAAGATCATGGACTGCAAGAGAAATTTCCATCAGATTGTTCTCCCTATCTTCTACGATGTCGATCCATCGGACGTGAGGAGGCAGATTGGGGTTTATAAGAAGGCGTTCGAGAAACACGAGGATCGGTTCAAAGGGACATCATCAATGGAGGAGAGGGTGGGGAGATGGAGGGAAGCCCTAACTCAGGCTGCCAATTTGTCTGGTTGGCATTTACAAAATGTTGTCGACGGGTATCTCTTTCTTTCTATCTTTGGTTTTGAATTCATTTCCCACAGCTTTCTCTACTTATAATTACTTCCAAATTGAATGGGATTCATAGCCTTATCAGATCAATTTATATGTGGATTGAAAAAAAGTTGTTTGTTCATATATTGTCTATTGTTGTACTATTTGCCAAAGCTAATTTCAACGCAATTGGAAGAACAAAAACAAATTGCTCTTCCGAACTCCAGAAGATTTGGAATGAGTTGCCAAACACTCCCTTAAGTGATGTTGTGTTTGGCAATGGCAGCTCATTTCCAAGCTTTATATTTGGAATTGGAAGGGCGCTCGATTTGTAATCATCAGCCTGTAGCCTTGAAAGATTTCATTGTAGAAATTGCTCTTTGAACTTCTTATGTGGTCGACTGAACATTATTGGCACAACTTTTGTGCTTTGCACCAGACTTTTTCCCATGTTGTTTGAAAGGGATTGATGTCTAAGAGCATTTTGCAGATCGACCCCCTACGCTAGCTAATAACCGCCTTTTATTCCTGAAGATATTACCAATGACATGCTCATCCAAAATGGTGGTTGTTTGGTACCGAAAAGTAGTCATTTCATTCCCTTTGACTTGCGACTACGATAGAATGAAATAAAAAATAAAACGGCATTGGTGGAACGCTCATTCGTAAATGCCAAATAAGCACCAAATGATAGTTTGGTACACGTCAATGATCATTCCACTGCATTACATGATGTTCTAGCATGATTTTTTATTCCAGAAATGAATTTGGAAACTACATGGGTATTATACATAATTTATGTTTGACTCAGTTTAGTGCAAAAATTGCACTATTCTTTATAATAGTGCAATTTTTACACCAAATATTTCCAACAGTTTGCTTCAAATCTTATACTAAATAAGAATATAATAACAATATTCATTATTGTTTCACATATATAAATAATAGTATGTTATATAATTGTATATTGTATAATATTTTCATATATATCAAAAAGAAAAACAAAAAACGGATATTTAAAAAGAAAAAGAAGAAGAAAAACGGGATAGCGCAGCACTATCCCTTGCACCAAATTTGAAGCAAATGATAGAGTTGCTCTATTAATAGAGCAATGTTTAGAGTACCATTGGAGTAAAACAATACTCTATATTTGGAGTTTTAGAGTACCGTTGGAGATGGTCTTAATCTAGTCTGATGTCACTATATATCTCTCATCCTTACAAACTTTCAAGCTTCTATGTGAAATTCTCTGTTGTTACTTATTCTTAAGGCTCTCAAATTCTTGACTGTGTGCAGGAATGAAGCAAAGCTTATAAAAATAGTTGTCAATGAAGTTATAAATAGATTAGATAAGTTATATTGCGATGTTGCTGATCACCCCGTTGGAATTGACTCCCGTGTGCAAGAACTTAAAAGAAGGTTAAAGTTGGAATCAGATGATGTAACCATAGTTGCGGTTTGGGGTGTTGGTGGAATAGGCAAGACGACGATTGCTAAAGCTGCATTCAACAACATTCGTAACAATTTTGAAGGATGCAGCTTTCTTGCGGATGTGAGTGAAACAACCAAAACACCCTCTGGGGTGGTTGCGCTACAAAAACAACTTCTATCTAACATCCTACGGATTGAGACTCACAGTTTGGACAATTATCATCAAGGAATTGATCTGATAAAACAGAAACTCTGTCACCGACGAGTTCTTCTTGTTGTGGATGATGTTGATAAAGTGAAACAGTTGAAAATGCTTGCCATAAACCGTGATGTTTTTTGTGCTGGAAGTAAAATCATCATAACTACAAGGAATAAGTCCTCCGTACCATTTATTTCAAAAGATTCATTTTACTCACCAGCGGAATTGAAAGACGTTGAGTCTCTAAATCTCTTTTGTTGGAACGCCTTCGAAGCAGATCATCCTAAAGAAGGGTATTCAGAGCTATCACAGGAAGTAGTGGCTTATGCTGAAGGCCTTCCTCTGGCTCTTGAAGTTTTGGGTTCGTATTTCGCAAGTATAAGAAACAAAGCTGAATGGGAAAGTGGTTTAAAGAAATTAAGAAAACATCTTCCGAAAGATATTCAAGGAAAGCTTAAAATAAGCTTCGAGTCACTTGGTAAGAAAGATCAAGATCTTTTTTTGGATATTGCATTTTTCTTCACTGGAAGGAGAAAAGATTTTGCAGTGAAGGTGCTTGAAGACTCGAAATGTTTTCCAGAAAGTGGAATAGGGGAACTTGGTCGACGATGCCTTGTACGCGTTGATGAGTTCAACAAGCTGAGGATGCATAATCTACTGAAAGAGATGGCTAAAGAAATTGTTTGCCAAGAATCTTTAAAAGAGCCTGCAAAACGTAGCAGGTTGATGGGCAATGAAGAAGTGCTTGAAGTGCTACGAGATTCTATAGTAAGAGCCTTCATATGCACTAATTATTCTTAAATATACTCTCCTACGTCACAAAATGAATGTCTATCTTTCTTAAATATGGATATCAAATTTGCATTTGATACCCATAGTTGAAGTTGCTCTATAATTTAACAGTGGATAGCTATGATGTTTATGCATTTTAGCTACTACTTATTTTTAAATCATTTTTTTCTTGAGAATGTTCCTTAAATAAAAATTTGACATTTATGTAGGGACGGAGAGATTAATATATACTATGCAGTATAAAAACAAATCACTTTACATAGTGTTTTTACAACCATTTAAAACCTGTCTTCTGTCTTTTTCTATCTACAAGGGAAGAGAAATGATTGAAGGACTCTATTTAGAGTTGCCTGAATCAAATAATGAAGATGTTAATGTAGTGGCGTTTGCTGACATGCGTAATCTGAGATTGCTTCATCTCAATAATCTTTGTCAGCTAAGCGGTACTAACTTAACTATCTCCAGAAAGCTAAAATGGCTTTGTTGGCATGGGTTTCCTTTGACACGTATACCGGATGATGTGTATATGGAGAATTTAGTTGCTATTGACTTGCAATACAGCAAACTGAAGCAAATCTGGAAAGGACCCAAGGTATGACTTGTTCCCCTTCTTGTCAATCTTCAGTTTGATTAAGATCATCCACTTGTAATTGACCTTCTTGCATTTGTTTCAGAGACTGGATAAACTGCGATTCCTCAACTTAAGTCACTCATACTGTTTAACTAAAACGCCCGACTTCTCTGGACTGAATAACCTTGAGGAGTTGTTGCTTAATGATTGTACAAACTTGGTTGAAGTGGATTACTCTATCGGGTGTCTTGATAAACTTGTCATCTTGAATATGGCCAACTGCAGAAGCTTAAGAAAGATCCCATCCAGCATCTGTATGCTGACATCTCTCCAGCATCTAAATCTCTCGGGCTGCTCCTCATTTGGGCAAGGGGAATCAAGAGGATTTTTTCCAATGTTTCGGAGAGTGTTACCGTATTATCAAGAATGTGTACCTATCTCAGCAGTTTCAATACAGTGCTTACAGGCTTTACGTGGATTACGAGATTTAAATCTATCATGGTGCAACCTGTCGAATGTGCCAAGTGAAATTGGGAATCTAATGTCGTTACAACGCTTGAATCTCTCAGGAAACAAGTTTAGTAGCCTCCCATCTACCTTAAGCAACCTTCCTCGTCTCGGTGGTCTTTTTCTATCCAATTGTGATCAGCTTAAACAACTTCCGGCTTTTTCCTACAACCTTATGTGGCTTTATGCAGACAACTGCTTAGCTTTGGAATTTGAATCAGTTGGAACACAATTATTGGGTAGAGGAGGGATGTCGTTTCGAGGTTGCCCCAGACTGGATTATAAAAAAATGGAGAAAAATATCATTGGATCCTTCCGGGATGGCAGTGTCTTACCCTCTTATGATGTGTTTTCCGGGGACTTGGATTCTTATTATTTGTATGGAAGTACATCAGGGAAGTTGTCATTTGTGGTGCCAGATACCAGTCAGAATTTCAGAGGTTGGATTTTATATATAATGATTTATGTGGAAGGGGTGGAATATCCTTGCTTTGACCTAGTCAATAAAACCAAGGGTAAGATAGCTGATTGTGGACAATGGGATGGCCCTTTAGTAATCCATTCTGGGGAAGGCACCGAAGAGAGTATCCAGGTCAAATATGTACGAGTTTCTGAGAATGGGTTTAACGTACAAGGGGGTGACGAGATGGAGCTTTTCGTCCGTGGTCCACTTGGGGGCATTATGAAGAACTGTGTGATAAGATTGATATGTGAGGGAGATGAAATCAATCTTGTGGGGCATTGAGTTTATTATCTATTTATTTTAACTACCAGTCATTGTGGAAGGTCATTTGACCCGTGTATTCTTAACTGTTTTGGAGGATTATTATTTATTTATTTTTCGTAAATCTTGTGTCCCATTATACTCCCTCTGTCCCAGAAAGATAGTCCACTTTGGATTTTTGATGGTCAATATATGTGAACTTTGACCAAAGATTATTATCAATCTAATCATCCCAATGAAATTTTAAAATTTGTCCTTGATAAATCACTTGATGATTAATCAAGTTTTAGAATTCCACAAGGATGGTTAGATTGACATTTATATTTGAGCAATGCTAGGGGCACAAAATAAGCTCACAAAATCTTACAACATGAGGGTGATATTTTAGTGGCTACATAGATAATGGACCCGCCACACTCTAATTTAAAACACCAATAAAATCATTACACTTAGGATTTTGTGAGTAAGATTTTGTGACTTTTTTGTTCCCCTAGTAATATTCTTTATATTTAGTCAAAGTTCACTTGTATTGACCATCAAAAGTCAAAAGTGAACCATCTTTATGGGATGGATGGAGTATTATTTTTCCTTTTCTTGTAGGGGAAGCAAGCTGGGTCGTCCAACCCCTTTGATTTTGAAGTCATTTTTATCGGTTTAAAGTTTAGAATTATATCATTTCACCACTAAATAGAGTACCTTTTGTAATTTCGACCCCCTTAATTTTAGAAAGAAAAAAATCAAAAATTTGACTTACTTTCATTCAATTTTTGGCTTCGCCACTGCTTGCAGGTGATTAATTCATACAGAATAAATACCTTTAGAGATGACATGTTCATTATCTCAGGGCTCTTGAAACACGTAGTACTTTTGCTGAACGCAAACACATGAAATAACCAAGATTTTGCGGCATTATTTGGGGCTTCAGGTTCGTCCTACTGGTCCGGATATTGCAACTAAGAGAACCACATGAACTCCTTTGGTCCGCAACCCAACTTTGATGAAACAAATGGTTTACCCATCCATTTGTGATCTCCAAGCAGGAAACAAACAAATGGTTTACCCATCCATTTGTCTTCTATTACATAGAAAAATGTACAACAAGAAATTATATGTAAGAAATGCTCTGAATTATTAAGAAACTGTATTTATTTGGTATTTAGTTCCTTCATCTTGAGTTTTGATGCAAGTTGAAAATCTCTCAGTGCAGTTTTCAAGTCCTCTATTGCTGAAGAATACTCCCTCCCTCTGTACCATTTTAAACTTAAAAAAATGTGGTGGATGCAAAAGAGTAAGAAAAAGGTTTGGCATGAGAGAAAAACTGAGGTAGGAAATAGTTGGTGGATAATTGTTGAGTATGACATGTAAAGTCCACAAATACAAAAGAATAAAAAAACTTTTCTTTTTAGGTTTTAAAATGGGACGGAGGGAGTATTGGTTTTACACCTTGCATGTTATCAAAAAAAGGGAAATATCAAGGTGTTCTGACAATGTATATCTTATCTGTAAACAATGAAAACACTGAACTTGGTAACAAAGTTCTGACATCAAACATAGTTGCCAAGATACAGGCATATTAGTTGAATTACATAGAATATAAACTTTCTTATGCTCTAGCCGAGCTACAAAAGAAAGCATCCAAATGTAGCTAAGGAGAGTGTGAAAGATTTGTAGCTACGATAACTCACAAAACCGAAACAAATAGAGAGTTTAAGAAGAGTGGTTAAACACTTTAGGACCCTCTCGGATGATATCACCTGCTTCATATTCTTGCTCTTCAAGCGTATCGTTCTCAGTGCCAAGCCGCTCCTTATATACAGCACGGTCGAGAGTCATGTCCAAGAATAGATACACTCTATGCAATGTAATGATTATCACGTTAGCTAAGTAATACATATGTGTCCTAAAAATAAAGCTACCAAAGAAAATAAGTCTAGTCCTAATTATTAAACTGAAATTAAAGTCCTGAATGGCAAAATTTCTTTAATAAAATAAGAGTATATCTATTTTCTGATACTCTTTCAGAGTGATATCTTAGGAAGTGTGAACTTATATGGTTTCAAAATCCGGGGAAAAACAGATAACTTGTGGATATAGAAATAGCTGGTTTCTCAATATGGGCCGATGAGGTTATTAAAAACTCGTATTAATCCGGGGCAAGAAAGTCATTTACAAGTGGACAGGCATAATCAAACTGACGCTTGAAAAGAAGGATATGAGTCATACCTTGGGTCCTTTCCAGATTTGCTTCAGTCTGCTGTACTCCAACTCAATAGCAACCAAATTCTCCATGTACGTATCATCCGGTATGCTTGCCAAAGGAAACGAATGCCAACAAAGCCATTTCAGCTTTCTGGATGCAGTTATGTTAGTACCTCTTAGATGACGAAGATAGTTGAGATGGAGCAATCTCAGATTACGCATGTCTGCAAAGGCCACTACATTAATATCTTCTTTATTTAACTCGGGCAACTCTAAATAGAGTCCTTCAATTGCCTCTTTTCCCCAGTACATACCAAAATGCAGAAAACGGGTTTAAAATGGTTATAAAAATACTACACCCTCCGTCCCAAAAAAGATGTCCAGTTTTTGTCAAAATTTGCTCTTGATTGAGAACAAATTTTTACAAAACTTGGTCACTCATTTGGGGATAAAAGGAGAGAACAAATTTCAACAAAAATAAACAACATTTATTCAATCACGTAGAAATTGATCTGATTAGGCTACAAATCCCATTCAAATTAGATTCAATAATAAGTATGAAGAAAGAGATACATGTCTAACACATTTATTGAATTCCACCCAGACAAATTGGCAGCTGAGTTAGGGCTTCCCTCCATCTAACCACCATGATGTCACTTTGAACTGATCCTAGTGCTCCTCAAACGCCTTCATATAAACCCTTATTTGCCTCCTCACATCGGATGGATACACATCATTGACGATTGGCAGAACAATCTGGTTGAAGTCCTTCCTACAATCCATGATCTTCACAAGTTCGTCCAAACACCATCCAATGTGGCGTAATTCTTAGAGAAGACGGCAATGGAGACTCTGGACTGGGAGATAGCTCTGGGCAATTGTTAACTGATATCTTCCCCTCACTCAAGCTTGGTTTAGTCACGGAAAGTTGAGAAGCCCTGCTGGTTAAGAGCGTCAAGGAGGTGGCTTGCAGCTAACGGATACCTTCGGGTGTTGGTGCGCAAAAGCTCAAGAACACGTCGTCGTAAAGCGACCGGTGGACGGGAGAGGAAAACGAAGAAGAAGATGAAGCCATGAGTAATAATTTGAGCTGCAGTCTGTAGAGATAGTTTTTACATAGCTTGCAGCCATGACTTTAAAGTAGTGATGAAGATGAAGCTTCCTCCGACATTTACAAATGCCATATACATTGTCAGGTGTATTCATGAATTAGTGATGAGGGCTTCCATTGTGGGATGTACACTTCACGTAATCTGACAAATTAACTATTGAACCGGAAAAGTTGTCAGAACACCATACTCAGTTTGATATTTCAGTTTTTGAAAACATGCAAGGTGCCATAGCCTGACCAGTAGGAAGAACCTCAACGCCCAAATAATCCCGCAAAAGCTTGGTTATTTCATCTATTAGTACATAATATCTGTGTTCAGCATCCAGCATCCAACATTACTACTGTGTTTCATGAGCTCCTAAAATAATGAACATGTCATCTCTAAAGTTATCTCCTGTACGATTTAATCACCTAAAAGAAAATCAATAATCATACAAAAATATTTACGAAAATACCCCTCCAAAACAGGTAAAAAGCCCACGGGCCAAATGACCTTCCACAATCTGAGAAATTAAAATGAACTCCCGGTCATCACCTCCGTTTTAGATGTGAGGGAGTGTGACTTTCGGATGTTTTCAGAGGATTGCGAGAGATGATATGATATCTACAGGGCAATGCTTTTGTCCAGGAGGAATGCTTTCATCACCCTCATAAATCAATCTTATCCCACATTTCTTCACAATGCCCCCCATCGGGTTACAACAGTAGAAAAGCTCCATCTCATCACCCCCTTCTACGTTAAACCCATTTTCAGAAAGTCGCACATAACTGACCCACATAACCTCTTCGGTGCTTTCCACAGAATGGCGTACTAAAGGGCCATCCTGGAAGTAAAATCCAACCTCTGATATTCTGACTGGTACTTGACACCACAAATGACAACGTCCTTGATTCACTTCCATAAAAATGCAAGTCAACGGGAAGCTCTCCAATAGAGAGAAAGAGACTTGTTTCACCGCCATCCTGGAAGGATCCAATGATGCTGCTCTTGTAATAACCCGATTATTTTATTTATTTATTTAATTATTTAATTTGGTTGAAATTATTTTTAATTAAATGATAATTAAAGTTAGTAAGTAATTAAGTAAATGGACTAGGTAGTAAAGAGTTGGGCCAAGTTGTAAAAGGGCTCAAGATGGGTTAGCCCGAATTTAAAACAATGGGTTAAACCCAAATAACTATTACCCACAATATAAAAACCTTAGTTAGTAAAATTTTAGGTTTTTACTTTTAATTATCAACACAACAAAACAAACAAAAACCCTACCCTCACCAATAACAGCCGCCGGCCAAGAAGGGAGAAGAGGGAGGAAATTTTCGATCTTTTTGGAAGTCTAATCCGATCATTCTCAAGGTAATATCAAACCTCACATTCTAAAATTTATTTCATTGAATTTGGATATGTAAATCTTAACCTACGTATGTTTAAAAGAAATAAACATTAGGATTTTTGCATGCTAGTAAATTAATGGCAAGATTTTAAACGGTTAAATGTTTGGATCTAAATGCTATGGTAAAATAATGATCTTCATGTCTAGCTTTATTTTAAGGTTGGTTTATGATCATGAATTGAATAAATCAATCTATACTGTATACAATGTGATGCAATTGAACAATTTCAAGGAATTAAGGTTGAATTAGGGTGATTAACAAAAAAGAGGAAAAGTTGATGGGATTTACACCCTTTCCATACTGTCGCCGTGCCAACGGGTAATAATACGGTATAATGTATGGGGATTGGACAAATAAGGAATTAAGAATTAGGGTTTAACAAAAAGAAGAAAAATATGGGTTTACACCCATACTAAGTTTCGGCCGAATGGCCTAGATGATTGGGAAAATTGTTTTGTTGATTGTTATGATTATGGTTATCAATTATTGAATAAATGAATGTTAGAGATTTACAAAAAAATTAAGAACAAGGAAAATTGACCAAATCGTTGAATCTTGAAGCTAGGGGATTCGGCCTAAAGGCCATATGGATTGGGTATTTAATTCTTGACCTAAGATGTTAAGGGTTAAGATGGAGAAGTTAGTGTTTTCGTTAAGTTCGTAATGGAAAGGAAGTATGAACCGTAGGAAAATCATTGGGAAGTTAGAAAAATAACTTGGAAGAATATGATATGTACTTGGAAAACCTTACAGTTAGAAAGTTAACGGAAAGGAGGAAGGTTAAAAGATTTCAGTTAGTTTCCTAACGGAAAAGGATTAAACTGAAAAGATTGAAGTTAAAAGAAATAAAAAGGGAAACATTTGATGTTAGAGGGGTCTAAGTGGTTAAAAAGAAACTTGGGGGACCTTTATGAATAAAATCAAAGTCAAGGGACCTTCCTGCAATTAATTCAAAGTTGAAGGACTAATTTGCGATTAAACTAAAGTTGAAGGACTAAATTGCAATTAATCCAAAGTTGAAGGACCAATTTGCAATTAACCCAAAGTTGAGGGACGTAATTAACCCAAAGTTAGAGGACTTAATTACAATTATATTAAAGTTAAAGAACTGACTCGCAAATCAAAGTCAGAAACTTAAAAACGTAAGAAAGGAGTAACGAAGTAAAGAAGTTAAAACACATCTCTCAGTTAACTAAGTAGAAGTAGTTAACAATGTTTAGAGTACTAAAGTAAATTACTCGGTGCCTTGTAGATTTGCACAGAGAGGAGATTGCAAGAAAAGCAATTCAGGTAAGGGATTGCGTTCCTTACAGTATTTGAACTCCTGTTTATTGGAATTCTATATTCTTTCTATAAGTTAGCTATTAGTATGGCATGATAGTATTTGAATAAACTCCGCGTTATTGAACGTTCTTTTGAATGAATCCGTACTTAGTGATGTCCCCATTGATCTACTAAGTATCGAAGTTTGAAACTTGTTATCACATACTTGTACCTTGGTATGTTCTCATTTTAACTTGTAAGTTAACCACTTACTTGTTAGAGTGGCCAATGTCCAGTTAGAAAAGACATTGACGGACAGTCCAGTTAGAAAAGACTCGTCCTTAAACTAGGGATTGCATGAGTGATCACATGCCTTCTCTCAGGAATTGTCTGATTACAAGGATGATTCTAGACCCCGAGCATATATGTGTGGATACCATATATGTTACGACCCACACTATTGGCTTGGAAAAGCTAGGTGTACAAATGTACCTTTGGCATTGAGGTTATAATGTACGTTACCCCGGAATTGACGGAACTTGAATGAATCCCTTTGGATTGTAGTGCCATAATCCTTTGAAGGTAAACCTTAAAAGTAATACGACTGTATTGTTCTGCAGTCTTGAATCAAAAAGTAACTGAAGCTATCCTTGCAGAAATTATTCATGGTATTCGTTCTGGTCGTCTCTCCTTAGTAACCGGAGAGGCCACGTATGAACTTACTGAGCATTCGTTCGCTCATCCCTTCTCTATAAATTTTTGTTTCAGATTTAAGTAGAAGGTGAAGAAAAGGAAGGCAGCCGTAGGAAGAACGGCAGATTGAAGATTCTTATTTAGTTATTTTAAGAACATTTATTTATTGGTGTAAGTTAAAGATACATTGATGGCTAGGGTGGTTTACCTGCCAAGACAAGTTTTAAGTTACGCTTCCGCATTTATTTTAAATTGATGATGTAATAAAGGGTCAGTTGCGAACCCTAATTTGAGGTATTAATTATTGTTATTTAATGCCATTAAATGCTCAGATACAGTAAGAAAATTCGGGGTGTTACTGTTGGTATCAGAGCAATGGCTTTAGGTCTTATGGGAGAAAAAACTGAAAGTTAAGACTAATGGGAGAACTTAGTACTTGACTTGAATAAGATCTTACTTGAGGAAGTTCAAGTGATAAAATCTATCTCTAGGAATAATACTAAGGGTGTACGTAGAGTATGAATATACTTGGGGAAGTAGAAACCTCTTCATTACATGTCTATTATATTCTACAATTATGTTATACGAAATCTTGGGACTATGTACTAATTAAGTTTATTGTTGGTGTGTGTAGGATCATGCCGAGGAGACCAATGAAATCTGTAAGGTACAGTGCTACCCTGAAGGAAGAAATAGAAGCCAAGGAGAATGTCATTAAGCAGTTAACTATGGAGTTGCGCAAGACAAAAAGAGAGCTTAGGAAGGAGACTCTAGGAGTCGGCAGCCTACAGAATGTCATCAAGGGACGCGATGAGGACATGATGTATGTAGAGGGAAAGTTAGCAGTACAGCTAGAGAAAGTCAAAAGCCTATAGAGCCACGTGATTAGAGCTAATCGCGAGTGGAACTGTATCAGTGTACAACTAGTAGATGAGATAGAGCATGGAAATAAGCTGAAGAAGAAGATAGCTGAACAAGAAGTGTACGAGGAAAAGCTTAGAGTGCCAAGCTATCAGATTTGGGCAGAGAAGATAGAGTTACAAGAGAAATATGACCAACTCGAAGCAGAGCACGCACAATGTGGAAATTGATGCAATTGGTTACAAAATAGTTATTGGAATAAATTTTTTTTTGATTAGTGGAGTAATACAATTAGATTTTTGCTTATGTTAAGTTAAATTTTGGGTGTATTTTGAGATGTTTAAATCTCACACTTTAGTTGAATACAGTTAGTTATTTAATTTAAATACCAGAATTATGAATTGTCTATTATTGTTTAGACTAAAAGTCAACTTGTCAAGAAAAGACAAAGGAAAACGTCGGATTGATTTGAAATAATCTCCGTAACCATGGTACAAAGTAAGACGACCATTGGAGTAAGTTAACGCTAGTTAAGTAATAAAAACTAGTGAAATAAAGAGATAATAATCAACCAAGTAAAACGGTTGTAAATTATGAAGTACAAAAACTCCTGAACCAGAGAAGAAAGGTTAAGTAAACTAACCAATTTTGAATAATGGTCTAGTACAAAAGACCTACGAACATGATCAAAACTAACAAGTAACCGTTAGTAAAAAAATAGTAATGTTAAGTATACCATGAACACCGCAAACATATTGTGTAGTGATGAACATTT
This sequence comes from Campanula takesimana, assembly GCA_026119855.1. Taxonomy (NCBI): domain Eukaryota; kingdom Viridiplantae; phylum Streptophyta; class Magnoliopsida; order Asterales; family Campanulaceae; genus Campanula; species Campanula takesimana. The sequence continues at coordinate 115,333 of JAOWBW010001319.1, read as the reverse complement.
CTAGAGCACGAACTTGTTCTAAAGTAAAAAGGAAAATTTGCAGATGAATACCAGAAGTGGAAACAACAGAAACGGCGAGGGCAATGATAACAACACCGGTAATGCAGGCGGGCAGTTGGACCCGGCACTGGTAAATCTCTTGCAGACGCTATCACAGACAGTAGCTGGGATAGGTCAGACTGTTGCTGGACTTGCTCAACCACCACCACAAGCTCCATTACGTGACCCGCTAGAGTTATTCCAAAGGAGGAATCCAGATTCGTTCTCGGACACAGCTAAGGAGAAGCCCGAGGATTGGATTAAGAGTACTGAGCGTATATTCGAAACGCTGAACTGCATTGAGGAGCAGAAAGTGGTATTTGCGACATTCATGCTAAAGGGGAAGGCTCAGTCGTGGTGGGAGGCGGAAAAGCGAGCTGTTGTGGCTCGTGGTGACGCTGCATTTACATGGACCCGGTTTAAGACTATCTTTAATGAGAAATATTATCCTGCAAGCACAAGGAACGCCAAGGTGGCAGAATTCCTGACTTTGGTGCAAGGGAACATGACAGTGGCCGAGTATGGTGAGAAGTTCACCGATCTGCTAGAGTTTGCGCCAAGATTCTTCGATACTGAAGAACAGAAAGCGAGGAAATTTGAAGCAGGATTGAGTGATAGAATTCGGTACAGAATCACACCGTTAGCTCTGACTACGTATTCAGCGGTGCTAGACAGGGCTAAGATAGTGGAGAAGGAGTCGGATAATTATCGTAACCGACGAGAAGAGAAAGGAAAAACAGTGGCTGAAAAGGCAGAAGGAAACAAGGGCAGTAAAGACCACAACAATAATAAGAGGAAAGCGGTGGACGACGGTCGCGATAAGGGCAGTCATGGAAATAAGCACTCCAACAACAGCCATAGTGGGAATGGTCGGAACACCAATGACAACAGGCGTGAGTGGAATAAGGGCAAGAGCCAAGGTTTCACCAGCAATGATAAATGTACCATTTGTGATGGAGCTCATAAGACAGAAATTTGTTTCTACAAGGAGCGGCAGTGCTATAACTGTAGGAAGGTGGGACACCCGAAGTGGAAGTGCCCAGAACCTAAGAAAGACGAACCAGCTGCAGGAAATAAGGACAACGGAGGAGGAAACGGTGGAGGCCGTGGTAGAATGTACACCATGACCGCAAAAGCAGCTGGAGTAAATGCAGATCTTGTGGCAGGTACAATGCAGTTAAATTCTCGTGATGTTTATGTATTAGTTGATACTGGGGCTACTAATTCAGTAGTTAGTAATGATGTAGCAAGGAAGTTAAAACTGCACCCAGAAACGTTACTTATGCCTTTAGTGATAGATACACCTACTAAAGACGCTATCCCCATCACTACCACTTATAGAAATTGCACCTTAGGAATCGGAGATACGAATGTTAAGATCGATCTCATCAAACTGGATATGTCGGAATTCGACGTAATACTAGGAATGGATTGGTTGGCTCTACATCAAGCTAACGTGAACTGTCAAGAGAAAATAGTGACGTTCCTAGGAGAAGAAGGTAGAGAATGCAGATTCGTGGGTTCAAGGCCGAGGAAAAGGGTAGGCTTAATCTCGGTGATGAAGGCCCATAAAATGTTGAGGAAGGGATGTGTAGGATTCCTGGCATACATAGGTGAAACAGAAGAGAAGGGAGTAACTTTAGAGTCACTTGAAGTAGTGAATGAATTTCAAGATGTATTTCCTGAGGATTTACCTGGTGTACCACCAGTAAGGGAAGTAGAGTTCTCCATCGATTTAGTACCAGAAACCACACCTATTTCGAGAGCACTGTACAGGATGGCTCCAACAGAGTTGAAAGAACTAAAGGAGCAGTTGCAAGAACTGTTGGACAAGGGGTTGATTAGACCGAGTGTATCACCATGGGGTGCACCGGTATTATTTGTGAAGAAGAAAGATGGATCTATGAGACTATGTATTGATTACAGAGAGTTGAATAAGGTGACGGTTAGGAACCAATACCCACTGCCGAGAATTGATGATTTGTTTGATCAATTGAGAGAAGCCTGTTATTTTTCAAAGATTGATCTTAGATCCGGATATCATCAGCTGAGGGTCAAGGATGAAGATGTGGCGAAGACAGCGTTTAGGACGAGGTATGGGCATTATGAGTTTGTCGTGATGCCATTTGGGTTAACTAACGCACCAGCCGCATTCATGGAGTTGATGAATAGAATATTTCAGGAGTACTTAGACAAATGTGTGATAGTATTCATTGATGATATTTTGGTATACTCGAAGACAAATGAGGAACATGCTGAACATTTGAGGATAGTGTTAGAAGTTTTGAGGAGACAGAAATTATACGCAAAGTTTAAGAAATGTGAATTCTGGTTGGAGAAAGTAGCATTTTTGGGACACGTAGTTTCGAAAGAAGGAATTTCTGTGGATCCAACAAAGGTGGAGGCAATAATGGATTGGGAAAGACCGACTACAGTAACCGAAATAAGGAGTTTCTTGGGTTTAGCTGGTTACTATAGAAGGTTCGTAGAGGGATTTTCGAAGTTATCAGGACCATTGACGAAGCTGACACAGAAATCAGCCAAGTTCGTTTGGTCAGGAGAATGTGAGAAAAGTTTTCAAGAATTAAAGAATAGATTAGTATATGCACTAGTATTAACACTACCGACAGGAACGGAAGGTTTTGTTATCTACAGTGATGCGTCATTGAAAGGATTAGGCTGTGTACTGATGCAAAATGAGAAGGTGATAGCATATGCATCTAGGCAGTTGAAAGTACATGAAAGGAATTACCCGACCCATGATTTGGAGTTAGCAGCAGTAGTGTTTGCTTTGAAAATTTGGAGACATTATCTGTATGGCGTGAAATGTCAGATTTTTACAGATCACAAGAGCCTTAAGTATATCTTCACGCAGAAGGAATTGAATATGAGACAACGGAGGTGGCTAGAACTTCTCAAGGACTACGACTGTGAAATATTGTATCATCCTGGGAAGGCCAACAAGGTGGCAGATGCCTTAAGTAGGAAGAATCACGGAATGTTGGCGACGTTGATCTCTAAGGGGGTAAGCATATGGAAGGATGTCAAGGAGATGAACTTGATAGTAAAAGTAAGCGGATACTTGGCTCGACTGACGTTACAACCTGCATTGTTGGGCAGAATTAAAGAGGCACAAGAGTTAGACGAGGAGAGAGAAGCTCTAATCGGAAAAGGGCAAGCAAAGGATCTTCACATGGGCGAAGATGGAATTCTGAGATATCAAAAGAGAGTATGGGTGCCAAATAATGATGAAATTAAGAGAGAGATACTGAGAGAAGCTCATTGCTCAAAGTTCTCTGTACATCCGGGGAGTACTAAAATGTATAGGGATCTAAAGGAGTCCTACTGGTGGAATAATATGAAGAATGATGTGGCGGAGTATGTGTATAGATGTTTGACGTGTCAACAAGTTAAGAGTGAACATCAGAAGCCAGCAGGGTTACTGAATCATTACCAATTCCCGAATGGAAGTGGGAGAATATTGCTATGGATTTCGTAAGTGGGTTGCCAAAGACGGCAGGGAAGTATGACGCTATATGGGTTATCGTAGACCGATTGACGAAGTCAGCACATTTTCTGGCAATCAAGAAGACTGATTCATTGGAAAAGTTGGCCAAGTTGTATATCGACGAGATAGTAAGGTTGCATGGAATCCCGGTCACAATCGTGTCTGATCGAGATGCTAGGTTCACTTCGAAATTTTGGAACAGCCTACAGGAAGCATTGGGAACAGAATTGACCATGAGTACGGCGTTTCATCCACAGACAGATGGACAGTCGGAAAGGACTATCCAGACACTAGAAGACATGTTGAGGGCTACTTCGTTAGATTGGCCAAACGCATGGGACGAACACTTACCGTTAGTGGAATTCGCATACAACAACAGCTTCCATGCCAGTATTGGGATGGCACCATACGAAGCATTGTATGGGAGGAAGTGTAGATCACCGGCGTGTTGGGACGAAGTTGGTGAGAGGAGGTTAAGTGGACCGGAACTCGTACAAGTCACGGCGGATAAGGTACAACAGATTCAGAAGTGGCTACAGACTGCGCAGAGTAGGCAGAAATCTTACGTAGACAACCGAAGGCGAGAACTAGAATTTCAGCCAGGGGATCGAGTATTCCTAAAGATATCACCCACGAAGGGAGTTATGCGTTTTGGGATTAAAGGGAAACTGAGTCCACGATACGTGGGACCGTTCGAAATTCTCGATAGGATCGGGGAAGTGGCTTACAGATTGGCGTTACCGCCGGTATTAGCTGGAGTGCATAATGTGTTCCATGTCTCCATGCTAAGGAAGTATATTCATGATCCGAGTCATGTGATAGAGTACAAGCAGCTAAGAGTTCGGGCAGATTTGACGTACGATGAACGACCAATCAAGATCGTCGACAGAAAAGACGAGGTCGTAAGAAAGCGTACGGTTCCCTACGTAAAAGTGCAATGGAGTAATCACTCAGAGAGAGAAGCGACATGGGAACAAGAAAGTGAAATGCGTGAATTGTACCCGGACATCTTCTCAGAGTAAGACTGGTCAAAGTTTGAGGACAAACTTCTTTTAAGGGGGTAAGAATGTAATAACCCGATTATTTTATTTATTTATTTAATTATTTAATTTGGTTGAAATTATTTTTAATTAAATGATAATTAAAGTTAGTAAGTAATTAAGTAAGTGGACTAGGTAGTAAAGAGTTGGGCCAAGTTGTAAAAGGGCTCAAGATGGGTTAGCCCGAATTTAAAACAATGGGTTAAACCCAAATAACTATTACCCACAATATAAAAACCTTAGTTAGTAAACTTTTAGGTTTTTACTTTTAATTATCAACACAACAAAACAAACAAAAACCCTACCCTCACCAATAACAGCCGCCGGCCAAGAAGGGAGAAGAGGGAGGAAATTTTCGATCTTTTTGGAAGTCTAATCCGATCATTCTCAAGGTAATATCAAACCTCACATTCTAAAATTTATTTCATTGAATTTGGATATGTAAATCTTAACCTACGCATGTTTAAAAGAAATAAACATTAGGATTTTTGCATGCTAGTAAATTAATGGCAAGATTTTAAACGGTTAAATGTTTGGATCTAAATGCTATGGTAAAATAATGATCTTCATGTCTAGCTTTATTTTAAGGTTGGTTTATGATCATGAATTGAATAAATCAATATTGTATAATGTATGGGGATTGAACAAATAAGGAATTAAGGTTAATTAGGGTTTAACAAAAAGAAGAAAAATATGGGTTTACACCCATACTAAGTTTCGGCCGAATGGCCTAGATGATTGGGAAAATTGTTTTGTTGATTGTTATGATTATGGTTATCAATTATTGAATAAATGAATGTTAGAGATTTACAAAAAAATTAAGAACAAGGAAAATTGACCAAATCGTTGAATCTTGAAGCTAGGGGATTCGGCCTAAAGGCCATATGGATTGGGTATTTAATTCTTGACCTAAGATGTTAAGGGTTAAGATGGAGAAGTTAGTGTTTTCGTTAAGTTTGTAATGGAAAGGAAGTATGAACCGTAGGAAAATCATTGGGAAGTTAGAAAACTAACTTGGAAGAATATGATATGTACTTGGAAAACCTTGACAGTTAGAAAGTTAACGGAAAGGAGGAAGGTTAAAAGATTTCAGTTAGTTTCCTAACGGAAAAGGATTAAACTGAAAAGATTGAAGTTAAAAGAAATAAAAAGGGAAACCTTTGAAGTTAGAGGGGTCTAAGTGGTTAAAAAGAAACTTGGGGGACCTTTATGAATAAAATCAAAGTCAAGGGACCTTCCTGCAATTAATTCAAAGTTGAAGGACTAATTTGCGATTAAACTAAAGTTGAAGGACTAAATTGCAATTAATCCAAAGTTGAAGGACCAATTTGCAATTAACTCAAAGTTGAGGGACCAAATCGTAATTAACCCAAAGTTAGAGGACTTAATTACAATTATATTAAAGTTAAAGGACTGACTCGCAAATCAAAGTCAGAAACTTAAAAACGTAAGAAAGGAGTAACGAAGTAAAGAAGTTAAAACACATCTCTGAGTTAACTAAGTAGAAGTAGTTAACAATGTTTAGAGTACTAAAGTAAATTACTCGGTGCCTTGTAGATTTGCACAGAGAGGAGATTGCAAGGAAAAGCAATTCAGGTAAGGGATTACGTTCCTTACAGTATTTGAACTCCTGTTTATTGGAATTCTTTATTCTTTCTATAAGTTAGCTATCAGTATGGCATGATAGTATTTGAATAAACTCCGCGTTATTGAACGTTCTTTTGAATGAATCCGTACTTAGTGATGTCCCCATTGATCTACTAAGTATCGAAGTTTGAAACTTGTTACACATACTTGTACCTTGGTATGTTCTCATTTTAACTTGTAAGTTAACCACTTACTTGTTAGAGTGGCCAATGTCCAGTTAGAAAAGACATTGACGGACAGTCCAGTTAGAAAAGACTCGTCCTTAAACTAGGGATTGCATGAGTGATCACATACCTTCTCTCAGGAATTGTCTGATTACAAGGATGATTCTAGACCCCGAGCATATATGTGTGGATACCATATATGTTACGACCCACACTATTGGCTTGGAAAAGCTAGGTGTACAAATTGTACCTTTGGCATTGAGGTTATAATGTACGTTACCCCGGAATTGACGGAACTTGAATGAATCCCTTTGGATTGTAGTGCCATAATCCTTTGAAGGTAAACCTTAAAAGTAATACGACTGTATTGTTCTGCAGTCTTGAATCAAAAAGTAACTGAAGCTATCCTTGCAGAAATTATTCATGGTATTCGTTCTGGTCGTCTCTCCTTAGTAACCGGAGAGGCCACGTATGAACTTACTGAGCATTCGTTCGCTCATCCCTTCTCTATAAATTTTTGTTTCAGGATTTAAGTAGAAGGGGAAGAAAAGGAGGGCAGCCGTAGGAAGAACGGCAGATTGAAGATTCTTATTTAGTTATTTTAAGAACATTTATTTATTGGTGTAAGTTAAAGATACATTGATGGCTAGGGTGGTTTACCTGCCAAGACAAGTTTTAAGTTACGCTTCCGCATTTATTTTAAATTGAGGATGTAATAAAGGGTCAGTTGCGAACCCTAATTTGAGGTATTAATTATTGTTATTTAATGCCATTAAATGCGCAGATACAGTAAGAAAATTCGGGGTGTTACAGCTCTCGATTTTTTTATAATCCAATTTGGGGTAACCTTGAAAAACCATATGTTTTACTCCACCCGATTGTGTTCCAAGTGATTCGGATTCCAAAGATAAGCAGTTCCCTGCATTAAGCCACACAAGGTTGTTTGGAAATTCAGGAAGTTGTTTAAGCTTATCACAATTGCGTAGAAGAAGATAAAAGAGATGAGGAAGGTTGGTTAAGGTAGATGGGAGGCTACTAAATTTGTTTCCCGTGAGATCCAAGAATCGCAACGGTGTTAGATTCCCAATTTGACTTGGCACATTAGACAAGTTGCACCCTGATAGATTTAGATCTCGTAACCAACGTAAGCCCTGCAAACCTTGTATTGAAACTGCTGAGAGAGGTACACATTCTTGATCGTGTGGTAACAGTCTACGAAACATTGAAAAAAATCCTCTTGATTCCCCTTGCCCAAGTGAGGAGCAGCCTGAGAGATTTAGACACTGGAGAGATGTCATCAGCATAAAGATGCTGGATGGGATCTTTCTTATCTTTCTGCTGTTGGCCATATTCAAGATGAAGAGTTTTTCAAGACACCCGATAGAGTAATCCACTTCAACCAAGTTTGTACAATCATGAAGCAACAACTCCTCAAGGTTCTTCATGTTGTAATATTAAATTACACAACGAGTAGATTAACCACATAATCAACGGGGCAATCATGTATTCAACAGTGTAATCGCAGTAAAACCAACAACGAAAGTAACATGCAAATAAAGCATACTATAACAATAAGAAAATTAAAGAGCAAGTTAGAAACTTATCGGGGTAGATCGAGTCGCCTTAGGAAGACTTCTCTAAGAGAAATTATTGCCTCCTACTCGTGCGATTTCGGATACAGGCAAATTCCTCTGAGGATAAAACGATCTCAAGATTTGAGTCAAGAACGATGCACACAGACTCAACTCCAACTGCGGCTCTATCTCATTCACCTGAGTCTCTCGTGATTTCACCATGGATTAATAGATTGTAAATCATTAGAAAGAATAGCAACCATGCAACAATAACGAAGAAAACTACAAACACTCCGAACAGGAAGAACAGACGGAATAGCAGCGACCGGAACAATGGTATGAACTCACTGCTCAACCAATTGCACCACGCCATAAACCTCTGATCCCAGTTCTTTGTTTGCCGTGAATTGTCCACACCCTTCACCTAGTTGTTACTTCTTTTATATATTAATTAGGATTAATTAATCCCAACTAAATTAGGTCACTACCTTCTAGTAATTCAATTGTATTAGGATACTTTTGCTTTTCTTTGACTTCATCGGACTTTGACACCTCCGATAATTAACTCAGTTAATTAACATGTCTAACTTAACTACTTTAATTAATTCATTGAATTAATTACTTAAGTTAAAATAAAATATAATTGTAAATCAATTGAAATTCTAATACTAACAAACAAATTATTCTACAATAAAAGATAACTAAAAATACTTACTTTAATTATATTGGACTACAATTAATCCAATATAATGAAACAAAGTAGAAAGTATTTTTATCACCTTTAAACAAGAATAACTTCAAGTGTAAGTATTTGAACTATGGATTTTACTATAAATGAAAATATCCCAATTCTACAATTATAATCTTTATATCCTCATCAAATGTACAAATATTGACTTTAGACAATCGCTTTGAGAACTAATAAATGGACTCACTCAAAGACCACACTAGATCAATATTTCCAACACTTCAGTCCAGAGAAGTCGGGTGTTTTAGTTAAACAGCACGAGTAACTAAAGTTGAGGAATCTCAGTTTATCCAGTCTCTGAAACAAATGGAAGAGAGTCATCTACAGGTGGACAAGTATAATGATGAGACAAAATTATTTTGAACACCTTACCCACCCCCACCCCCACCTCCCCCCCCCCCCAAACCACCACCCATCCCACCTCCATTCAAATTTTTTTTCATATTTTTTTTTTCTCATAATAAGTTTTTTCTCATATTAAAATATTTTTTGCTCATATGAAAATATTTTTTCGGAAAACATTTTCCTTAGATTTACCAAACAACCAAAAACATGTTTATGTCATTTTCCGGAAAACATTTTCATTTTCCAGAAAACATTTTCCGGGAAATCATTTTCCGGAAAATGTTTTCCCCCAAACAAACGGAGCCTCAGTGTGGCTATTCCCACATGTAAAGCTTCTAAGTACACTCGTATTCATGTTTTTGAACACAAGATTAAAAAAATTACTCCCTCCATCCCGGACTAAGGTTGTTAGTTTGACTTTACATGGAGATTAAGAAAAAGTAAATTTTGTGAGTATGAAAAAGTAAGAGAAAGTAGGAGAGATAAAGTGGGTAGGTTGTTTTTGTTGTGAGAATGACACGTGGGTTTCTGCAAGGAATGTCGGTTTGTCTACCAGTTTGAATTGTTTACCGTTAGTCCTTTCTCTACAAAGAAAGGACAAGTGTCAGGTAGTGGTGCCACAACTACCTTGGACTACAAGACAAACCAAGGACGAAAATGACAGCTCAACCAATGGGATTTCGACAGCACTGTACCCAACAGATTTAATTCAAATCTTTGTCGGTCACAAGGGTGCACTGCCTATAAATAGTCTTCATTTCCCAACAATGAAGGTTGCTGAGCTTCAAGAGAAATTTCCCAAGTGTTCAAGTTTGCTTTGAAGATTGTTACCAAGATATTCAAACCTTCAACCATCTCCTTAGCAAACCCAGAATTCCTTCATCAAGCTTCAAGCCTAAAACCATTCATACTCAGCATTTACACCGAAAGATATCCATTTGCTCATTCCATCATTTAGATACTTAGAGCATTTGATTTCTTTTCACACACACACCCGATGTATATGATCATATAGATTATATACTTCGAAAACACCGGTTATTATTTTCATAGCATAGGTTAGACTTATTGTTTAGAGTTTAGATTCATCTTGTAAAACCTTCTCTAATTAATACAAGTCTAGTAGCTATTAGAAAATCATAGACTAACTATCTAGGTAGATGACGTAGTTCATTCAAGAACGAAACTCTTCAAATTGTGTGTTTGATCTTTACTTTTCTGTCTTGTTATTTACTTTTCTGTTTGTGGTCTTTAACTTGAATCCATATACGAAATGACTTGAAAAGTGAATTGTGTTTTTCTTTGATCTTCAAGTTGAACTTATCGGTTGCATCATAGTGTTTTCAACCCGAGTCAGACCGCCCAACTCTTTAACTATCTGTTTGGCCAAACCGCAAAACTCCGATGTGCATTTTATCAGTTCGGTTTAAGTGCTTTAAACCGCAGTTGACCAAACTGATAAGTACTCGGTTGATTTTCAAGGGTATTTTACGAAAAAATTTGGACCGCTATCCACCCTCCCCCTCTCTAGCGGTTCTATACCCTTGTTGCTCTATGGGACCAACAGATGATTTGATACTTAATGGTAGCTTTGTGGGTTTATAAGTATCACACCAATCTCTCACACCTAGCCGATGTGGGATGGGGTATAACAAACACCCCCATTTACAGATTCAAGAGGTGGCTCGCCACGTCTCCTCTATGATTAACCACAATCCATCACAGGCCTCCAAAAGTTCAATGGATGATTAGATGCTTAAAGGTTGTTTTGTGGGCTTATAAGTATCACACTAATCTCCCACACCTAGCCAATGTGTGATGGAGTATTACAGATCTCGTGAGTATAAAAAATAAGGTAGGTGAGAGATAGAGTAGTAGGAATATTAAATGAATTGTTGTTGTGAGAGTATTACAAGTGGGTCATTATTGAATAAAAAATAATTAAATCTTTGTTATTTTGAACTTTTTCAATTGTGGTGGAACGGACAAAAAATGAATTAAGTCTCGCTTGTAGTAGAACAAAAAGTGTAGTACAATCTATAAGTATATAGTTTGATCAAAAAAATAATTCTATAAGTATATATAAAATGAAGAAAGTCTTGTCATTTTTAGAATGAGACCCTATGCACCTCTAAAATAAGAAAGTTGGGTAAATAAGTTCAAATATGTCATTATCTTTTATTTGGCACAAGTAGTCAACTTTGCCTGTGGATTGGTTTTTATATGATATGTTTTTATTTTTTTACTTATTGAACAAAATGAATTATGATCAATATATAATAAAAGAATTACTAATTGATCCAGATGGAACGCGTTGAAGTTTTTAGAGTCATTTGAGCGTGTGTTCGCAAGCGGTCGTAATTTTATTAGTTCAAAAAGGAAGAATGACAATTTAATGTCTAAACAATGGTGTCTCATGTTATGTTCTAATTTTATTAGTTTAATGTCCAAAGTTAACAACACTAGTCAGTTTAATTATTTTTTACGGAACTATTAAAAAAATCCGTTAGCTAGACCTTCATTGATTATCACGCATGGAGATGGGCATCAAGCCCAAGCCCGCGGGCGGCCCGTCGTCCCGTCAACCCGCGCCCGCCAAATTCTTAACTCGTGAGCCCGCCTCCCGAACCCGGCCCTTGCATTTGACGAGCGAGCCGGACCTTCAATATATCCAACGGGCCAGACTTAAACCCGTGAAACGGCCCGCGCCCGTGGCCCTTGAAATTTTAAAAAATTATTTATTTATTTATTAGTTTGAATTTCTAAAAATAGTTTATACGTATTATTTATAAAAAGTAACTACATTAATTTATTTATGCATTTGTATTATTACTAAATTATTATAATTTTTTAAATGGAGTATTTTTATATTTTAATAATTTATTAATTGAAATTGTAAAACTTATTTTACAATTTTAATTTGATTTAATTATATACCAATATTACTAGGCCATTTATATTTTTACTAAATTATAAATTAGATTGTGAGGTCTTCAATATTTTTAAATATTTGTTTGCATTGTTCTTTATTTTCCCAGATTTTTTTTAAGAAAAAAATAAATAAAAGGATAACCAGTTATACCCGTTGGGTAAAACCCAAGGGTTTAAAGGGCGGGCCGGACTGTGCATTTTTTAAACGGGCCGGGTTTAGCCTGCAGGCTCACTCTTCACGGACGGATCCAATCCCGTCTGCTCGCGGGTTTGGTCAAAAAAGGGCCGGGCGGGCCGGGTTACCCGTGAGGCACATCTCCAATCACGCACCTCTTAAACTTTGGACCTTAAATTAACAATACCCCTAAACTTTGAACCCTAATTTGACATTTGTTTTCTACAATTCACTCAGAAAAACTCAGAACTGACTAACATTGTCAATTTTAAACTTTAAATTGATAAATTGAGATATCAAACCTCGATCGTCACACACCCCTACACTTTTAATCATAAATTGTCATTTCCCGTTTTTAGCTCAAATTTTGGTTTTTCGTATGAGAGCTCAAACTGCAATTTTTCTTTGTGAAAATCTGGGGAAAAATGCGTTTTTCCTAGTGATTTTGACAACCAGTTAGCATTTTGAAAGAACCTTTAAAAGCTGATGACTGATAGCCGAAACCCTTGAGACTGATAACCAGAATCCTTGAGACTGATAGCCAGAACATTTTTAAACGGCTAGCCAAGTGTTTATTTTTCAAAGGAAGTTTAGAAACCTACAGATGTCATGGGGCTTAGCCCCCTAATTATAAGTTTAAAAACCTAATAAGACGTCATTTAGGTCCTCAAACGAGCTTTTTAAGTTTTTATAAATGAATTTTTTATAGATGACTAGTAGTAATGTTTAGGATGACCAGTTGATGTGTTACAGAGGTCTAGTTCGTGTGTTGAAGAGTGTTAGATGGTTTTGAAAAGTTTTACTCTCTCCGTTTCAGAATATATGTCCACTTTTCCTTTTTAATTCGTCCCAGAGTATGTCCAATTTCTAAAATGGGAAAAAAACTCTTTACTATTTCTCAAACTCATTCTCTCTTCTACTCTACTTTCATATTCACAACATCAATCAACTTACTATTCCCTCCCATACATTCTCTTTCTTAGTTTATTTTTTTTTACTCACAACACTTACATCACTTCCACCATTTCTTAATCTCCGTATAAATGAGAGGGTGGATATATAATTTGGGACGAAAAAAGTAATTATTTATAAAAATGTCACCGCGTATTTAAAAACACATTTTTCCTAATCACTCTAAAAACGCGTTTTAATAGAGACTAACCCTCTTTCTTTTCCGAAAATATTCACGCCTACTAGGCACTAGCAGTATTTTAAAAGTTGACCGTCTAGGCCGCCTAGGCACTGCCTAGACGCTAGGCGCTCATGAAACGCTTTGGTCCCTCTTAGGATATTATAACTACGTCTGAATTCTCAACCCCACTTAATTCCCATCTAAACCCCGCCTAAGCGCTAGGTCCAGCTGCGACGATAGCGCATTTTAGAACCTTGGAACTGGCTGCCGTGCCTGTTGATGATCACTGCATGTTTTTCAGTGTGTGAAATATGACCCCACGAATCAAAACCCACGATGGCAAACCCTAGACGAAATTCAATCTCAACCAATTACCAAATCCCAATTTCAAACCCAGAAACGAATCCCCAATCCCAAACCCTAAATTCTTTCAAACTCTTCTTGAAGAAGCCTCACTCTTTCCCTTTCCTCCTCTCCATCTTCCTCTTCCTCACTTGGGTTTTTCTCAGATTACAACGACCGCCACCTTCTCCTCACTTCCCTGCGCCGTCGTACACAGCCCTGGCCGGAAATGGAGCGGCGGTAATGACGATGATCGCAGTGCTAACCAAGTTAGATATTCTGGGTTGGGGTTTCCTTCTCCAATTGCTAAAGATAACCGCGGTTGGATGGTTGATCCGATTTCATTTGCCTACAAGGCTGGACTTTCAGAACAAACAGTCGGATAACACCCTGAGAATCCATGGAACAGTTGGATTTTGTATCCTTTTCCCTTTTCCTTCAAAATTATGCGTCTTCCCTTACACTAGAATCGTTCCCAAAAGATAGTCCCATTTGGTTTTCTATTGTCAACATGAGTGAAATTGACTAAATATTAATGTCAATCTAACCATTCTAGTGAAATTCTAAAAACTGTTATTGATAAATCATTAAGTGATTTTTCAATAACAAAATTTTAAATTTCATTGAGATGATCAGATTGACATCACTGTTTAGTCGTAGGTCATTTGTTGATCATCAAAAACCAAATGGGACTATCTTTCCCCGATGTTGAGAGAGTATCTGTTTGCATAAGGTTGCTCATGTTTCCTGTTTGCGTGTGTCTGTGTGTGACGTGTGATTACTGTACATTCACTTGATATTGAATGACGTCTATACATCATTATGCTGTACATTCTGAGTAACTTATTACGTCTTTCTTTAGGTTTTTAATTAGGCAGTTTCTCTACAATCTTCACTGTGCACGAGTTTCTTTATCCGACATACCAATTAGAGTTTATATGTTTGGTTGTTTATATTTTTTACATATTCGTATATCACATAGATGTTGTCCAAAACTGAAAAGAGAAGAAAATTGATGATAGTTGACTTGGTGAATCATTATTTTTTGTAGGGGGAGCGCTGACATGTGCTTCGCTTCATATTGGTGAGATTCGACCTGCTGGTTTGAGGGGGAATCATAGACATCATACATGTAATGAGACATTCCTCATTTGGGGAGCTAAAACCGTATTTAGGGTATGTTCTCGCAATTCATGATATTCATTCATTATTTTCCTGCTAAATTTTGTAAACTGCATGAAATCCAAACTTTCTTTTCCAACTAATGTTTGAAAAACTGAAAAGCTTTACGTTTCATATCTTCATTTTGGGAGAGACTTCAAAATTACCACAAAGCCTTTTGCACCTCGTTAATCTATGTCAAATGTGGGAAAATAAATAATCGTTTGATCAGATGACTTTCGACTTTCACTGCAATAGTCTCTTTAAATCCCAAAATCTGTGAACATAAGATGAATAGAATCAGTCGTAAATCCATAACTATTTGATAAATGGAGTGTTTTTATATTATACTCCCTCCGTCGCAAATAGATTATCCCATTTTACAAGTCAAACTTTTTATTGTTGATGATTTAGGTGCTTGTCTCCTCTTTGAAAACTGTAATCCATACAATTTCATCTCCTCTAAATATGGGAAAATCTTTTTTGGACAAACCAAAAAGGAAAATGAGACAACCTTTTGGGACGGAGAGAGAACATATACTGCGGTGTTCCTTTTTTTTGCCTAATGTGTTTAACTTTTTTACCTTTTTTGGTTCGAATCATCATTGACATTACTATTGAATTATCTATAGTTGGAAAATAAGGCAATGGACAACGTTCTTCTTGGGGTGCCAGGATACAACAATCAATTATAATAGCACCACTTCTGATTTTAAAGTTTGGAAAGATCTATAGGCCAGTAGTACCCGAAAAGCATTGTAATATCTTGTAAGTTGGTCCTTTGTTCCCGATTGTATGTGATGCACAGTTTTAAAGACTTGGAAGACAGATCTAACTTTCTTGACAGCAGAGTAGGAGTTCATGTACAAAAGATACAAAATTAGAGATGGTCGAGTGAAGGTGTTATTTTTTTTTTCTTTTAATTTCTTTTCGGTGTGGCTTAGTTTTGTGGACAAGTACTCTTGGCTATTATCGTTTTTCCCAGTGATAGGATATTTTCCTGGCTAGCAGGCGTACATTGTATGAATAAGTGAGTGCATTTATGTGTATCAGTTTTATGCATAGGCGAAACGGGTTCGTGCAGGTTCCTGTGTTGTATAGGATTTGATCACCCAATGTTTGGTTAGAAAAACGGTAAACATGGGATCCGGTATGGAGATCGCTTGTCAGTTCGAAGGGTATTCTATTGTTTTTTTGCATCAAATGTGAGCGGGGAAAATGTTAAGGATAAAAAAGATCTTCAGGGTGCTGAGTGTAACTCCAGCAAGTCTCAAGGTGTTACTGGCAATATTCAGGAAGATAAAGGTTAAGTTAATTATATGTAGTTAGTTAGTTGTAACTGTTGTAACTTACTAGTGTGAAGGTTATTAGTGTTTGTTAGTATAGGTTAGCAGAGCTAATTCTGTTACTAAGTGTAGGTTAGCAAGATATTCTTGTATATAAGTACCAAAATACTCATTTGTACAGTTTAGATTGGAATATACAGAAATTCCCAAATTCTCTCTCTCTCTCTACAAAATGATTCAACAAATATAAATCTAACATGGTATCAGATGAAATTTCTTCCGCGTTCGTTCTTCAATTGAAGATTCATGTTGCTGACTGAATTAGGGATTCGAATTAGGGATTCGAATTGCTCTTCCAAATCAGGCCGAATCTTCTCCGTCTTTTCTAATTGCGAATTCTCGTTTCATTTTGTGCAAAATCTTGTTGCCAATTTTTTGTGTTCTTGTATCGATTTCTATCTGCAATTTGTCTTCTTATTTTACTAAATTCAGAAGTCTTTGGGATGAGTTAAACAATTTAAACCATGTTCCTAAATGCATTTGTAACTGCACATGTGGTGCCACCAAGCAGCTTGAAATTTATGAACATATGCAGAAGTTGACTCAGTTTCTCATGGGATTGAATGAGTCCTTTACTGCTATTAGAGGTCAAATCCTGATGATGGTGCCTCTTCCTTCTGTTCCTCAAGCTGTGAATCTATTGTGTAGTTCAGGAGTTAATCTAGCCAGTTCCTTACCTGAGGTTACCACTGCTTTGATTAGCAAAACTCCTGGAAATACATCCTTTGTCAAGTCTTCTAAGGATAAACCAAAAGGAACACTGTTTTGTGAGCATTGTCATGGTGATAGCCATCTCAAAGAAAAGTGTTTCTTTCTCACTGGGTTTCCTACATGGCACAAGCTTTTTGGTACTGTTCCTGACCCATCCAAGATGCCCAAGTACAAAGGAAAATCTTCTATTGGAAAAGCTGGGAAAAGTTCAACTTCTACTTCTGGTTCTACTCCTGGTCTTATCAGCAATGTAGCAGTGAATACTGCTAGTACTGGACAAGGATTTCTTGGTCTTTCTGCTGCTCAATGTCAGCAATTGTTGGCTATTCTGAATCAAGATGAGAATACTATGGCAGGTACTATTGTTTCCCTAACAAGTTTTGCTAATCCAGTTTCTAAATATCATAATTCATTGCTTACATCACAAGAGTGGATAATAGACACAGGGGCCACTGATCACATTACTTGTAATTTTCAATCCTTGAGTAATCCCATACCTATTCATACCTTCATCAATCTGCTTAATGGCCACACTTCTCTTGTCACACACATAGGCACAGTACATCTCTTACCTGGTCTTATTTTGCAGAATGTACTCTTTGCTCCTGCATTTCAATTTAATCTTATCTCAGGTAGTAAGGTCTCTCTTGACAACAATTGCAGTATTACTTTTCTCTCACATTATTGCTTCTTTCAGGACCTAGCACAGAGGAAACTCAAGGGGATTGGTAGACTGCAACAAGGCCTGTACAAGTTAATTCTTCCTAGTCTGAGTAAACCTTCATGTCTTTCTGATTCTGTTATTGCTTCTAATGTTGTCAATAATAACTCTGTCACTCTATGGCATTTGAGAGTAGGTCATCTCTCTCATAGTAATATGAAGTACATTTCTGCTATTGATTGTAAGCACACTCAGTTTCATACTAAAACCTCAGTTTGTGATGTATGTCATCATGCAAAGCAATCAAGGCTCCCTTTTCCTATTAGTGTATCTCATTCTTCTGTTCCTTTTTCCCTCATCCATTGTGATCTATGGGGACCCTACAAACACCCTACCTATAATGGTTACTCTTCATTTCTCACTATTGTTAATGATTGCACTAGGGTTACTTGGACCTTTTTGCTAAAACACAAAAATCAAGCTCTTTTTCATTTGACTTCTTTCTTTCACATGGTCAAAACTCAGTTTCATACCTCTGTCCAGCAAGTCAGATCAGACAATGGGACATAATTTTTTAATTCTGAAATGTCTGCTCTTTTATCTTCTCTTGGTATTCTACAACAGAGTGGTTGTTTCTATACCCCTCAACAAAATGGTAGGGCAGAGAGAAAACATAAACATTTGCTTGAGGTGGCTAGAGCTATTAAGTTTCAAGCCAATCTTCCTATCAAATTCTGAAGGGGAATGTGTAATAAGTGCTACTTATCTTATCAACAGAATGCCAAGTTCAGTTCTTAATCATAAAACTCCTTTTGAATGCCTTATGCATACTCCTCCTTCTTACTCTCATCTTAGAGTCATAGGCTGTCTTTGTTTTGCCTCTACACTTCCTGCACACAGAGACAAATTCAGTTCTAGAGCTCTCAAATGTATACTTCTTGGTTATCCTTTTGGCAAAAAGGCATATAAACTCTATGATTTGAATTCCCACTGTAGACACCCCGCCTTGGACCTCTCACCCCGATTGCATACATAGTATTTTTATTTAACTTGATTTTGTTAATTTCTGTTATTTCCGTTAAGTTTCTAACTGATTCCGTTAGTTTTGGACTAAACTGCATAACAGAGTTAACTTTTAGAGTCATTTCTGTCATTCTGTCGTTTTAGTCCGTGGGCGCTTCCGGCACCGTCAATGGGTCGCGCGCGCGTTTGGTCCAATAGGCCGGACCCGCGCGCTTCCCGCTTTGGCAGTAACGGATAGCACCATTTTTCCCTCCCTTTTCTTATTTAGAAAATCTCTTCTTGATCACAAACACGTCCTTTTTACATCCACATTCATTCCCCCTTATTTCATAACTCTCAAATCCTTTATTCTAGCCATTCTTCATAAAAACAAAATATTCTTTTTTATTATTATTTGATTTTCTCTTTATTATTTTATTTATCTTATTTGTGATTGGTCAATTCCATCTCACATGGATTGACCACTTTCCCTCCAAACTTTCCCTCCTATTTTTACCTATAAAAGCCATCTTCTTCTACCTTAGAAAGGGACCAACTTCATCTTCTCTACAAAAACTATACACAAATTTTTAGACCTTGAACACTTTCTCTTTACACAAACTCTACACAAATTCTCCCAACAAGAGTTTTAACAACAAAACTCTACACAAAGTTCTACACAACCATTTCTCTACAACAACACCACTTTCAAGTCAAGGTTTCAAGTTCTCTTTTCTAAAGGTACAACTTTTATGTTTCTCTTTTATTTATGTCTTACTAGTATGCAATCTCCATAAAAGGAATACAACCAAAAGGCCACTTCACTATTGAAGTTTGGTCAAGGTTACATTCCAACATTCCAAACACTAATTAAATTCCATTTCATTTCTTATGTAATTGTTTAGCATATTCAACATGTAATCTTTTAGCATAAATTAATTAATAAAATCATTCTTTTTTATTTCCCCTTTTCTTCTCATCTCAATTGTTAGCACATTTTTTATATCAATAAATTGAAGGACATTAGCACTAGAACACCAAAGTAGCAAGATCCGCGTAAGCGGGCGGAGTGGGTGTTTAAGTACTTCCCACTCCGTCACCTAACCCCCGAACCCTTCTCTCCCGAATCTCTGGTTTTGTATATAAAATTGGCTCTTTTTAGGTTTTTCTTATGTTCCTCTAAAACATAGTGGTGACTCTGCTGGGGAGACTATAGAGGGTTAAACTTGCGTTTTCATCTTTTGGTGTTCTTTCATTCTGTTTTCTAGGCATTCTGGTAAAAATGGTAGGAAGCGCGCGCCTCTGGCTTTCTTGGCCTAAAGCGCGCGCGTCCGACCCTAATTACCAGAATCGCCCGCCTCCCATCTCGTCCTTCAATTCCATATTTCTGTGCTAACAATGTCTGCAGGGGAAAAGTTCTATAATATAGGGTCAAGGCAATCCCTTGAACCCACTGATTTGCAGGTACTGCCCAGAAGCGGGCGCCTCTGCCCTCTAGTTCCTAAGGCGCGCGCCTCCCATCCTCAAAGCCCAAAGCGCGCGCGTCTGGGAAATTTTCCAGAACATAAACAGTGAACAGAATGGACAGTCTTGACAGTGTGTGGGCACCGGGCCTGCACAAAACCATCTTTTTACTCTCTGTTTTATTTTATCGGTCACACGGGTGATTCGAAAGTTGTAAATTATGTGTTTATTTGCTTTCATTTCTTTTTTTTTTCTTAAAAAAAATATATATATTTTGTCACTTGTTAGACCTCACACTACGCGCACAATTCTTATCAACTGCTCACTATCGAGTCGCACAAGTCCAACCCCAAACCCGTCGAGGCCCGTCCTAGGAAGTTTCAAGCTCCACTCGACCTTGACTCTTCCGAAGCGGTAAACCTCAGCCCGTGGCGTAGTTCACGACTACATGCCGGGGGTGACCTTTAAGAATCTCTTTAGCCGAGCACAAACCACACAATTCTAGTTAGGGTCTAACACTCCGTGACTCAAGTCGGTTTCCATGTGCCGAGATTTCCCTAAACTAATGTCTTCAAATCATACATGCCACTCGTTGTTATGGACGAAATAAAAATCCGTCCCCAAGTGATCATAATGGACGCAAATAAAAAATCTGTCCCCGCATGTATGTTTTACTACATTAATTTAGTTTAATCCCGACACATGTAGGATTCACAAGCGTGGTGGAATCCGATGATTATATGGGACCGCGAGAAGGTCTATATACTAGTGTGACGATTCCACTATTTTTCTAGAAACCCCAAAAAGGACTATGTCCTTCCGACTTTGTAAATAAAAAAATAAAAATAAAAAGAGTCATTTTTCTTATGTGGTTGAGTCTTTTTTCCTTTGTTTGTGGGTTAATTATTTTACTCAAAATATGTTTGTGGGGCCAACCTAAGATCGACCGTGTTCTCTCCAAAGGTCCAATGGCTTCCAACAGCAACAACAACAAGGGTGAGAACATCTCCGTGTCCAACGAAAGGCTCTTCAACATAATAAGAGCCATGGGGAACAAATGGATAGACTTGTCAAGGATGCCCGCCGCAAGGATGATTTGTGGCAAGACCGTCTTGATCTCGAGAGGAAAATTCACAAGGAAGAAGTGTCTGAACTTAAGGCTTGTTTGCAAGAGCTCACCGACAGCAAGGCAAAGGTCAACGGTAAAGCTTTCTCAAGTGGCTCATCCCTCAAAAGTCACAAAGGTGCCACCAACGACCGTATCTATACCCTCTCAATGGCATGACTGTCACCAAGGCCTATGAAAATCTCAAAGCAAAGGGATAAATTTCTCCTCTCCAAGGGTACAAGCAACCACAACCGTTACGTCGCAACCATGCCCACCACAAGTGGTGTGACTATCACCAATGCAGCGGTCATCTCACCGAGGATTGCTTCTCCCTCCGCGACATCATCCAAGATTCGATTGACAATGGTGAGTTTACCGTGGTTGAAGAACAACGGTTAGAGAGTGAGAACATGCAAGAACTCATCAAGGAAGAGGCTCAGATTTGAAATGGGGCTTCAACAAGATATCATGCCGCAAGGAAGGCTACAACGACAATGGGGATTACAACAGCAATCTCCGTTTCTAGTAGTAGGAATAAAAAAAAAAGAGTCAAAAGTCCTATAATGTGTGTATTAATGTTTTCTCTCGTCCAATGTTAAACTTTGAGTCAATCATTAAATAAAAGTCGTTCTTATCCTCAAACACTCTTCCAAGTTGTTCAATCTAATCCTTGGCAAAATGATAAAAAAATGTCTAAACAAGTTTTGGAATGAATGCCATCGCTTGAACGCCTAGGGGCTAAACATCGACGACGACATCAACAACGAAGACATCAACAACGGCGAAATCAAGCCAAAGAAATGTGAAGCAACAACCATGGAGAGAAATCAAGCAATGTTTCAAAGGGTGATTCAAAAAAAAAAAAAAAAAAAAAAAAAGCTCGCTCGGTTGAAATCCTCAAATCAACCTAGGCAAAAGTTAGAGCACAAAAAAAAAAAAAAAAAAAAAAAAAATCCCCCTCAATCAAAGAAGTACAAGATCAACATCATTCCATCAATGAAGGTCGAAGCAACAACCATCACGGCGAATGGAGAATCCACAAGAACTACGGTGACCTGAGCCTCTACACTGGAGGAACGTAGGCAACCTGCGGGTCCGGTCTCATGCAAGAAAGAAGATATGTTTAGCCCTAGCGCGTTATGGTGATCGGCCTTCCTCTCGAACTTGTCATGACATATTTGTACGATTCATTTGCCAATGAATTAATCACCTCAAGATTGAACAACTTTCCTAGATTTGGAATCACTTTCCGTTCCTTGTCGAGTCTAGGGCTTCTTTCTTTCTGCATACTCCCAATTTCTTGCAATCAAATTGGGGCTTTCCTTCTCTTCTCTCTTAATGACTTACTTGCCTTCTTGAGTCATTCAACAAATATATACAAAGTCAATACTAGGGACACTTCCCTAGTCGAGTCAATGTCACTCATCTTTAGTGACAAGAGGTCTTCACCGCAAAATCACATGTCTTATCTCCTCATCCAGAGTCAATGCACACTTCCTCATTAATCGAGTAAAAAAAAAAGGACGCAAAAGAGATGCCCGCTAGATTGAAAACCCGAAAGGGCGGTCTAGGCAAAAAACAGGGTGCGTCATAAAAAAAATGAGAGAGTGAGAGAGAGAAGGGAAAGAGAAATGGAGATCTCCGGCCTCTAAAGAAGACAACTGCACGAGTTCTACATCGAATCTCCTCAGTAAATCAATTCCCCGCTGAGTCAACTTTGGGATTGCAAAAGGCTCGACAAGATATGGCACCATCAAAGGTTGTCTTGGGTTATCGGCATCATTCTCCAGCAGTGTGCATTTTTTGGTTCATGAAAAGAAGGCCCGTGGTAACCAAGACCCATCCGAGAACGAGCCCATCATAAAAAGGGCACGAGGTTGCACAAATAATCCCTAGCTAGTCAATTGGCTTGGGCAGCAAATAGCAACAACATGTGTATCAGTTTTCAAAGCTTCTTAAAGTATGTGCTTCTAAAGTACGCCGAAAGGCTCCCAAGAAATGGAGTAGCTCTTGCCACGTCCTCTCATGTTTGTTCCCTCGCACGAGGATGAGTCACTCTTGCTCTGCTCAACAAATGGTGATGCCCTAGGGGCTATGTGACTCAAGAACAAGGGCTTCTTTTGCTTCATTTGACAAATCAATAAGCCCTAGGGGCTATGCTCGAGAAATATGTGTGAGACTATCCCCAAAGTCTCTCAAAAGGGATGTCAAAAAGCCCTCTTGTCATGTGTGCCCGTACTCATTCCCCCAATCAAGGATGGACCTTTCTCGCAATCAATGATGGCACTCTAGGGGCTACGGTCAAGTCTTAAAGGCTCCCTCGGCAAGAAGCAACTCACTTCAATGTCCCCAGCAACATTTGAAGCTTTATACCGAAAGGTCTCAAGGGGCTTCGCAATCTACAATCCTTTGGGCTACAGCATTACAACAATCCAAGCAAAGGGCAATATTGGGGCTTCGCAATTAACAAGCTTTTGGGCAGTGGTACTCGAGCAATGCAATTTGGGAGTAGTCTTATGGCTCCATGAAAGGGATCAAACTTCAATGGTCCCTCAACACTTCCAGTCAAAAGGCCTCTTGGTTTTAAATGAAGGCTCCGATGATATGAATGAATTTGATGATTCTTGTTAGAACTCACAGCGAGATTCTAAAGGAAGTCTTAGAGAAAAGGAAAAAGATTCAATATGCTAGACTCACCCGGCTGAGTTATGGTGGGCAATGCCAATATGTTAACTCTAGAGACAGAGTTACGGCCAATCCCAATGTTTCTGCAATACAGCACCCCTTCTCCAAGATCAAAAGTGTTGGGTTTCGGTCTAACATGCGCAGCGGAAATTAGCAATTAAAATTTTAAGAAACCCAAAGCCATGGATCCGTTCATATGATTAAATCAAATACAACAAGATGAATAGAGGAATAACTAACCCTTGATGGCTATGAATTCCTAGCTTTTGAACTTGGTGGAGATTTTGAAACTTGATCAAGAACGCGAACCTTGAAGATGATGAGCTTCACCCTCTAGCGGTATCCACACCACGAACGAATATCAAGCAACTTCTTGATCTTGGTTGCTAGACCAAATTGTGAAACACACTTTCACAATTGCAAGAACTATATGGAATTATGAATATTCTTGTTCTTCACTTTGGGATCTTAGAACAAGAAAAATAACCTCTCAAAACCTTATGGAGGCACTCACAATAATCATGCTAATGGCTGCTGAAAGGATCTTTAAATAGGTCCCAATCCTTAACCCTTAAGGACTTAGGAATCCTAAATCCCGTCACCAAATTAGGCAACAAGGAATTCTGGCCGACTTGACTGGCACGGTCGTGCCCTATAAACTGGCACGGTCGTGCCCTATAAACTGGCACGGTCGTGCCATCAGGTCCGCGTGATTTCCCCAGTCGACCAATTTCGGCACGGTCGTGCTTGACTTCTTGGCACGGTCGTGTCAAACATGTCGACAGATTTGCCTTGGTTTGGATTTATGGCACGGCCGTGCCATTTTAAGGCGCACGACCGTGCCAGAGCCAAAGCCTGACATTTTTCCATAATTCCAATTTAGTCATTTATGATTCGTTCTATTTGTGTGTGACCCTCTAGGATTACACTAAGTTGGCAATGGGCTCAAACATGAACCCATAAGATATGATTAGGTTCTAGCAAACCGTCATACCTATCCAAATAGTGTAACTAGATACAATTTCGCATTCCTTTAGAATATGTCACAATCCCTTTGTCCACGATGTCATTGAACACAAGTCATGGTCAAACAGTCAACTTGTTTTGTTCAATACTTTCTCGATTCCGAATATGTTGATAATTCAAATGCTATTGATCCAATCAATCCATTTGAGTCCGGCCGAATATTCCATCAACATCATTCCTTCGAGGGGCCCAAGCTTGACATCTCTCCGTGGAGGGACAAATCCATTTAGCTTATTATTCTTCCCAACGGGAATCCGATTATGCCAATCATACCCTTTATAACTACCGTGTTAAGGTAGCGTTTGAATATGTCAAACACAATGTTCATCAAGTGGAAGACTATAATAACTTCATGTCTAAGGATTCAAATGACATAACTAATATGAGATATATGTACGACATAGACCATGACATAAATCTCATGCAGCGGGTCAAGTCCAGTACCTTGTTCCAAACAAGTACCCATAAATCTAACATGATCATCTCATGATCATTTAGCCTTTATACTAGTGCTTAACAAGTACTAGGGACGGGGATTATTATAAGTAAACATGAACAACAATAATAATCAAAACATCTCTTTATTGATATGAAATAAATGATAACAATTATAACGTTTATTAAACGTGCCTAGGGCACCACTACCAACAATCTCCCACTTGCCCTAGGCCCAATCTCCCATGTATCTAATACCCATGGACCTAACATGACCATCATGTTTAGCTTGTGGAAGTCCCTTTGTTAGCGGGTCCGCAACATTGTCATCAGTAGGTACTCTGCATATATTTACGTCTCCCCTATCAACGATCTCTCGAATGATATGAAAATGCCTAAGTATGTGTTTGGATTTCTGATGTGCTCTTGGTTCCTTTGCTTGAGCAATAGCACCATTATTATCGCAATAAAGGTCTATTGGACTAGCAATACTAGGAACCACTTCAAGTTCAGTTATGAACTTCTTAATCCAAACAGCTTCCTTTGCAGCATCCGATGCAGCAATATACTCAGCTTCTGTTGTAGAATCAGCGGTTGTACTTTGCTTGGAACTCTTCCAGCTTACAGCTCCACCATTTAACATAAACACAAATCCCGATTGCGATCGGCTATAATCTTTGTCGGTTTGGAAGCTTGCATCCGTGTAAGCATTTACAACGAGATCATCTTCCATTCCTCCATAGACCAAAAAGGAGTCTTTAGTTCTTCTCAAGTACTTAAGAATCGCTTTTACAGCTATCCAGTGATTTTCGCCAGGGTCGGATTGGTATCTACTTGTCATGCTCAAAGCATAAGACACATCCGGCCTAGTACAAATCATGGCATACATGATGGACCCAATTGCTGAAGCATATGGAACATCATTCATTTTCTCACGCTCATCGTTTGTCTTAGGACATTGAGTCTTGCTTAGAGAAACTCCATGTAACACGGGCAAGGTCCCTCTCTTAGAGTTTTCCATACGGAATCTTCTAATGACCTTGTCAATGTATGTACTTTGGCTTAAACCAAGCAGTCTCCTTGATCTATCTCTATAGATCTTAATGCCAAGAATATATGCGGCTTCACCCATATCTTTCATTGCAAAACACTTTCCTAACCAAGTCTTCACAGACTGAAGTGTAGGAATGTCGTTTCCAATGAGCAATATGTCATCCACGTATAAAACAAGGAATAGCACTATGCTCCCACTAATCTTCTTGTATACACAAGGCTCATCTTCGTTCTTGATGAAACCAAACTCTTTGACCGATTCATCAAAACGGAGATTCCAACTCCTAGAAGCTTGCTTCAATCCATAGATGGATCTCTGCAATTTGCATACCTTAGAATCTTGTTCAAAACCTTCTGGTTGTGTCATATACACATCCTCTTGAAGTTTCCATTCAGGAAAGCGGTTTTGACGTCCATCTGCCATATTTCATAGTCATGATATGCGGCAATGGCAAGCAAAATTCTTATAGACTTGATCATTGCTACGGGTGAAAAGGTCTCATCATAGTCAATACCATGAACTTGCCTATAACCTTTCGCTACAAGCCTAGCTTTGTAGGTATGCACCTTCCCATCCATGTCAGTCTTCTTCTTGAAGACCCATTTGCATCCTATGGTTTTTACACCTTCGGGCGCATCAATTAAATTCCAAACTTGATTGTCTTGCATGGATTGCAATTCGGATTCCATGGCTCCAAGCCACTTTTCCGAATCAGGAGAAGACATCGCCTCTTGGTAGGTTGACGGTTCATCATTCTCAATGATTTCTACCTCATTACTATCCGTTACGAGAAATCCATATCTCTCGGGCTCGGATCATAACCTACTAGATCTGCGAGTTGCTTGTGTACTTTGAACAGGTTCCACAACTCCTTGTGGTTCTTGTTCTTGTTCCACTATTGGTTCAATGTTATTTTCTGGGTCTCGAATTTCTTCAAGATTTATTTTACTCCCACTGATTTCTTTGGAGAGAAACTCTTTCTCTAGAAAGAAACCAGTTCGGGCAACAAACACTTTGTTGTCCTCTCGGTTGTAAAAGTAATATCCTTTAGTTTCCTTAGGATATCCACGAAAATACATTTATCAGATTTGTGTGCAAGTTTGTCTGAGATAAGTCTTTTTACAAAAACTTCACAACCCCAAATCTTCATGAAAGATAGACAAGGCTTCTTTCCGCTCCACATCTCATATGGAGTCTTTTGAACCGATTTAGTTGGAACACGATTTAGTGTGAAAGCAGCGGTTTCTAGAGCGTAACCCCAAAAGGATATTGGAAGATCAACTTGACTCATCATTGATCGAACCATGTCTAACAAAGTCCGATTCCTCCTCTCGGACACACCATTCCATTGTGGTGTTCCCGGTGGAGTCAATTGTGAAACTATTCCACAATTCTTTAGATGATCATCAAATCTTGACTTAAGTATTCTCCACTCGATCTGATCGAAGTGCTTTTATACTTTTGCCAAGTTGTTTTTCTACTTCATTTTGAAATATTCTAAATATCTCAAATGCTTCACTTTTATGTTTCATTAGGTAAACATACCCAAATCTACTATAATCATCAGTGAAGGTTATGAAGTATTGAAATCCTCCCCTAGCATTGCTACTTAATGGTCCGCATACATCGGAATGTATCAACCCCAATAAGTCGCTTGCCCTTTCACCCAACTTGGTAAAAGGTGTCTTAGTCATTTTTCCAAGAAGACACGACTCACAAGTATCATATGACTCTAAGTCACATGAACCCAAAAGTCCGTCCCCATGGAGTTTTGAGATACGCTTCTCATTAATATGACCAAGACGGCAATGCCACAAATAAGTATGATTTACATCATTAGGTTTAGATTTCTTATTTATATGATAGACATTATTTTCATTCTTGACATCCAAGATATAAAGGCCATTAAATGAATTAGCAATACCATAAAGCACATCATTTAAATAAATAGAAAATTTCTTATTCTCAATAAGAAACTTAAAACCTTCATTATCCAAACAAGAAATTGAAATAATATTTCTGCTTAAATCCGGAACATAATAACAATTGTTCAAAACAAGAATTAATCCGGAAGGTAAAGTGACTTCAAAAGTCCCTACGGCTAATGCAGCAACTCTTGCTCCATTTCCCACGCGTAGATCTACTTCACCTTCTTAAAGCGGTCTCCTATTCTTTAGTCCCTGCACATTTAGACAAATTTGAGAACCACATCCGGTATCCAATACCCAAGAATCAGTGGTAGAAAGGAGAATATCTATCATATAGATACCTGAAGTCGACGCAGCCTTGCTGCCCTTCTTCTTCTTTTGTTCTTCCAAGAAAGCCTTGCAATTACGTTTCCAATGACCAATTTCTTGACAATGGAAACAAATTGCATTCTTTTGTGTATCGGGTTTTGCCTCAGTAGCCTTGGCAACCTTTGCCTTGCTTATCTTGGGTTTGACAACTTTTGCCTTACCCTTGCCTTTGGCACCAGGCTTCTTCCCATCATGAACCAAGAGCACGGGAGAACCTTTCTCCACAATTTTCATCTCTGCAGTTTTGAGCATCCCATGCAACTCAGAGAGATTCTTATCCATTCCATGCATGTTATAATTCATCACAAACTGATTATAACTTTTAGGCAATGAATTAAGAATGAGATCCGTGGCTATCTCCAATGGGATTGGATAGCCAAGTTTCTCAAGGTGCTCTACATAACCTTTCATTTTAAGAAAGTGAGGACTCACTTGTTGCCCTTCATTCATTTTACAAGTAGTGAATGCAACAATGGTCTTGTACCTCTCTTGCCTAGCTTGCTCTTGAAACATGGTTCTCAACTCCACGCCTATCTCATAGGCTTCCAAATGTTCCAAACTTTGTTGGAGTTTTGAACACATAGCAGCAAGCATGAGACAACTTACATCTCTAGAATCATTACGATGTTTCTTGTAATTGTCCCTTTCTACCCTAGGGGCAGTAGGCGGTGGTTCAGCAGGGAGAGGCCCATCGAGAATGTACAACTTATCTTCTTGCCTAAGAACGATTCTTATGCTACGGATCCAATCCATAAAGTTTGTACCATTCTCTTCGAGCTTATCCTTCTCAAGGATCGATCGCAACGACATTGATTGAGTGTTATTAGTCATTGTCTACAAATATGCAAAATTTCCAAAATTCAATAAGTACCGATTTTCATTAAAGAGATAAATAATGTATTTTAAACAAAATACTCCCACTAAATTATATAACCTTCTTATACATCCAATGTATAATATAATTTAATTGGGTTGAGATCCCGCTTTAATCTAATTTTGAGTACGCTTTGGCGCACCGCTCAAAATTAAATCAATTAGGTAGACAACTCTTGTCAATCATATATCATATGACTCTCAGTTTTTTTTTTTTTTTTCATGAGATTCTTTGAAGAAAAAAATCCAATTTCAAAAAGCATGTTAAATCTCATCTTTGCCTTAAGCCCAAAACTGTTTTGACGCTTAATTAGGTCCAACCATTTTAAACGCATAGGAAACTCTTATTCACTCATCTTGCTCAAACATGAATAAAATCAATGCACATCGCTTTGGCGAGCCCACATAAAATTACTCATGTATAAACAAGTGTTTTAATCATGGCATGGCAAAAGGACCTAAAACTTTCTTTGAATGTTCATCACATATAGCATATAACACATTTATGAGCACATAATATAAACATGTTACACATCAAGTTTAGCCACTAAATTAATCTCCATTAATTTAAGCATAATATTTATGTGTCATTAGTTTCTCTATAATTATGAGGATGATACTATTTGAACTTTGGTTATCATCTCCAAATCAAGACAACAAGAAGTGCGACCGAAACTAAGCCATATGGCATCCACATTCCGCACTTATTCAAGAAATCAAGAAAGTAGTCCATGTGGCCGAAACTAAGCAATAGATGGTCTCGATGAACGTAGGCCAATTGCATTCACAATTCCACATGGATCTCCAATCTTTGGATCAAGAACTTTGTTTCTTAATTTTAGCAATTATGAACTCTTCATAATTCTAACTTCGTTTTATCTTTGAAACTTCGATTGCGATCAAGTTTGGGAAACACAATCTCGATGAACGTAGATTAGCCATCCAAACCTTGAACCAATCTTAGACTCACAAGACTAAAACAAATAGGAAATTTAAACCCAAGATCCACACCCAAGACCCAAGCCCTTCCCCGCGCCAAACCCTTGGTCCGGCCGGGTCAAGGTATGGGTCCGGTCGGACCCTTCTGAAAACAAAATTTTAAAGTTCCAAATTTGTCTCAAAATTGTTTTTCCCGATTCAATAAGGATTTGGTGTTCTGGTGATCCAATCACCATGATCAACAAAACCTTGAATAAACAATTATTCTTGAATCCCTAGAATATCAAAACTTTGATCCTATCAAAAATTGATAATCCAAACAATTTTAAATCCAACC